>CM076582.1:399844986-400442157 GCA_034641835.2 Pinus albicaulis | reverse complement strand
ATTTTCTGTTTCATGTTTGACACCTTCAAAAGAAACATGTTTAAGTTTACTAGATTGACCCACCTTAGTGACTCTTGGTTGATCCCCTCTTTGTATTGTTGCAGTGTCACGAGCTATTGCTCTTTGCTTCAATCTCCTTTCCTCTGCTTTGTCTTTGTGGAAAGTTTTGATCACATCCATAACATTTGGCACCAACATATAAATACCTTCAAACATGTTTGAAAGACTCGGAACAAAATCCTATGAAACAAAATAAAACATGTCAATGATAAATAATTTATAAAAAATTGAATCATCCTTACAATAATGCATAGAGGAAATAAAAATAAGCATACTTACAATGTTATTTGCAATGTTGCTTGATATTTCTTCAGAAAATTTTGAAGTTATTTCATTTGTGTCATACTTGACGATTGATAGATGATATCTAACCTTCTCACGTTTCTGAGCCTTCCTTGCAAGAACATAAATAGTGTTTGTATTCGGGACCATACATATGTCTCGTACTCTGCCCATCACATCATATGGCTCATTTAAGTCAATCATACCACAAATCAGATAGATGTGTATATCGGCCTCCATTTTATTGTCTTCAAGATACCATGAGAAATCGGTTTTATCTATTTCCTCGGTGTTCTTCCAATCAGAAATAAGCTTTAATGAACCTGGTGCCCCACTTGCTTGAATTTTATTAGTGTGTGCAACAATGTCCTTATTGCGTCCAACAGTGTCCATAGTGCGTCCAGCTGCAACTTTAGATTTGGGAGTTGTATCCATAGTGCGTCGAGCTGCAGCTGTAGATTTGGGAGCTGCTGCCCTAGGTGCAGAAACATTCATAGAAATCTTTTTTGATGCCATTTTCCTGATATATATATATATATATATATATATATATATATATATTAGTTAATGGAAAAATATTGCGAATAAAATAAATTTAATAAACAAAATTTATTTCTAAAACTAAATAGTTTGAAATTAAAGCAGTAAAATTAACTATAAAAATTTTCATTTAAAAACAAAATATTATAAATCATATGTATATATATCTATATAATATGTTTTGAATACATTTTATAAAAAAATTAAAAATGTGTTTAAATTGTATAAAACAATTTTAAAAAAATAAACTATTATTTTCAAACTTCAGTTTTTGTTTAATATTTAAAAAAAAAAAACAAAAAAATTACTAACTATTTATAACAAATGTTAAAATTAAATTTTATTTTTTTAAGGCAATGATTTTATTAAAAAAACTTATAATCTTTTAATATATTTTAAAATTTTAAAATTTAATTTTACATTACATAGCAATTGAATAAAAATAAACAAAATAAAAGAAAAGAAAAATTTATTTTACTTTACATAGCAATTAAATAAAAAATTATAAACTTAAAATTATAAAAAATTAATATAAAAGTTTATAAATTTATATAATCTTTTAATATATTTGAAAATTACAAATTTCTATTTCACATTACATAGTAATTAAATAAAAATAAATAAAATAAAATAAAAGCAATTAAACAAAATAAAAGAAAAAATTAAATTTTTTATAATGTTGTTTTAATACTTAAATTTAAAAAAAAAAAATTTAAAAGAAAATTTAAATATTTAAATGTTAAAAACAAATGTTATAATATTATATCTTTTTAATTTTTTTAATTGTATTGTTATATAGTTTTTTTTTTATTAATTTATTATATTGTTATATTAAAACAAATGTTTTTTTTTTTAATTTATTATATTGTATTGTTTTTTATTTTAAAGTATATAATGTTTAAAAACAAAACATAATTGTTGTTGTTGTTGTTTTTTTTTTTTTTTTAAATATATTGTTATATTTTGAGATTTTTAACAATGTTTTTATTATATTATATAACAATTTTTTTATTATTTTTATATATAACAATGTTTTTATTAATTTTTAATTGTTTTATTAAAACTAATTATTAAAAAAAAATTAAAAAAATTAAAAATTAAAATTAAAAAAAATCAAAATTAAAAAATGTTTTATTAAAACAAATTAAAAAACAAAATTTTAAAAAATTAAAAAATTAAAAAACAAACGATGGTCGTTTCACTGTGCTCGCGGGCGCCGCCCGGCCGGCCCCTAATGCCCGCGGGCACAGTGAAACGACGCATCGTTTTTTTTTTTTTTTTTTTTTTAATAATATAATTATCAAAATATTATTTAATAATAAAAAAAATTTTAAAAATATCAAAATATAACCAAAAAAAAAAAAAACAATTTATTAAAAAACAATTATGTCTTGTTTCTAAACATTATATAATAAAAAAAAAAAGCATTTGTTTTAATATAACAATATAATAAATTAAACAAAAAAACTATATCACAATACATATATAACAAAACAATAAAGAAAAAAAAAATTAAAGATTTAAAATTAAAAAGAATAAAACTAAGATTTAAAATTAAAAAAAATAAAAATAAAAATAGAATATAAAATCAAAAAATTCTCAAATAAAAAAAAAAAAAAAAAAAATTTAAATAATGAAATCATTGATATATTTATGATAAAAAAAAACAAATAAAAAATGTTATAATATTACTTTTTTCTTTTATGTGCATGGTCGTTTTATGGATTTTTCTGTCTAGATGAACCTATAAGTCTTAAAAAAGAAAAAGAAAAAATCTAAATTTTTGTCCTTAAAACCCTAAAAAATTTAGTTCTTTTTGCATTTTCTTCACTAAAAAAATATTAAAAAATTAAGGTTTTTGAACCTAAAAACCTTAAAAAAATAGTTTTTGGACACATAAAATTATAGAAAAACAGATTTTCCCCAAAATCGTCTTTAAATTGATAGAATAGAAGGAAAACTAACCTTTGAAATGCAAAAAGCTGCTGTCACCAATGCCAGCACAACGCCTCCACAAAATTACGAATAGCAACACAATGCCGCCTTCACAAAGTAACCAATGCCAATGCAATGGTGATAAAACTAATGGTGATGAATATTCCTCCTAATGGTGATGAAACTACTTTTACAAAGGATGATGGAATGATGAAGCCGTTGCAAGCAAATATTGCAACTAGGAGTAGGAGTAGACCTTTTCATATCAATCCAAAGCATTCCAGTTATACAAGGGTGAGGAAAAAATATCTCATGACAAAAAGTTCTGTCATTCATTTGATTTCAAGTGCATATTGTCGAAGGGATTGCTTGAAAAATATGGATTTCAACTTTGCTTTGGAGAAAAGGAAAAAATATATGTCAATGAATAAAAGCATGCAAAATTCATATTTAGTGGGTTACATGCAATCTACACTAGCAGGTTATGATTATCATATTGGGAATGTATTGCTTTGCAGAAAGGCGTTCAAAATGTTGTATTCAATTGGTAATTGTCGTTTGTCAAGAATCCAGGATAGATTGGAAAGGGATCCCACATATTATTTAGAAGCACGTTATAAACGGGAGGTGGGGCTGTTTGCAAATACTGCTAAGACATGGATGAAAGACTTATTTTCAAATCATGGAGAGTGTATGCCAAATAAAAACACAATACATATTCCAGATAATTTCTCGAGACGAGAAATATTCATGTTATACAAAGATTATGCAGAAGTTGTTGAAGGAATTGGTAATTTTATTACATATTCTTATTTTACAAGGATATGGAAAACTGAATTCAACAATGTTTGTATTCCTAAGAAGATAAGGATGGGGATTTGCAGCACATGTGCTTATCTTAAAGCAAAAAGAGATAAATGTCAAGGGGCGGAAAGAGGTATGTGTTCAAAACATTGTTTTTTAAAATTTGATACTTATCAACTATGAAAATATATTTATTCATATGTTTCTTTTATTTTATGTACAGATTCTGTTGTCAAAGAACTTCAAGACCATCGCAATCAGAAAACAAGTGAAAGGCAAAAGTTGTATAAACATCGAAAGAAGTGTTATGATCATCCAAATAAATATCTAGGATTGATAATTGATGGTATGGACCAAAATAAAACACTTCTTCCACATTTTGTCCGCACGCCAAAAAAATTACAGGAGGAAAATTTCATTCAGTTTCACTTGGTTGGTTGTATGGTATTTAATAAGAAGATGTTTCCAAGAGTTTTCTTCACAACTCCAAATATTCACAATGATGCAAATCTGACCATAACTATAATCCATGATGTGGTTACTCATTGGTCTGGGATTCTTCCTGAAGTTTTGTATTTACAATTAGACAACACAAGTCGTGAGAACAAAAATCAAGTTCTTTTTGGGTATCTAAACATGCTCATTGAATTGGGGATTTTTAAAAAGATAAAGGTTGGTTTCCTTATTGTTGGGCATACTCATGATCATATTGATCAAATGTTCAGTCGTTTTTCAGTAACATTGAGGAGGAAAGGTGTTGGGAGCCTGCCATCATTAATTGAATGTATTAAGAAATCATACATTCCAGAGCTTGTTTTTCATGTGTTGGAAGAAACTATTGACATGCGAAGGTTTATTTTTGGATCGTATGGTGAGGAGAAATGCATTGAACAACTTAACGACATTAGCTTCCAGCATCAATTTCGTATCAAAAAAATTGATGGGATAACACTTATATGGGGCAATAAGTATTCAACTATTGAAGAATGGGGACCATCATCAGGTTTAGCATTTTTGAAGTTCATTCCAGAGCGTCCAATGTTTTCATCAAAGATATTGTTATTACGGTCAGTTTCCGAACTCCATAATGCACGAAGGCAGAAGAGAGAGATAAATTATTTTGAATGTCTAGAGGAAATTAAAAGATGTATTAGAGATACATATGAATACTTCGATGTTGCTAATTCAGTTTGGTGGGAGTCTTTTTTCAGTAATCAAAGTGATATGATTTCAAGATCAATAAATGGGGATACGCTTTTGAAGACTCCTTTTTTTGGCCACAAAATATGCCAAATGAACATGAACATCAGGAAACACACAATGTTGAACAAAAACAGCCTCAAGCTATTATTAATTCCCCATAGGTAGAGGAAAGAGAAATCTATATTGGTTCTAGAAGATCACGTGCACAACGTGAAGCCATGGAAGACCTTTACAGGGGTTCTGTGCAGGATATTAAGGAGGGTTGCATGATAGCAGTGTTAGCAGATGAAGATCCACTTGGCTATCCATTCTGGATTGCCAAGGTTATAAAGGTCATTAATGAAAATGAAGAGATTAAAGCTGTTGATGTACATTGGTATGCCACAAGTACCCACCCTTTCAATGGTGTGTACAAGCCAGAGATGGTAGTGGAAAAAAGAATTGGCAGAAAGAGAAAAAGAAAGGGCACAAATATAAATCGTCGCCGCACAGATGTCTTAAAATTGGAGGATGTTGACATACTTGTGTATGACTTCAATTTGACAAAGAGAGAAACTCTTCGGTTGCAGACCATAAATATTTTGAAGAAATTGCTATTAGAACAATTATTGTTGAGATGGGACTCTGCAGAATGTAAACGTAGATCTACAAGAGTTTTGAACTCTGAAATGGTGGGCATGCATGTTGACTCGGATGGAGCACTAGTTGATGAAAGAGAAGAATATGGATCATCTTCATCTGCATCGAGCCATTCATCTAAAGATGTAGATTATGATGGTGTGCCAGAACCTATGGTTGATTTTGAATAACTATCTAAGACACTTTTATGTAATTGATGTTTGCATGGTAACTTGAAATAAAAAATTTGACTTCCATCTCATTTTTCATGAAGTTATGAGACATTTCTATGTTTGTTGGATTATATGTTTTAATTATGAAGAATTCATCTCTTTAGAATATTGGCAATGCAACAATGAATTACAAAAATAATTTATGTTATATTCAATGTACCAATGTTAATATTTTAATTATAAGTAAAATAGAAAATAGAAACTAATGTTGAATTTTTAGATTATGCAGTGACAAATTTCACAGATAAAACGTCGAAGGTCACAAAAGGAGACCCCATAATAGAAAAAGGATAAAAGGTTGGTATATTGTACTTATTCAATGGTATTTCTAACTCTGTTGATGCTTTAACTTCCAAAGGAAAAGATGTAGCATTATGTGTTAAATTCTGAAGATGTTCTATGCTAAGATGAAAATATAATTTAACCTTCTAGGGCATAATTAAAGTAAGATGCAGATAGAACGTACTAATAGATCAATCGAAGACAAGTCAAAAACAAAGATAAATAATGGTGGTGTTAAGACGATCAGTAGGATGGTTCAACCAAAAAAATATTCGTAAGGTCAGCCAACCACATATATCACACAACCCCAAGACATTTCATAAATAATACTCCACCAAGATGCTGCACCAAGAAGCCCTAAACGCAGAACAAAGAACGTTGCTCCATCACCATCCAAGAGAGAAGAAAACTACTTCCACAAATTGTGTGTAATGAACTCCAAGTATCTCTATTATATATACATCTGTGGGGGTGTATGGCACATCTCTTATGCATGTGGGATAAATCAGGTTGACCTTGTACATGTGGAATAAATTCAAAATACATGTTCTGCTCATCGGATGAAGATGATATTTCGATCAATCTTGCACCTCTCCAAAAGAGGAATCCAAAAAAAATATTGGCATCATCATCTGAGCATCACATCATGGATTGTGGACCTAGTTGCCCAAAATTGATACTCTCTCTCAACTATGGAGAACTCCATCCACCAGTTCCATCCAAACATCGTGCGTCATCCCATTATAACTTGCTTCACTGGCTTCTTTATTTCAAAAATAAAATTTGAGTCACAAAGATATCATTCACAGCTAACCCAAAGTCAGCTCAGAGGTCTGAAACCTCTATAGGACTCAAAGGATTCACACACCAACCTGAAGTTGGTTTAATTGAACCGAAGTCAGTTGGAGGTCTGAAACCTCTCTTGGACTCGAGAAAGTCACATATTAACCCAAAGTTAGTTTCACTGACCTGAAGTCAGTTGGAGGTCCGAAAAGTCTCTTGAACTCGAGAGAGTCATATACTAACATGAAGTTAGTTTCACTGACTCAAAGTCAGTTGGAGGTCCAAAACCTCGCTAGAATTGATCTGAGATCAAGTGGTTGGACACGTGGCATCCTAGACATAGAGAGTACGACAATCTCTGATGCATCCGTCGTTTTTGCTATGGTCTCTATTCACATTTCCCACCTCATTGGCCAAATGAGAGGTACTTCCCATGAGTCTAAAACTCCATGGGTAGGAGGCATATGGGGCAGAGATCAGAGAGAGATAGAAAAACTCAATATCATCATGGTGGGGCAGAATCACACCAACAAGGTTTGGCAAGCCTAGCCTTGTGGTTGCTCATAAGTCGAGGAAGCTATCCCCAAAGCCCCCTTGGAGCTCCGAAAGCTCATCGTACAACAGGGCCCTCCAAATAGGGTTGTCCCATGATTCCAAGATTGTCACGGAAGGTTTAGGTACTTGACCTTCCCTAAGGTCTCTGTGAGAATATTCGCAACCTGATCATGAGTTCCTATATGATCGAGCCTTACGATGCCTCACTGTACCATATCCCAGAAAAGTGGTACCAAAAATCAACATGCTTGGATCGATCGTGGAACACATGATTCTCTGACAAATGAATCCCCCTCTGGTTATCACAAAGGATAACGGTGGCATCTAGCACATGGTCGAACAACTTATTGAAGAGATTTCACACCCAAGTGGCTTCACAATAGGCCATACATGCTGCAATGTATTCAGCCTCAGTGGTGCTCAAAGCTACTAACTTTTTCTTCCTGCTCGAAGTAGACCCAATGTGAAGTAGCATCCAGATGTGCTCTTGGGATCCACCACACTTCCAGCCCAATCAGCATCAGTATATCCACGGAGTCTCAAACTCCTTTCAGTGTATCTCAGTCCATGGTATATCGTGCCTCAGAGATATCTCAAGAGTTTCTTGGCACCAACCCAGTGAATGTTATGAGGATCAACCATGTGTTGTCTCAAAGTGTTCACTGCACAACATACATTCGGACGGATGTTCCATAATAACATCAGGGCCCCTATGAGTTGAATATAATCATTAGGATTTTCTAGCATAGGCCCAACAACGCTTTCACTCAACTTCTTAAATTTGAGCTCCATTGGTGTCGACACAAACTTACAGTCCATCATTCCAATTTTTTTACCAGCTTCACAATATATTTTCCTCAAGAGAGGAAAATCTTGCTAGGTCTCTGCTAGACCTTCAGGTCTAGGAAGTAATATATCAGTCTTGGGTCCTTCATCACAAAAAATCTCTCTCTTCCACTGATGAATGAGAGGGTCAACACCCGTTAGGAAGGTATCATCCACATAGAGAACCTGAATGAGAGGCTTTTCTCTATCAACCTTCAAGTAAATTTTCTAATCAGTATTATTGTGACTGAAGCCCAGTGCCCAGCTTCATCAAGTAGCTATCTATCCTCTCGTACCAAGCTCTAGGGGCTAGCTTCAACCCATAGAGGGATTTCTTCATCCTGAAAAGATGGGTGTCTCGATTCTGGGCTTTGAACACTAGAGGTTTCTCTACATATTCCTCTTCCTTTATCGCACCATGTAGAGAGGAGGTCTTTAAATCCACCTAATGAATATTCTATCCTTGCATAGTAGCAAGGGTAATGATATATCATAGGTGAAACCATAATCAATGCCTTCCTAGAGAGAAGTCTCAGGCAAAACATCTTGCCTTGTACTATTCAACACTCTCATCAGATCCATGCTTGTTCTTATAGAGCCATATCGAGGTGACAACAGGTTTGTCCTCAGGTCTCGGGACCATATCCCAAACATCATCCTTCATAATGGAATCGTACTCATTGTGTATCACATCCTTCCAGACTTTATGGTTTAAAACTTATTCAAATGATCTAGGTCCATATTGTACTTATGGAAGATGGATACGTCTGGTATTTATGTGGCTTCTTTCTTTTCTAGAATTTCCCCCTTTGCAGCCATATGTCTCTGAGCCATGAGGGTCTTATTTCTTTCAGCAATGATTTTAGCTCAAGAGCATATATGGTTGCAGTCTCCCTCTTAATGCCAACTCCTTTTGTGAGAGAAGACATATATAGGAACATTATCTCAAGCATACCAGATAATACAGTGTGTATCATATGTCTCTGTGACATTTGAGAAATGAAGAAAAGTCTCTAATGATTTCCTTTGGTGCAGCCCTAACAAATGTCTTCATGATAATTTTAAAAGGTTCTTAAAATGCATAACAAGTTATCCAACCCATTTTTAGAGTAGTAACACAGTTCAGAAGCTTGCGGCCACCACATCTCTTCTTAGAGATAGACTACGAGTTCCCAAGATATTTTATTTCCATTATGTCTGTAAGCATATTTTTGTTATTTGATATTAATGAAATGAAGTTTTATTTCCGTTGCATCTCTATGTTGATGTATATTTCTGTATTTTATTGAGTTCTTGCATAGATCTGGATTAGTGGTATCAGAGTGGTCTTCTCTTTCTTTGTTTTTTTTGCATATCCCCAACGAGGTCAGGGTATAAGGAGTTAGGGCTCGATCTGGTTGAACCCCTGCAAGATCAACCTCACAAACCCTGATGACCTCCCATGGCGTATTAAATGAAAGACGATGGAGCAGGAGATCCTATCAAAATATTGCTCGTGGACGCCCTTGAGAAACAAAGGAATGCACTGATGGATAATTTTTCTCAGATCCTTCAATGTCTGCCCACCTACGTTGCATCTCTATCCAACAACCACTCTGGAGGCAACACTCCCTTCAAGGCACAGGTAAAATTTGACATTCCTATATTTGAAGGTGAGAGAGATCCAAATGTCGTAGATAGATGGTCAAATTTTCTGGAAGGGTATTTATCAGTCTCATGATTTCTTCAACCGAGAAAAGATTATTTTTTCACTCCTAAACCTCGCCCCCCATGTCAAAGACTGGTGGGAAACCTACTGTGAGCAAAAGGACAAGAAGGAACCCTCTCTATTCTCGAACGAACCCACTTGGAATTAATTCCGAGATGACATCAAGGAACAATATTACCCTATGCGGGGATATGACGACAAGTACATCCAATGGACCACATGGCGGTAGTAAAGGGATCAAGATGTGCATGAACTGATGAATTCTTTCCATACCTTGCGCACAAAGTTGGGTATTAAAGATTCAGAGAGAGATTTGGTGCTCGAGTACCATAATTGTCTGCATAGACACATTCTGGAGGAAATGGAGTTCCTCGACATTACCTTGCTTGGCATGGCATATCACTATGCCACCAAGATTGAGAAGGAATTTAACTAGAAGAAGTGAGACTTTGGATCCGCGAATCCGAATCTAGGGAAAGGTGCCCCCGAAGTGGGAAAAGAAAAAACTATGCGACTCATAACAACAACACAAATCCAAAGAGGGACATGGGAAAGTGGTGTGAATTTCATAACTTCCCCACTCACAGCACAAATGAGTGTCAACCCAAACAGTCGCTGGAGGTCAAACTAAAGGCACTCGAATCAGATGGATGTTCTGATCCTGAGAAAGAAGTAGACAAGGGATATGACAAAGGGAAGAAAGTCATTAATTCAAATCCCAGTGCCATTTTTTTCACCAGCAAGCTCTAGAGGGACGATTCCAAGGATTCAGAGGAGGGGGAGCACCTCTTCCATTCGTAGATGTGGATGAAGGGTTCTCCACTGAAATTTATTGTCGATAGCAGAAGCTAAAAGAAACTCATTTCAGCATATTTCATGAAGTGGCTTGACCAACTGACCATAGTACACTCGCAAACATATACCATCAGATGGCTTCACCCCAGGAGAGATCTACGCATCCGCCAGTAGTGTCGCCTTTCGTACAGCATCAAGCCATTCGCGGATGAGGTATTGTGTGATGTTGCTCCTCTTGATGTAGCTGATGTATTATTGGGTGAACCATACTTGTGGAGGTGAAATGTTGTGTATGAGTATAGGCCTTATTATGTTGTTATTACTTTGGGAAATAAATTGTACAGGATACTAGAGGTAGTACCGCCTCCTGCCATCTCCTTAACTATTGCAAAACAACGTTGTAAGATTGTTTCCCAAACCAGGAAATTTATTTTCCTTACAACTCTCTCATAGGGAAAGAAGAAGGTTGTGGCAAAAACCTCAAAATAGGGCTTCTTTGCACAGCTGCAGTAAATGGAAAAAGTCATGGAGGAATATGAGGACATTTTCTCCTCATCCACAGAGGTTCCTCTATACTGTCAAGACAAGCACTCCATTTATCTGACGCCCAACTCACCGCCACCTGATGTTTTCATACCTCATGTGAATACACATACATAATCCACACATGTACTATCTGAGGCAACCTAATTTATTGAACACATCCAGGACGTCCGCCAGCAAGTCCACGACATCCTGGACAAGTCCAATTCCAAGTTCAGTAGAATTTGCCTCTCATGGACGAACTTAACATAATGGGGACCATTTATTTATAATGAGGGAGGAATGATCCAGGTGGATATTGGTGGCCACCCACCTATTCCATTTGGACCCGCACCATCAGTTCTTTCATTTTCTCAATTTCAGCACAACTTACTATTTTTAGCAGTTTTTCGGGTCATTAACTTTCGAAGCCATTTTGAGGCCCTAGTGATCTAGGTGGATATTGGTGGCCACCCACCTATTCCATTTGAACCCCCACCATCCGTTATTTTATTTTTTTAGTTTTAGCACAACTTACTATTTTTAACTCTTTTTTGGGTCTTGAACCTTCAGAGTCATTTTGACGCCTTAAACAACATTTTTTTCGGAAAACTGAGAGAAACATGGGTCTATATATTGATGTTTATGACTCAAAAGTTGGATTCATCAGATAGATATTTCTAACGCGGAATGATGCGTGTCAAACAGAGATAGTATGCCAAAGTTACGTCCCGAGGAAGATTGATGTACCAATTTACCCAAACGAGGACCAAAGTTTTGCCGCATCATCTCCTAGGGTTAGATTTTTTGATGTTTAGTGTTTTCCATTGTTTCTCAACAATAAATAGGCCTTCAAGCCTCATTGTAATAAAATTTAGAGGCATGTATCTGCCACATCTCTTCTCAGAGATAAGCTACCAATGCCCTAGCTAGTTTATTTCCATTATGTCTATAAGCATATTTCTGTTATTTGATATTAATGAAATGAAGTTTTATTTCCATTGCATCTCTGTGTTTATCTCTATTTCTATATTTTTTTTGCTCTTGCATAAAGCCAGATTAGAGAGGTTGCCAAATTGGAAATTACTTTGGTCGAATTTCGTGCAAGAAGAATTTAGGCAGAATACTAGGGATGGATCTTCATCTAAGATAGATGATGAAGAAAATTGTGCCTTCGCTAGAAAGGTGAAGAAGGGTAAGGGAAATAAATCCTATTCCAAATCCGAGTCCGGCAAAGAAGGAAAGAAGCGCGACATGTCCAGAGTTAAGTATATTCACTGTCACAAGCATGGGCATTATGCCACTAATTGTCTACAAAAGAAGAAGAAGAAGAACGCTTCAGGATCTGCAACTGGTGATGCTTTCACCTCGCAATTTGAATTGGACTTCTCACTCATCGCATGCATGTTTTCAAGTGTGATGGGACCAGTGTGGTACTTGGATAGTGGTGCATCTTTCCACATGACAGGAGACAAAGAAATTTTTAGTAGCTTGGAGGAGAAGGACCTCTAGATGCATATTGAAATGGGTGATGATGGGAGCTACAATGCTACTGGGATTGGTACAGTTACCTTCCAGAGATGTTCAGGTAAACCCTTCTTATTAAAATATGTAATGCATGTAGCAAGCTTGAAAAATAATTTATTTTGAGTCACAATGTTGGAGGATATAGGTTATGATGTGGTTTTCAGTGAAGGGAAATATTTCCTTCGAAACAAAGCCATAGGAAAAGCCAAGAAGATTTGGATTTGCATGTATAATCTCTACAAACTTCATGTAGATGGATGCACAACATTGATGGGTAATGTAGAAAAAGTGGTGAGCCGGGATGAGGGTGAGTTATGGCAGATGAGATTGGGCCATCTACACCACAGAGCCTTGAATGTCAGGTAGAATATATATACGGGTCTTCCCAAGGGTACTATTGTGTAGATAGACACATGCAAGGGATGTACCATGGAGAAGTATGAAAAGGTTACTTTTCACGAGAAGGAGAAATGAGAAATGAAAATCCTTGAGAGAGTTCACTCAAACATGTGTGGGCCATTCTCTACAGCTTCGACATCAAAGCATAGGTATTATGTGATCTTTGTTGATAAATTTTCTAGAAAGTGCTGGATCTACTTCATGTAGAAGAAAGATCAGACGTTCTCAAAATTTTTTGAGTTCAAAGCACTGGTGGAGAAAGACATGAGGAAGCATGTGAAGGCTCTTAGGAGTGATAATGGTGGTGAGTACATCTCCAATGAATTCAAGAACTTTTATAGCAAAGAAGGAATTTAGAGAGATTTTATTATGCCTCATAACCCACAACAGAATGGAGTCGCAGAAAGAAAGAACAAAATAATTATGGGTGTTGCATGAGCGATGTTGCATGATCTGAGCCTATCGTTGTATCTACGGGCAGAGGCATGCACCACAACATTATTTGTGCAAAACCATAGTGCTCATCGAATACTTGGCATGAGTACACCAGAGGAGGCCTTTTCTGGTAAGAAACCTAATGTTTCATATTTTAAAATTTTTGGCTCATCTCTCTATTACCATATGACCAAAGATTCCAAGAAGAAGCTTGAACCAACAGCTGAGATTGGGATATTTGTGGGGTACAACGATACTCCCCATAGCTATTGGGTGTATTTTCCAAACAAAAAGATGAAAGTTGTGAGATGGAATATAAAATTTGATGAGGAGAAATCCATGTGATTGTCCCTTGAGAGGGAGCTGGATTTGCATGAAGATGAGGAACTCTTGGTTCCGAAGGATGAACTCGAAGATGTGAAATAGCCACATAAAAATCATCATGGAGTGGAAAAAAACACTCATGCAAAGCCATCCACCAGAAATGGTAGAAGGTACAACATGGAAGCTAATAGATTGAGACTCGATGTGGTAGAGCATGTAGGAGCACCTTCTTCACTGCGCAGGTAGAGACAGTCTCTAGGAATATTTACTGGATACATGGCTCTTATGAGAAAGTGTATTCTGACAGAACCATCCTCCTTTGAGGAAGTAGTGCAGCTACTAATTTGAGTTGACACTATGGTTCAAGAGTATGACTCCATCGTCAAGAACAATGCATGGGAAGTTGTCCCAAGGCCAGTCAGAAAATCAATGGTTGGATCTAGATGGATCTATAAGGTGAAGTAGGTAGTAGATGGGAGTGTGGAGAATTACAAGGCTAGAATTTTAGCCCGAGGATTCTCATAAGTTGAGCTGATTGACTATGAGGAGACTTTCACACCGGTTGCGAGATACTCATCGATTAGATCTATCCTTGAACTCTTAGTGCAAATGCGGTGGCCGATACATCAGATGGATGTGAAAACTACATTTCTCAATGGAGTTATTGAGGAAGAAGTGTAGATAAAGTAGCCAAAAGGTTTTGAGACCTTTGATAGGGAGTCGCATGTGTGCAAACTCAAGAGAGCACTGTATGGGCTGAAGCGAGCACCTCGTGCTTGGTACACCAGGATTGATAGCTATTTCACCAGGTTGGGCTTCACGAAAAGTGAAGCAGATGTGAACCTATACCAGATTGTGGTTGATGGTAAGCTCTTGATTATTGTACTTTATGTTGATGATCTAATTTTGACAAGTGATGAGTAGCTCATAACTTCTTGCAAGGAGGATATTACAAGAGAGTTTGAGATGAAGCACATGTAACTTCTTCATGATTTCCTTGGTTTGGAAATATGGAAGCGAGATGGTGAGATAATTTTTTCTCAAGGAAAGTATGTTAAAGATATTTTGAGTAAATTTCACATGGAGAGTTGTAAACCCATGGAGACTTCTCTTCCAGGAAACTGGACGAAGGAGGATGATACTTCAAGTGAGGTAGTGGACACTACTGTTTACAGGCAACTTGTAGGTTTAGTGATGTACTTGGTGAACACCAGACCAGGCACTTTCTACGTAGTTAACCATCTGAGTCAAGCTATGGCTAAACCGGCCAAGATATTTTGGAAGGTGGGGAAGTATGTCTTGAGATACCTTAGGGGAAATACAAAGTATGAATTATGTCACAAATGGATAGAGGGAGTTAAGCTTGAAAGCTTAACCAATATAGATTGGGCAGGCAGTCCATCAGATAAAAAGAGCACATTAGGAGCGATCTTAAGCATAGCATCGAAAACAATTTCTTGGTACAACAGGAAGCAAAGATCTGTGAAACAGTTCAGCCAAAGAAGAGTACAAGGAAGCAAGTCAGGCTGCATGTGAGGCCACCTGGATGAGGAAGATTCTGGTTTGTTTTTTTGGTTCTTAGATGGATTTGACGGTGGTACATTGTGATAACCAGATTTTTATTAACTCTTAGTTAATCTGGTATTCCATGATAGGCCCAAGCACATAGACATCTGGTACCACCATCTCAGATATTTTTTCATAGGTGCATTATGTTACTTCAGTACATTCCCACAGAATATCAGGATGTAGATATTCTAACCAAGGTGCTTCCCAGGAGAAAATTTGAATACCATAGAGGCAAGATTGGGGTAGCTAATAATCCCTTTGTTGTTGAGAGGGAGTGTTTAAAAGTTAATAAGAAATGTGTGTCGAATTTATTTTTCCCTTAATTAAATTGGACAATAAAATGAAATATTATCTCATAATCACGTGTAATAGTTAACTGAGTGGCTCATGAATTTCGAGTTGAGGGTGGTTGGTGAGGCATATAGAGTGATTCTATTACTTATGGAATTTGAGTTTCAATTAGTGCATTAGTTTAATGAATGAGAAACAAATTAACTTACTTTATGGAGTTAAATTCAATTGAACTAGTTGTAACTATTTGTTGCACTAGTGAGAGATCAAGTGAATTAAATCAGATTTAATTCACATGTAGTGATCTACCATGCAACTGATGATTTACTATTAATAGCAGAATGCATGTCAGTTCCAGTGGAGACCCAGTTGAGACAAAGGTTAAAGGGATGTTAACTATCAATTGTACCATTAGTAGGTTTCCCGCATGCACTAAGACAACCATAGGATTTCCCATGAACATTGCGCAGTTTTGGAAGGTTGAATTTCCTAAAGAATAGGGATTTTACTCCACATGAATTGCGCAAGCAAGGCGGGTTTAGCAAAGGCTAAAAATTGGCTAAGTGTTGGTCGATTTTTTCTAGATCAGTGTCAGACAGTTGTGAGAGTGCAGGAGACTCTTTTGAGAAGAGTGCATTGTAATTGTTTCATGATTCCTTGGTGAATATACAACAAGAAGATAGAGTTTTTTTGAGCAGTAAGCTTTCCTTAGGAAAATATCTGTGTTGTTGTTTGATTTTCTTCTTTCTTTACTTGTTGTGATTGGTGATCATATTTATTTTCAACAATTGATTTGTAGAAGGATTCAGTATATTTCTTTAGTAAATTTCTTAATCAGATTGAATCCATTGATATACATATTGTTTGTATAATTTCCACATTTCAAATTATATTCAGAAATAGAGAAGTATCAATAATCATAATAGATGTTCATAAGTGTTGAATGGTTGTTCTTAAATAAGCCAAAAGTATAACAAACTTAACTTAAATAGTTTTAACATCCTATAATATTCCTAATCTCTCTAATAAGGTCAAAATCATCCTTTTGGTTGCACAAAATATTGTAGAATCCCACTAAATCACAAAATTTTCCCTTTATTTAGGGATTTCTCGATGACTGGTCAAGTTTTACTAGCATTGATCAGGCATGTTCAAACTCATTTGGATTGTGCCAATAGGAGTATTTCCATCCTTGGTTACCATGCTTCTCAAATATATGTTCAGTTTCCACCTAGGTGTCTTGCACATACGACTTCAATGGAGCCATTATCGGAAATTATGTTCTAGTCAAAAATAATTTTTAATACCCAATTTTTACTATAAATTATAAAATTTAAAAGACATAATTATGTACCTTAACTCTGCAATAAGAGGAAAAAATCTGGAAAATATGACCATGGTATTTTTATCACAAAATCAGATTTGATAGGTTGCCAATCAAATCAATCTCATGTAACGGTTTCAAACCAATCTTTTGATTGAGGCTTAGCCTCCTCAACCTGAGAGGGCTCTCTCAAGGGTTAATGATTTTTTATATAAATATAGATGGCTAACTCTATGTGGGGTAATACGTATATAAATTATAGAAATTGGTTTTAAATCACATTAGCAAGTGCTCATTGGGCTTATGGAGTAAAAATAGCTTCAGTAAAACAAAACAATCTACTCAGCATGGAAGTCAAGGCATATCAGATTTCTAGTCCTAAGAAACACATGTTTTTAGCGTAAAACCTGTGGTTATTTTATACATGAAGGAAGTCGAGCATCGGTGATGGTCAGGTAAGCATAAGCAAACACCGGTGTAATAGGATAGTGTTGAGGAGGTAAATCCCCTCTGCGGACAGAGGCGATCCCTACTAGCCCAGCATGGGTCTAGCAACAATCATCAAATGCTACAACGCAAGTTCCTAATTGCGAATAAATAGACCAACGATGGAGGCCTACCTGGAGTCCAGTGCTATGATTCGTAGAAGAGAGAGCGTTCCCGTTCCTCAGCCTCGGCAGATCACGATCCCCACGATCTCCGTGAATGGACACCTGCACATGCAAGAAACAACATGAATACAAGCATAAAATCCAGAATACGCAACTATATATCAGTCAGAAAGGATATAACTCATCATTATCATAAGTGAAAAACAAAGTGGAACCATAACCAGTAGTCATTCATTAATAAGCAATCGAAAGAGAGTACAACCAATGTTCTGACGCTGCGGTCTCCTTCGGAAGGGTCTCCAGTCGTTCACGTCTCGCAAAGCCTGCCAGGGATGAGACAAGCCTCTCTAGAGTCTCTCGACGATAATCTCCTTGCTTGAGTCGGCCTTAAGGGAAGAATGAGGGTTCTTGCAGCATGAAGGCTCTTGGGAATTTGGAGATTCAAAGCTTAGGCACTTCAAGAATAGCTTGCAATGGCAATAGGCAAGCTTTTATAGATGGGGAAGGAGGGAGTTGGGATCCCTATTATTGTGGGATTGGCCCTATCATCAAGGAAGGTTCCATGAAAGGTGGAAAACCACTTCCCTTCCATGGAACTCCCGTAGCCAAACCTCCCAACTCAAGATAGGCAATGGTTTCTGAGTTTGTTGAAACACAACTTCCACCATATTTATTTAAAAAACACTCCTTAAATTGGTTGGCGTGACTACTGCTCTGGGACAGAGCGCCAGTTGGCGCGGCCTCTTTGTAGGATTTTCCCCATTGGCACGAGTGATGAACTGTCTGCCCGCGCCAATGCAAAAGGAGATGTTTTCATGGTTTTTTTCAAGGAGATGTCTTTAGGGAAATTGAAGCTCATGTTTAGAGGAATGCATTGATGATGATTTCAAGGCATGACAATGTTCACAGGTCACAAAATGGGTCCTCCATTGTGCGGGACGAGGAATGGTAGGGACGGTGACAAATTACTGTGTAACAGATGTCCCCTAAAGTATGAGGCCCGAGAGAGATGAAATCTTTGAACGTGTCCAGCAAAGCTCCGCCGTCGGGAAAAGCCTGTGTGGAGAAACCTAAAATGATATCTCATTCACGATGTATATGCAGTATGTGTCATCCATAAGTATACTATAATAGACTTCCGGGTATGGTGTGACCATCCATTGAATAATTCATGTAAATAATCATAATAATCAGAATATCGCGGCTTTACAATAGACACAATCCGGGGTCTTTGCTCATCTACCATTAAACAGTAAGTTCACGGGAATGCCCAAATATGTGAGCTGAAGTGGAACATGCAGAACATCATCGGTACGACCAATGATGAGAGTCGTTAACGGGCAGTAGAGGAACCACCAATAATGACGATGGCCCTCAGGAATTTTCTGGGCACAAATCTACGGCATGTGGATATTGATGCGAAGTCGGGCCTCGCAAATCACTCGATCGGAGGCCAATGATGAAAACCTCACGTCGAATGCGACGAACCTGCCATTGAGGCATGCAGGCTCCAAGGTACCATAAGGGAGTCTCTAGATCAGCTTCCCGGATAATGAGCTGAAGTCGACGGGAAGTGACCTTGATCGAAGGTGGGCCATAATGTTTCCCACATCATCGACACGAGACAGAGGAACATGATGTTTTTTGTGAATCGGAATCAAATGAGAATCAGAGGGAGGTTGATACTTGCAGAGGTCAACTTCTCTTGAACATGTACGTGACACGACAGTGGACTTGGCAGTATTTGACATCAACGGATCAGAGGTCATGGTGACGAGGCAATGAACAGATGAGAGGTCAAAAGGGATTATCCAAACCCATGGAGGCAAGTGAAGAATGAGATGAGATGTCCCCAACCCGACACGAATGCAGACAAGTGCCATGTTCAAGAGCGACATACTGCCGACACGACAATGATGCTGGTTCCATTTTCCCCACCATTTCGGTGAGTACCTCTTTATTTTTACACAAGCTTGAAGAGGATACCATATTCTTGTCATATAAATCCGTCCTTCGGACGAATCCATCCGAGTACATTTAACGAGCCCTAGGCAGGAGGCGACCCTACGAATAACGTCATCATAGTGAATCAATGTCGTAGGTGTTTACTTGATGCGATAAAGGAAGAACTTCAAGCGTCTTTTCATGTTTAGAGAGTTTGAAAAGATTGTGGAAAAATGAAACTCGGTAGATTTTTAGTAAAATAGTTCCCCTCGGACGAAAGGTAGAAAACAATATCGAGAAAACCTCCTAAAGTCTGATGATACGGTATTCATTTTCGTGTCGTCTATCGGCCTGAAAAAGAGTGCAACATTATCTGGGTAGATGTGGATTTCCTTACAAACCACTACTTGAGTCAAAGCGACAAGGGTCTCAATCTTTTCATGTTTAGGGAGTCAAAAAAGAGCTAGAAGTTGACTCCTCCTAGAGGAACGAGTGGTATAAAGGGTAGCAAATGGTTCCGGTAATGGAGGAACTACTCAAAACAAGATAAAGGTCAAGAGGCTGGCTAACAAGACCACTCATTGCAGCGGTTCCTCAGGAATGGGTAAAACAACCAAGTGAAGGCATATGATCGGCCAAGCAGATAGTGACGATGGAATGAGAAAACCAAGGCTCATCACAAGCTGGCTTGGTAAAACAAGATGGCAATCACAAGGGGTAAAATGGGAATGGTTTCATTTTTACACAAGCTTGAAATTAGAAAACTCTGCTTGAAGTTGGTTTCATTTTTACACAAGCTTGAAACAAAGATAAACTATGCTTGAAACCGGTTTCATTTTTACACAAGATTGAAACGAAAACAAACTATGCTTGAAAAAGTTAAGCATGCCCCCAGCATGGTGACTCAATTTGAGGTACATGCCCCCCAAGCTTCAATCCATATGAAAGGCAGATGGAGTGAAGGTTCAAGTTATGAGAGTAAGGAAAAGACTCGACTGGTATTTTACGAGAACTTATCAAAGAATCGAATTGAACGGGAACATGTTTCATTGTTTTAACGAGGTTGACACATTAAAAGAACTATCCTCAGGACACCCTATTTCATGGTTTAAGGAGCTTGGCAAAAGACAAGGAACTCTGCTCCGACAACCTTGTTTCATTTTTTAAGGAGCTTGACACAAGACAAGGAACTCTGCTCCGACAACCTTGTTTCATTTTTTAAGGAGCTTGACACAAGACAAGGAACTCTGCTCCGATGACCTCATCATAATGAACAAGAAGTCATCGCTTCCAAGAGTTCCACTCCCGATGGAAGGAAAACATCCTGGAATTCAGGACCCAATGCCCCCAGCACCATCAATGAGCATAGGCACGGGGTAGGTAGCCACATAGTTGACCTGCGGTGGGGCAGATACAACGGGTGGATAAAAACTAGGAAGGGATGATGGTGGGCCAGCTGCCACATCAGGACCAAAGAATGAAAGCTGATCAATGGTCACAATCCTTCCTTCATGCGGAAAACAGACCACACGAAAGAGGGAGGAGACAAGTGCCCCCATGGCATAGGTGTAATCGCGCCCCAAGAGCAGATTGAAATCCAAGGGGCCTGGAACAACCATCACGTCCATGTGGACGGTTTTACCTCCCAAAGTAACAGGTAACCTTGGAAGGATCCCTAACGGTTGACTCGTTCTTCTGTTAAATGCCAACAGATTCTGCGTAACAGGCGCAAGCAGCGGCGAACCGAAAGCTTTCCAGGTAGTTGAGGATAAAATACTAACAGATGCACCTTCGTCTATAATGGTGCTGGGTACGACCAGACCAAATGCCTGTACGGTGATCTCGAAAGGCACATAAGACGGAAGGCGGTATCCTGCAAATCGACTCCAATCGAAGGAAGCGACCAAACTACTTGGAGGGGCTACCATCGAACCAAGATGGTCTTCCCCTGGTGTTACGGAAGAAGAAGGAGCATCCTCCACAACCTCCATCTCGAAGGTGGGAGGAGTATCCTCCGCGACCTCCATCACGGGAGGCGGAGGAGCAACTTCTTGAGGTACAGGGACAGGAGAATCTCTCTCCAAGTCTGAAGAATCTGAAGAAACCAGAAGAACATGAGGGTTATGGGGTCCACTCTCAACAGAAAAGACCTGGTGCACCGCAGATGGGGCCAGTTCAACCGATCCCATGACCAATGGTTGGTCGGGAACGGATTCCTGAATTTGAATTTCTGGAGGAGTGGGATCGACCAAGGATGACCCTTGACCAATCACGGCATCAGCCGGTGGAAGACTCAAAGAAAGCTGTTTATAACCAGCCGGGAGGCGTGGTGTAGAAACAGTTAGGTTGTCCAAGACTCGCTTGGCTTCATCCATATAAGGACAAAGGTGAATAGCATGGTTCCCTTCACACAACTTACAGGGATTGGTGATCTTACCCTGCTTCTTAGGAGCCTTACCAGTGCCCCCAACCTGACTCCCGGAAGCCAAAGACAACGGTGGGCGACCATTGGACCATACTTCGAGTACCTTGGGAATGCCAGGGCAGTCTCGAAGAAGATGGTCTCCCGTGCACAACATGCAGGGGAACTTGACTTTCCGAGGAGGGTTGGAAGGTTTATCAAGAGGAGACGTTTCAGGAGCAATAGCAGCACTTTTAATCTCTCGCTTATCAGACTTCTTCTTCTTTGTCTTCTTCTTCTTCTTCTTAGCCACCTGGTTACTTGAATCCAGACTTTCACCAGGCGAAGTAGAAGAGGAGGACGCAGAAACGGGCGAAGAAGGGGAGAGGTCCACCTTGGAATCAACATGATGTTGTTCAGGTGGAGAAACTGATTGAACAGTAGTGGAGACATTCGGGACAACAGAGGTTGAGAACAACCAAACAGGCAACCCAACAGTTAACCCAGGAAGGGACAACGTCGCCATGTAAGGAGCACCAACATTTCCAAAAGGAGGAAAATGACCAAGATTCCCTTCTGAGGGGATTCCTTGGTTGGTGAACTCCGGAAAAGTTTCCATTAGAAACGATCTTCAGAACAACACCCTAAGGAAACTAACTTTAACCAGGAATATTTCGTGGGCAGTTAATTTTTAAAACATTGAAACAAAACTCTATCGTTTCATCTTTTAAGAGTCGAGAAACAGGCAAAAGGTGACTCTATCACTTTCAGATTGGAAACAAGCGTGAAAGGACAAGCGCTTGATGACCTTTTCAAATTTAAAGAGTCAGAAAAGATCGAAATGACTACTCAGGAATACTAGGCAAAAGGGTGTACCAAATAACCATGAACTGCAATATACACCTTGGTTTCAATAATAAGAGAGAAATCAACCAAGGAATTTCCGTACGTGCAGGTAGTCTCCCCGAATGTTGTGTTCGGTGTATCACGGGTATAGGGCGGCAGACTCGGCTTCCTGTGGATAAAGGATTGCAACCTAGTGGGGTCTCCCTTTATATACGCGACGGTACGGGGAGCACAAGTCCGTACTAGTGCTGTCTACAGCCAAGAGGCGAACGACAGCTACTAGGTTTAACGACGCCGGAACACGTCTCTAGCCTAGACCTTTAAATGTGTTTCGTTAATGTTTCAATGCTTCCTTAGGTAAATTGAGTAAATTTTATGGTTGATCTTCAATTATGTTTCGGTTTCAAGGCCCTACCGTATGTCATATGACAATGTCCTATATGCAGCTATATGAGAAAAGAAATCTTTTCAATTGGATGAATGATATCTAGTGAAGGGAAGAGCTTCAAACAATGATGCAGCAAACAGCAAAACTGAAAACGAAACTTTTCCAAACTAGATGACTTTCACTATCCAAAAGTATTCTAAAACATTCAACGAAGCGAATTATGCAATGTAATCTATGAAAAATTCTTTTTTTTTTTCGAAAACCATGCAATTGTAATCTATGCACAATTTCCTTTTTCTTTTCAAATGATAAGAATGCACTCAATGCATTTTTCGATAAAATGAGAATCTACTTAATGCATGCTTTTAACAAAATAGAATGCACTCAAAGCGATTTTTAGTTTTCAATCACTAAACAATGTGATCTAAGTCCAATGATGAATCTCAAAAACACTTTTCGATGCAATGTGATCTAATGCATTTAAACGAAAAGCGAACTATGAGATGAAAACTAAAAGAAAGAAAATCTTCTTAATGAAGGATGAATGCAAAAGAGATGTAAACAAACACTCAGAATGCAATCGTTGTTTCAAAACACTTTGTAACAAAATTCCTCAAAAGTTGACAAAACACAAAGAGGACTTCCAAAGAATGAGATCAAAACAAGGCATTCATTCCCTTTTACATCAAGCAATCATGGAAAGAAGACATCCCAAACAATGAGCAATGTAATCTATGCTCATACAGGGGAAAGACCCGAAGGGAAAGACACATTGGTGAAGGATTAAGGGAAAAAATCTCAATTTTCATACACCCTGAAATTGGCACGACTTGTCCATTGACAACTAGCGCCAATTGGCACCAATTGGCGCGACTTGATCACTGACAACTAGCGCCAATGGCTAATTGGCGCGGGTTGCTAACTGACAACAAGCGCCAACGCCTGAAAATGAAAAAAACAAAGAATTTCTCCCAACCAAGACCAGACTCACCACTTCAAGAAGAATCTCCAAGTTCCCAAGACTCAAATGAACCATGTAATCTAGGCTCAAAGCGAGATAAACAAGACCAAACACACAGATCAAGCTCGGGAGGCTCAAAAATGATCAAACCCTAGTACCTCACAGGATTGGCGTGACTGTGAGGCTGTAACTAGCGCCATAAAGCAATTGGCGCGGGTAATACACAAGCAACCTGCGCCAATGGGCGCGACTGTCGAGCTAAAAAGCGCGCCAGTCGAGTTTACCAGTCAAAAATAACAAAGCAAGCCAACAAGAAGACCAGTGATGATCAAGCAATACCAAGAAACAGAAACACAAGAAGAACCCAACCCAAAAGGTTGACCAAGCAAGCAGAATCGAGAGACAATCGACAAGGCAAGACAATACTCCAAGTTGTTCAGTCCGTAAACTAAACCGGAGATTGACTGAAGCAGCGTTGATCTACTCCGCTAATGCAGAGAAAAAGCGTTTCGAAGGCTATCTGGCTGTGCTTCAGACTCCGTCTATAGTTTACAAATCAAAAAACAAGTTGAGTCCCCAGCGGAGTCGCCAAATTTTTGAGGAGGTAAATCCCCTCTGCGGACAGAGGTGATCCTTACTAGCCCAGCAGGGGTCTAGCAACAATCATCAAATGCTACAGCGCAAGTTCCTAATTGCGAATAAATAAGCCAACGATGGAGGCCTACCTGGAGTCCAGTGCTATGATTCGTAGAAGAGACAGCGTTCCCGTTCCTCAGCTTCGGCAGATCACGATCCCCATGATCTCCGTGAATGGACACCTGCACATGCAAGAAACAACATGAATACAAGCATAAAATCCAGAATACGCAACTATATATCAGTCAGAAAGGATATAACTCATGATTAACATAAGTGAAAAACAGAGTGGAACCATAACCGGTAGTCATTCATTAATAAACAATCGAAAGAGAGTACAACCAATGTTCTGACGCCGCGGTCTCCTTCGGAAGGGTCCCCAGTCATTCATGTCTCGCAAAGCTCGCCAGGGAAAGGGCAAGCCTCTCTAGAGTCTCTCGACGATAGTCTCCTTACTTGAGTCGGCCTTAAGGGAAGAAAGAGGGCTCTTACAGCACAAAGGCTCTTGGAAATTTGGAGATTCAAAGCTTAGGCACTTCAAGACTAGCTTGCAATGGCAATAGGCAAGCTTTTATAGATGGGGAAGGAGGGAGTTGGGATCCCTATTATTGTGGGATTGGCCCTATCAACAAGGAAGGTTCCATGGGAGGTGGCAAACCACTTCCCTTCCATAGAACTCCCGCAGCCAAACCTCCCAACTCAAGATAGGCAATGGTTTTTGAGTTTGTTGAAACACAACTTCCGCCATCTTTATTTAAAAAACACTCCTTAAATTGGCTGGCGCGACTACTGCTCTGGGACAGAGCGCCAGTTGGCGCGACCTCTTTGTAGGATTTTCCCCATTGGCGCGAGTGATGAACTGTCTGCCCGCGCCAATGCAAAAGGAGATGTTTTCATGATTTTTTGCAAGGAGATGTCTTTAGGGCAATTGAAGCTCATGCTTAGAGGAATGCATTGATGAT
This sequence comes from Pinus albicaulis, assembly GCA_034641835.2. Taxonomy (NCBI): domain Eukaryota; kingdom Viridiplantae; phylum Streptophyta; class Pinopsida; order Pinales; family Pinaceae; genus Pinus; species Pinus albicaulis. The sequence goes on along the minus strand of CM076582.1, from coordinate 400,416,394 downwards.
GGTTTCAAGGCATGACAATGTTCACAGGTCACAAAATGGGTCCTCCATTGTGCAGGACGGGGAATGGTAAGGACGGAAGGAAAATACTATGTAACGAGAGTAAGAATATGCCATTAGAACAAGAACACACTAGAACTCTTTATGAATCTTGAGTTGGCTAAGTAGAAAACTCTGTATTAAGCTGAAAACCAGTCACATACAATAAACACAGTGTTTTTGCTAAAAATTTCCAACCCTTTGCTAATTCAACCTCTTGATATTTTATAGATAATTTACAATCTAGGATAACCTTATCCTTAGCTAGATACATCGAATTCCTACTTTTTGACACCTTTCCTAAACATATGACATGGTATTTATTATAAAATGACAGTTGAAAACCTAATGAACAGTCCTATTACAAATAGGATTCAAACTCCTTAAATCTACTCATAACAACCTTATCTAAACTAGATTACATCATTTTCCAACTGTATTCCCATAAGGTTGAATCCAGATGATATGCTCCAACACTTTATGACCTCAATGCTGATCTCGAATAAAATAGGAAACTGTCCCCTATTTTCTAGGCATAGGATTCTTTGTTCTCTTGAGACACTTTGACTGTCATGAACCCATTCCTTCGAGCTTATTTGATGTCAAGAACTGAATTAACATATGTAAAAAACCTCAACAAGTCCCAACTGTCCAAAACCACCATCAAACTCTTCAAAATAGCAGAAGTAAACCTACGTTATGAAAACAACACAATTTCGTAACTCTTTTCGTAGCGCAGACATTTTACCCTTTTACCTTCAAAACTTTGGATTATTTATTCCAGATTTATCTTCATTATAAATTAATACAAGAACTTCTCACATATCACTTTTCCTGTTACATCATTACAAAGGAAAGGTAATAAATTTGATAGAGGAGTGTGACGCTAATTTTGAGTAGCTTAATCAGTTGTTGACACATGCTCTAGTGTTAAATATTTCAAATTCAGAAAATGAGTTTGTTGTATGTAAATATGGTTGCAAGAGAGGACTTGGTGGAGTCAAAAAAACTAGCAAGATAGGACTTGGAAAGGTCATATGCTATCAGTCAAAAAAACTAAATGAGCATGAGTAGAGCTACACGATACATGATATTGAGTTATCAACGATCATACATGCATTGACGTTGAGGAGGCATTATCTTCCTGGCATGAAGTTCTAATTATGAGTGATCACATTGGGTTGAGGTACTTATTTTACAAGTTGAATCTAAACAGTAGGTAGGATAGATGGTTGGCCATGATCAGTGAGTTTTGAGATTAGGGACATCAAGGGGAAGGAGAACAAGATCACAAATGTTATTAACAAGATGGTACAGGTAAATCACATATCATCTATGAGATCCTATGGGACATAATTACAATATGGGATCTTGCGGGCAAATCAGCTGGATCCAAGGTATATGGAGATTATGCATAGGTTGTAGCAGAGTACAGGTACATGTGTTGGTGCAGGTATAGGTATAGGTGTTTTTATAGGTATAGGTACAAGTGCACGTACAGGTAAAGGTATAGGTAGTGGTACAGGTACAAGTACTGGTATAGGTGTAGGTGTATAAGATTTGGACTACCTTATCACATCAGATGTATTGGTTAGATTTACAAATAGGATATATATGTACTGAACAATACTGAGCTCAAGAAGGTGATATTAAGGGAGTTTCATACAAAATCATATTTGTGTCACTTGGGATACCAGAAGACATTGACTGTAGTGAAGAGATTCTACTATTAGTTGAATGTCAAGAGGGATGTGGCAGATTTTGTAGCCAGATATTTAGATTGTCGGATGGTTAAGGAAAAATGTAAGCATCTAGGTAGACTAGTACATTTCATTGTGATTCGAGAGTGGAAATGGGAGTTTATTTCCATGGATACCATCACAGTTTTTCCAATGACATATAGACAACATGATTCCATCATGGTTGTTTTTTTCAAGTTGACAAAGGTTTCAAATCCATATCGGTGAATACTACATATTAGCTAGTGATGTAGCACAAGTGTTTATCAAATACATAGTCATATTTCATGGTGTTCCAAAGAATATTGTGTCTGACAGATGATCTAGCTAGATATTGGTGGCCACTTGCCTATTCCACTTGGGGCCCCACCATTGTTTCTTTTAGTTTTTCCATTTCCTTAATTGTAGCATAGTTCATTATTTTTAGCAGTTTTTGAGGTCCTAAACATCTAGAGCCATTTTGAGGCCCTAAGTGACATTTTTTGGGAAAAATGAGAGCAACATGGAAGATGCTTTGATGTTTCCCACATAAAAAGTTGTAGGCCTTGGATAGATATTTATAATGAGGTATTGTGCACGTTAAACGAAGATCGCATGCCAAAGTTATGTCCCCTGGAAGTTGATGTATCAATTTACCCAAACGAGGCCCATAGTTTTGGCACTTAATCTCCTAGGGTTAGGTTTTTCGATGTTTATGGTTTTCCATTGTTTTTCAATAATAAATATGCCCTCGAGCCTCATTGTAACATAGTTCAAAGGCATGTATCCCCCACATATCTTCTCATAGATAAGCTACTAGCACCCTAACTAGTTTATTTCCATTCCGTCGGTAAAAAAAATTCAGTTCTTTGATTTTAAGTGGATGAAGTGTTATTTCCACTACATATTTTTATTTATGGTTATATGTGTTTTTTGTTGCATTCCTACATAAATCTAGATCAATAGAGAAACAAATCTCTCTTCCAAGCTTTGGAAGGAGTTGTTTGCTGGTTTGGACACCAATTTCGCCTTTAACACAAGTTATCATCCATAGAAATATGGGAATATTGAGAGGGTTTGCAATATATTAGAGGATATGTTGAGGATGAAAGTGATGCATAAGAAACAAAAGTGGGAAGAATATCTTCCATTGGTAGAGTTCACCTACGAGAACGGGTATCATGAGTCATTGAAGATGAGTCCATTTTAGGCATTGTATCAACAGAGTTGCAACACTCATATCAGTTGGAGTGATTCGGTTAAAAAGATATTGATTGGACCGGGGATATTGGCAGAAATGGAACAAGAAATGCATGTGATCAAGAAGAAATTGAAAGTAGCGTAGGATAGGGAGAATATTTATGCATACATGAATAGGTTATTCAAGGAGTTTTAGGTTGTGGATCAAGTGCACTTGTGTATCAAGCCCAAGAAGAGCTCCTTGTGGATTGGATTGTGTTACAAGCTGGAATCATGGTTTTTTGGACCATTTAGGATCATTGAGAGGATTGGGCCATTAGCCTATCGAATTGTACTACCTTCCATAGTGAAATTCCATGATTTTTTCATATATCGTTGCTTAAGAATTATGTTAAAGATGTTGATCATGTTATTGACAGGTTTGTATTGCAAGTGGAACTAGAAGGGGAGTTCCAGCCGGTTACAGTGCATTTTGTAGGAAATGAAGCTTATGCTCAGGAATCGAGAAATCAATCAAGTAAAAGTGTAATGGAAGAAATTTGGACCCGATGAAGCTACATTGGAGATGGCAGATCAAATGTGGGCCACCCATCCTTCCTTGTTTATCGGTAGAGGTAAGGAAATTTTGGTGTAATTTTAGTATATGTTTGGTATATGTTTTGATAATGTTTTTATGTTTGTTTTTATGTGATTTTAGGGTAAAAGTACTTATGTGTATGGATGTAAATACTTCCATGAGCTATGTTATAAAGCTCCAATAACTGGGATGGGTGTCATGTAATAATAGTTGCCATTTGTTATGATGCCCTCTTGATGTGATTTTCACCAATGTGATCATTGTAAATACTTCATCGATCTATGTTATAAAGCTCCATTGGAAGTATGATTTCTTTTTAGTGGTGTTTTTGAGGGATATGTGTGATTGAACACCGAGGATGGTGTCCTGTAAGGGGGATGGTTCTGTAACAACCCTAGTGAAAATTCCATGTAATAAAGTTAAAATAATAGCCACAGTTGATGGGACACATATTCCAAGTTGAATGTTGGGAAAACATCCTAGTGTGGGTGTTCACATGGTTTATTATGGCTAAGGAAATTGGAAAAGGATATGGCTAACGAATTAAAGAGGCAAAAAGTATTTTTGGAATGTTTATTTATGAAAATAATAGAAATTAGGAGAAAATGGAGGTAAAAGGTCACAATTTGCACATGAGGAGGAAAATGAAGGAAAATAATGGAAAATAAATGAAATAGAGGCTTCTTCTATACAAAGGCTTATGAGGACCAGTTGGTAACTTTTTGTTGCTTCATTTTGGAGCTCTCTCATTATTCTATCTATCTCTCATACTCTTCGATACTTATAGTTTTCTTGGAGAACTCTTGAAGAGTTTGGATACTTGTTGATCGAAGAAAGAGGGAAAAGAAGGAGTAGGAAATCATAATTGGACATCAGAATCAATGAATACAACGAGATTTTATTGCAGGTACCAATTTGTATGAATGATTTACTCTCTAGTTTTTCCATGCATGGTGTATGCATGTGGATTTTCCTAGCCTTTGTCATTTCCTAGATAGCCATGGTGTTGTGGGTTTATTTTTATTGATTTTTTTCTCGTTGTTTCTCATGATTCCTTTAGCTATGGGTTGAGTTATTAGTTATTGCAAGACCTGGTTGGAAAAACACTCTTGAAGCCCGATGGACAACCATGGGTTGAGTTACTAGTCCTCGAAGCCTTGGTTAGAAAAATGCTCTGCAATCCCTAGGTGGGTTGAGTAACTAGTCCTAGAAGCCTTGGTTGGAAAAAGACTCTAGAAGACCTATAAGAGTTGGGGTTGATATACTAGTTCTAGAAGCCCTAGTTGGAACAAACACTATGGAGCCCTCGAACAACTTAAATAGAGACCAATATGTGATGGTTGTGATGTACGGTCGTATGGTGGAGTCACTGGTAGAGGGTTGAGGTTGTTTGCCCTTTGGAAACCCTATATTGATTGTGATTGATGTGTTTGGTGAGATCCCACATTCATGCTTGGAATATGGCATGCGGGTGATTGAAGGAAGTGATACTTGGCTCAGCCAATCTATGGTCAGATGGAACATGAAATTTCAATCTCTAGTTGGTTTTTACATGCATTAATTAAGAGCTCATTCCTTTGGTATTTGGTATGAAAATGTATTGTTTATTATGTGGATTCTACTGCTATCGTATCCATGGTATTTTTTTCATTATTATGCTAGTTATAAGCATGTATTTTATCAATGATGATGTATGTCTCTATCTATGTTTTTACTTGTAAATGAGTGCACAATATATTTATGGTAAAATATATTGTATTGCAACTAATGATGTAAGGGATAAATGCCTCTTAGTGATTCTTAGATAATTATGAGACCCCTATGTTTAAATATGTTGTTTACATATGTATACGCAATGTTTGTGACATTTTTGTTGAAGTGCATGTCATGACTAGGAGAGCTCTAGATGATTTCCTAGTGATGTGATTGCTTACCTTTGATTTAATATTATTTATCATATCCTTGAATTGGCATGCCTGTGACTATGGCCAAAAAGGGTCAAAAATCCAGTCTCCCTCAGGGGTAAGGGGTCTTGGAGGTTGGGTTACCTCCTTGTGATGTTTTTGATGCTGTGTAATGTGTGTTTGTCTTGTTTCCATCGGTTCCACTTCCGTAAAGTCAGATGGGATCTTGAATCTCATATTTGTGGCCTCTCCTAGCATGTTTACACATGTTGGCTCATTACTTGGGTAAATGTGGGATGAGGATGTTACACTTCCATATTCCTGTTAATTATTCCTAACTTAGTTGTTCCTTTCTTCCCTTGTATCATTGTGCGCAAAATCTAACTATAAAACTCCTATTAATATCTACAACGTAGAAATTGATTTTTTTCATGCAACATTCAAACTATATCTTATAAAGAATAAAAACCATTTTATAAAATATTCAAAATCGACACAACATAGATCGAGCGTAGCACAACATTGTTGGTATGATAATAACTATTGATAATGAACTTTTTGGAATGGGTAATCAAGAGATCTTAATATTAATAAAATAAACCTTACCTTAAAATCAATTTAATTTAGCTACAAAAATATATTTGGGGGTGATGCTAGGGATGGGATGAAGAATGAGGATTTAGAAAATGTTGATAAATTTTTCTAATATTAATAAAATAAAAGAAAAAAAATATTTCTTTTAAAAAATAATAATTTAAAAATGAGTATTTATTTTTAATTTTTAAAATATATTATTGTAAATTATTCAAATAAAAAATAATGCTAAATTGATAATATTTTAAATGTATGTTATGAGTGTGAGTTTAAATGGCTGGTTTTATTAGTCCTTGCCTCTGCGAGGGACTATAGAAATCATCTCATGGTAAAATTACCTTGATTATGGCTTAGTTTGGTGAGTTTTAGTGAGTTTATTGTGACTTTAATAAAAAAATTCAGAAGACAGTTGAATATTTGTATTTTCTGGGAAGTTAAAAAGTATTTTCCTAATTTTTTGTTTACTAAACAAGATTTGATGTGAAATTCCTTTGGTGGAGGGTGATTTATCAGTGCCTAACAAAACATTTTAAAATTGAAAAAAAATTAGTTTTGTAAATTTCCATTCAATAGGTGAGTGCTTTAACACTAACATTCTTATGCCCAACACTACTAGTGCTATGCCTATCCTTTATGTAAGTGAGGGAGTTGGGGGGGGGGAAGTGGTTTGTGTGGGAACTACGTGTTCACTGTCATGGCTAGTTGTGCCTTGGTTATATTATTTAATTTAGAAATTTCCATCTCTTATTTCATTTTAAAATTTTACACATTTAAATGCATGAAAACAACGAGTGTATGGACCTCATCATGTGTGTGGAATAAAGGATGTGTAGAAGAGTATGAACACAGACTTTCCTCCAAAGACATGATATTATTTTAACTTTAAGAAAAAACTTTGGATCATGGTTACTTATGGTTTTTTTAATATGAATCTTTCATTTGCATCCTCCTTACAATATCTTGTTCATCTTTGTGATCTAATATTATTTTCATCATATTCAACAATCATTGTGAAAATAAAAAACCACACAAATAATTAGGAAATCAAAATCTTCTATAATAGTTAACATGATATATATATATATATATATATATATATTTCTGCTACTATTGTTCTATATACTAATTTTTTTTCCCAATAAAATACATTGAAATATATTTGCAACAAGATAGTTATATTATTGAAAAACATATAAAAAAAATATTGATACAATTGAGTACAAATTATTATCTAAGGGTTAAAAATACTCACTAAAAAAATGGCCTGATTCCACATACACATTTATACAATATATCCACATTTCTGTCTAGATTTGTTTTCTTCGTAATCTCCCCTATTTAAAATGACTTGTTTTTATCAAAATCTTAATAAATGTAAATTATCATTATCACATTTCATGTTCCATATATATATATATATATATATATATATATATATATGAATATGAATATATACCTCTAACATAAGTTTATTTGTAGGCTCATCATTTAGTGTTTTGTATTTATGTTGTAACTCTCAATAGGTTGTGATTTTTTCTTTCCAATGCTTGTAAAGTGGCCCTAATTCCCTAACCTTATGTTTCCGTTTATATATGGGAATTATAATACGCCAAGAAAAATATGGTACCATAAATGAAAGTATACTATCATTAGTTAAAAGTCCATGGTGGCAGCAATGGTACGTGATTTCTTGATCATTGTACAATTATCAAAATATATGTTTTTTACTTGGTAAATTCAATGTCAAAATGTAAATTAATTATTACCCTTGTATCGTTTTTTCATAGGGCATGTAACACCCCTATATTGTTATTTTTATACATGGGTTATTTTCATACTTTTAAATTATTTTTGGATGTTATGGTTACGGAAGCCATAATGGGAAGTATGTGATTATGTAGTTATGTTTTAGTTTTTTAGTTAATAAATTAATTTTTTGGAAATATTCAAGAAATATCACTAGAGTATTAGAATACTTCTTTCCATCTTATAAAATTTTGGTAGTGATTAAATTCCACATGTTGGACCTTCCCAAAAACTTTCCTAAAAATCCCTAGGAGAAAGTTGTTAAAATTATTAACATAAAGAGAGAAAGATTATGTTAATCACTTAGCTAGATAGAAATGCTAAGTGGGGTAAAAATAAAAATAAAGAGCAATGGGAGAGGAAGACATGATTTAAAGAAAAAGAAATGTAATGGTTGGGTGGAATGTCCTTTTTCTGGAATATTCCCCAAACACTAATTATGTTTAGATGAAATTATGTTTAATTCTTATTATTTATTTTGAATTGTTCAATTTGATGTATTATAGAATATCATAAATGATGCATACTTACGTGTAGTGTGTATATTATAACTTTTGTATGTGGGATTAATTATTATGCTATATGTTGTTGTTAAATTGAATTAAGGCTAAAATGTTGATTAAAGATAGAGTGTATAAATAGAATCAAATGTAGAAGTATTAGTTGCATGCATGTTTCAGTTCCTTTGCAAGTAATTTGAATCAATGAAAGATCTAATTGCAATAGTAATAAAAAATAGATATTGTGCGCTTATTATAGTTTTTCATGCATGAATGAGTAATAGATTAACTGAATTAATGGACTATTGTTGGTTTATATGATTAGATTCACTTCAAATAAAGGAGTGTACATGAATATAATCAATAGATATAATTTAATTAAATAATATCGTAATCATGAATAGAAGGAAAATAATGAATGTGTGCATAGAATGGAGCGATATGACTCGATAAATGAGCTCATTTAATTACCTAATTATTTATTCTCTGGGTCCACTAAAATGATTATTTCTTTTTTCTTTTTTCTAGAGACATTGAAATGATTGTTGTTTAAAGGAATACTAATGATTAAAGAAGAATACATTTATGGAATGTTTTCTTGATCGATATGAGTTAGAAATTAAATAGAGAATTACCTTTGTATGTGACTCTATTTGAAGAAAATGAGCTAACTATTAGGAATTGTGGATTTAGACTGAAAATATTTGAAAATAATTCATTCATTAATGTAGGTCAATATTAATTAAGTGCATCACTATATTGTTCTAGAGGTACTGTGATTCTGTAAATATGCTATAGAGTGGGAAAGAAAGTGAAATGAAACCTTAAAAATATACAAATGACTATTCAATCCATATAGTTTCATAGAAGAACTATAAAGAAGTGATTGTAATTAAATGATTTTAGCGGTTAAGGAAACATGGAATACATTTTATATTTTCGTAAACTAATTTATAATATATTTTTGGTTGGGAGTGTAATTACAATAAGTGGATATCATGTATATACTAGATACTTTGTTTTTTTTGGGTATATTTATCAGAATAATATGTAAATAGACAAGAGTAATTACAATAATAAATAAATAATAAACCAGAGAGTGTAGGACATAATTAAATTGGAAAAGGGGTTTTCACTACCCCAATACACAACCAGGAATAATCCGCTATGAAGTTTCAACAATATTCATAATATAAATAGAAGGAAAAATTTTGTATAATGGTTAAGGACCTTGTCCTTCACTAAACCTAAATTTGTTATTATAATTTACATTAAAAAATAGATATACTCTAACAAATAGGAAAATTTCCACTATAAGAACTAAATACCATACAAAGGAAGTGAGTTTATGTGATATATACAAGAAATTTTTAAGAAAAAGGATATTGTAACCATTGATAAACCAAATAAAACTATGAAGTAAATGGGAAGGAAAATTATATTGCATATATAATATATCCCTTTAAATTACAGAGGTAACGTGAAGTAAATATGACAAAATTTAAGTAAACCATTTTTTTTCATTCAAGTTTCAAAAATAAATATAATTTGTATACTATCATTCTAATAAAAAATCTAGTGAGCCTGTGGAGTCGACGGGTCTATAAAAACCCAAATTTAAATACAAATGTTTAATAATGGTGAGCCATTGTTGCCTTTAGTCATTTCAAACCATGTAAGGTGTTCAAACCCTAACCGAGTTTAACACAATAAAAACATTGGGATGGTGAGCCAAGAAAAGAATGCAGTTATCCACAAGGTGTTTGGGTGAAGAAAAAATTTTCCACCTAGAAAGTATACCATGATTTAGTCTTTAAGGTTTGCATAAGGTAGTAAAAATAAACACATTGCACCAAAAACAATTCTTGAAATTATACCTGTCATAGAAGCCATGACAACCCAATTAAACTAAATAAAGACACTAAGGATAAAATTATTAATAGAAATGAAAACAAGAGAGGTTGTCAAATATCTACTTGAACAAGTCTCCTGTGAGGCCTCCTCTGAAAGTTGACATATATATATATATATATATATATATATATATATATATAAGGAAGCTAGTTAAAAGGACTTGTTACAAATGCTGAAAACCCTAAAACTACATTGAGAAATCAAATATCTACTTGAATAGGTCTCCTGTGAGGCCTCCTCTGAAACTTGACATGTGTATATATATAAGGAAGCAAGTTAAAATGACTTGTTACATATGTGGGAAACCACACTACATTGAGAAATCAAAATTAGTAAGACTCCTGCTTCTATCTAGAATATTAATATAAATGAATAGGGTATTGTTAAGATAAGTGTAGCTCCATGTTGAAAATGGCAATAAGAAAGATTGAAAATGGCACCCATGAGGCTTTTAATTTAATTTTTCCTTAATTAAATTAGAATTAAATTGTAATTCCACATCACATGACAAATTGTATATGTAAACTGAGTCATGAATACTTACTTATCTCACTTAATTCGAGTTGAGGGTAAAAGAGGAAGCAAGTAGAGCTATTTCCTATTTTTAGGGGGGCCAGCTACAGTTATTTGTGAGTTGCAATTATTTAACTCAATTAATTTAGTTAAAATCAGTTTAACTAGTGCTTACTGAGAGTTGAGATAGTGAGATTCCTAATGAATTAAATATATTTTAATTCATAATTAGTGGTCAATCAGTTAACTGATAATTCACTATAAATATTTTTTGCATGTAAGTTCTAAGGAAGGCCCAATTAAGATTGGGGTTGAAGGGTATAAATATTAGTTGTATAATTAGAAAATTATGGAGGTCATGCATGAGGTCATTAGGATGCCTTGAAGGTATTGCCCAATCATTAGTTGGAATTTCCTAATTAATAGGTGCTCAATTAGCCTAGGAATGTGTAAGCAAGGCTAGCTAGGCACATGAAAGCAAGTGGTTAAATATTGTACCAAAATTGCGTAGATTGATGCCAGGATATGAGTGAGACAGTTAGGTGAGTGCAGAGGTTTCTTAGTGAAGGAAATTTCATTATATTTTTTCATGATCTTGAATTCATGCAATATACCAATAGCAGGGTTTTGAGCATTTTATTTCCCCATACACATATTGTTTTGTTTGATTGATAAATTATTTTTGTTTCATGTCATGTGATTATGCGATCGTATTTGGTTTCCACAAATTTGTAGAAGTGATTTAGTAATTTTTTTTATTACATTACAATATTAGATTCATTCTATTAGATAAATTTATACATAGTATCCGAGAAGGAATCACAATAAAGAGAATAATTTGAGTTTGTTTTGAAGAGGTGAATCAAATTTAAATATTTATTTTTTAGGACCAACATCAAATCAATATGTCTTTCAATGGCTTGAGACTCGAATATGCACTCGATGGAAAATAAAATTACATAGCATGGAAGGATAAGATGGAGGAAAATCTCGAGGATAATAGGCTGAAGGCATTCATAGACAGTGATATTCCCAACTTCTTGATGCATGGAAGAAGAATTTAGCAAAGGCGAGAAGTATCTTGTTAGAAGGAGTTCGAGATCATATTTTCTCAAATTTCCATGGAAAGGCAAATCCATATTCTATGTGGAAGGCCTTAACAGATCTGTGTTAAAATAAAAACAACCACAGGAAGTTGGCGTAACCTCATAAAAATCAAATTGGAGGAGGACGAGACAATACCAAAATACTTGACGAGGTTCACTTACTGTCGAGATGAACTTGAAAGTGTTGGTGTGACTATTTTCGAGGATGATTTCGTGATCCTAACACTTCTAGGCCTTTCCAAGAGTTGGCATAGCTATCAGGACTCTGCGAATGGGAGGGACAAGTTACTAGAGTGGGACTGATTGTGGTCTGACTTGGTATAAGAAGAAATAAGGCGGAGCATAGAGATGGGACCTCTTGTAAAGAGAATGAATAATATTTTGCATTAGTTGGAAAAGGAAAGAAATTAAAGGGAAATAAGTCCCAAGGTGAAGAGGGAAAGAGAGAGTTGTCCAAGTTTAAATGTTTTCACTCTCACAATTATAGGAACTGCCACGAAATGTCCACAGAAGGCAAGAAATAAGGAGGTTGTAGTCGCAGCAATGGGTGAATCTCAAGCTTCATAGTTCGAGCCTGATTTTACTCTCGTTTAATGCATGGCGAGCACTGTAATGGGATTTGAGTGGCATCTCAACAGTGGTGCCTTGTTCCATATGACAGTGAATACATATCTCTTCAGTCACATGGAGGAGAAGGAACTCAAGCAAAACATAGAGTTTTGATATGACGAGAGGTATAGTGAGACCGACATAGGTACAACTACCTTCTAGTGGGAGACTACCTCCCCTATCATACTCAAAGAAGGCAAAATCCTCTAATCAGTGTTTTGGTGAAGGAGGAGAGATTTATGTTGAGTTGGGAGGGCAAGAGACACCTCCAAAAGTCCAATTCTTGTATATCGTAAGAGATTTAGTACAAGAATTGGTCAACATTATAGATGGCCATGAATGCTTGTTGAAAGCAAGCAAGCAGCAAGAAAAATTGATAAAATATTTGACTGAAAAATAAAGTCACAAACCTATTGACACATAGGTAGAAGGGGATAAGGAAGAACCCTTAAAGAGGAAAAGTTTTTATCATGAAACTAATAAATCTAAAAGTGAAAATTATTCTATTAAAACATCCCCAAAATCTAGTAAATCCATAAAGAATAAGAACATTGAACTCCAAGGAAAGTTCAAAAATTTAAGACCACCTCCCTTTGATTGAGAGAAAGAAGAAGGTGCAAAAGCCTAGATATTAAATATCACTAAGTATTTTGAAAGATATGAATATTATACTAACCTAAAAGATATATTAGCAATTTATCAGCTACAAAGCAAGGTTGCATTATGGTGGGAAGAAGAAAAAACAATGCACAATCTTGATGAAAAAACAATATTCTCGGAATAATTTCATAAATAGTTTAAATCATAGTATTTAGCTAAAATATATTATGTTGATTGTGTTAAATAATTTAATGATTCATGGATAGGACAACCTATTATGGATGAATTTGTGGCAAATTTTACCAACCTATTAAGATATGTTCCCTAAATCAAGGAGGAAAAAGTGAAATTACAACGATTTTTAAACCACCTTCCACTCTCTTATAAAGAAAGGATTGAATTTGACAATTCAAAGACCATGGAAGAAGTGTAAGAAAAGAAATACTCTGTTATCAGTACAAGAAATTTTAGACAAAGGGTATATTAGAACAAGTGTTTCCCTCTCGGGAGCATTGATGTTGTTTGATAAAAATAAGGATGGAACTTTTAGGATTTGTATATATTATCTACAACCGATCAAACTAACCATTAAGAACAAGCATCTACTACCCTGCATTGGTGATCTATTTCATCAACTTAGAGGGGAAAAAATGTTCTGAGATCATGATATCACAGAACACAATATGAAGACATACATAAAACAACACTCAAAACAAGGTATAGAAACTATGAATCTATAGTACTACTTTTTGGTCTTACTCATGCACCTGGTACATTTATGCATTTAATGAAAAATGTGTTTAGTAAGTACCTATAGAAGTCTCTATTAATCTTCATACATTAATTTTTTGTATATTTGAAAAATCAAGAAGAACATGAAGAACATTTAAGAATATTGTTGCATAATTTAAGAGAACACCGAATGTAAGAAAAATTTAGCAAATATGACTTATATAAAAACAAAATTTAGTAATTGGTTCATGTTATCTCTAAAGATGGCATATATGTCAATCCTTAAAAGGATAAGGCCATTTTAAACTAGCCAATACCTAAATATGTATTGGATATTAGGTCCTTCATACATGGTATTATAGAAGGTTCATTGAAGGATTTTCCAAAATAGCATATCCCATCATTTTTTTACAAATGAAAGAAGTGAAATTTAACTAGAAATCAAAATGCCAAGAGATATTTGATAGTTAAAACATCTACTAACAATACAACCTATGTTAAATATTATAGATATAGAAAAAAAAATTGGTATGTATTGAGGCATGTATTGAGGGGTTGGGTGGTGTGTTAATGCAAAAAATTAAGTGGTTTCTTATGAATCAAGAAAACTAAATCCTCATGAAAATAACTATGTTGTCTATGATTTGGAATTGGTCATTTTTACATTCTTTGAATATGTGGAAACACTATTTTTTGGGAAAAAAAATTATACTTGTTACTAACCATATAATCTTAAAATATTTTTCTTGTAAATCTGATTTAAATGCTAGAAAATATAGGTGGATGAAATTTTTAAGTGAACTTGAATTTTACATAAAGCACATCAAAGAAAAAGAGAATAAAGTAGTGTATTCCGTAAGTTGGAGTATTAATTAGCTAATGGAAATTTTTGTTAGTAGCACCAAACTGATTTTGCAGAACAAATCAAAATTTCATCACTGAAATATGAAGTTTATCTGAAATTACAACATAAACTATAACAAAGAATTACTTGGCTATGCAGTGAATCAACAAAAAAATTCCAACTTTCAAGAACAAAATTTATTTTCCTAATGAATTTGTATTGAAGCAACTTAATTTGAATGAACATCATCAAAAGAGTTTTACATGACACCCTGGTTATTAGAAAATGATTTCAACATTGATAAAATATTCTTATTGGCTAGGAAAGAAAAAATAAATGCTTGAATATTTGACTAAATATTTAGAGTTCCAGCAAGTGAAGGTAGAACATGAACACCTAGTTGGACTACTAAACCCATTACAAAATTCAGAATATAAATGAGAGGTTATCTCTTTAGATTTTATCACAAGTATTCCCAAAACCACAAAATAGCATGACTCTATTATGGTCGTTATAGAAAATTTGAGTGAAGAAACACATTTCATACATGTTCACACTACATTTGGGACAACATAGATTGTAGTAATATTCATGAAGGAAATAGTTCTATTACATGGAATACTGAAAAGTGTGATATCATATAAAGACAGTAAATTCACTTCTAACATTTTGAAAAAACTCTTTGGATGAATAAGTACGCAACCACAATTTTATTACCACCTACAATCCCTAAACATATTGTCAAATGGAAAGGAAAAACCAAATTTTAGAATACATTCTATGGATGTATGTTATGAACATACCCAACTGAATTTTCATACAATAACAGGCATGATGCATCTATAAAATTAAGCCCAATTGAATCTATGTATGGAAGGAAGTATGAAACTCCATTGTAGTCTGTTAGAAGATAGGTTGATATTGGGTCTTGATGTCCTTCAAGAAATGGAATAGGTAGCAAATAATATAAGAAAATTTGAAAACTTCACAATATAGATAGAAAAAATATGGAGACCAAAAGAGAATGCAGAAGGAATTCAAAGCTGTAGAACACAAGTATATCAAATTAGAACTTAAGAAAATAACTTGGAGACTATGAACTTGTTCTAAACTAGCACCAAGGTTCTGTGGTACCTTTGAGATACTAACTAAAGTTAAGCCAATGGCCTATTAGGTAGCATTTACGAACCATATAAAAGTGCATAATGTTATTCATGTCTCCTTATTGAAAAAGTATATTCATGATGTTCTCATGTGATTGATTGTAATGCCACCACTACAGATATAAATAATTTGCAATGGATCAATGTATTTCTTGTGTTGAAAATTCATAGCTATAACAATAAAAAGAGATTTCCAAAACGTCAAACATTTTGCAGTCGTATTTTCGACATCTCCTTGATCATCGAAAGTTCGAAGTACTTAGCCATCACAATTAATGGTGTCATTATTTTGACCAAAATCGTCATTGCATATCATTTAAAGGCACCTATTTGTGTCGTCAAAAATTTCATCGCAATAGTGATGTCAATGCATGGTAATTGTGACCCACAGGCAAGGGAATTGCAATGTTAATGATGACTGTCCTGTCTAACGATAATATTTCCTCTTTTTTGGCTACTGTTATTGTCTAGGAACAAGATGATCATTAACCCAACACTGCTATATTTTTGTTTATGTTTTCCTTTATGTTTTCCTTAAAGAAATGCTCAGTATCATTTGGATAGGGTTGATTACTTTCCCCCTCACTGGAATGCCAGTCAAACTCTAATATGCTTATTCACTTCGTGAATTTGCAGTTTTCATTCTGACTTCCATATGATGTTTTTCTCATTGAAATTGTTTTCAACTGAGAATGTATTTTGAATATGTACTGGTATATTTTTAATATATGCAGCTTTTTTTTCCTTCTGAAAAAAAAAATTATGACAATTAAGGTCGAAAAATGTGTTTGCTATTTCTGTGATTGATGTTAGAATATTGTGGTTATAGATATGTTTGTCTTTTTGTAAACCATTTGGAAATTTGATTGAAATTATTGGGTCTAACCTATTTTTGGCTTTTGAAAACAAATAGAATGTTGTTAAGGAGTCTCTATCTATGAAATATTGAACCGGCTCTATTACCCATACTTTATATGTACCAAAATAAACGTTCACTTTATGATGAATAGGAATTGATTGTAAAGCAGGTTACCCTACTAGCATTTTACCATAAGAAATGGTATTTATGGTTGAACAAGCCATATGAAATAAAACTTAACTATAGTGTACTGTCAACTTCAGACTTGTTCCTTGTTATTTCTTAAGGTTAAGAGAATTACATGAAGTGGATCTAGGATAAAAGTGACCCTCATTGGTGTCTTATGTGGAGACTTATTCATGGTTGTTGTAGTTCAATTCTACATTTTTTTTGTACATTAAAAAAATTATATATATATATATAATAGAATAAAAAGGAAAAATTTTTGGTATAAAAGCTTATTTGAAAATTTTTTTAAAGATTTATATTTTATTTTTAAAAAAAAGTTGAAAAAAAATCATTTAGAAGTATGCATGAGCTTAACCTTTTAGGATCTATCACTAAATACAAGCAAGGTGGATCGAAAGGCTCAATTTTCATCGGAGTTACCACAACTTTAGAAAAATAGGTCCATGTAAAATAAAAATTAGAAGGTTAATAAGTGGGGGCTTTAGAGCGAATCCTACACATATCCAAACGGTCTCCAATATCATAGTATATTTTTGATGATACAACATGCTTCGGGATGATAAAATGAGGCCACCGTAAAGATGTTTAGATACCATGATCTAAAATAAGAAGGAGATCCATTGTGAGGGTCATATGGCAAACCCCTAAGCTTACCCCTGAGAAATGGTAACCTAGATTTTCAAAACCACTCTCACCACAAACTTGTCTAGGACAAATCATCCTCCAAAAGAGCCTTCAAGCTAGCGTGCTATGAGTGTGAGAAGAGAGAAAACCGAGGTCATAGTCTACCTCATCCTCCCATGTCCCATTACTTTCCATGTAATCATATGTGACACATGATTTTTCTTCTAGATCATCCTCTCGTATTTTTGCACAAGTCTTAAATTTCATTTTCCCACTTAGTACCAATAGGTTTAAAAGTATATCTTTACTCTCCCTTTTTTTCGTACAACCAAAAACTCCATTCAACTATCGTATTGTCACATACCAACTGCTACAAATCAACATCATGTGACCTAACTTCTTTAAATAAGAACTGGATGACATCTATGTGTACTCAAGGTGCATCCCAATATTATTGAATGACTAGCCATTTATATAGATTATTACATTTGCATTCCAAAGCAACGTTCTAGCAATGCTTCTCATATTTACACAAAATATAATGACAATAATATTGTTCACAAAACCTCCAATTATTTTTGTCCTAAACTCTCCCAAAAGCGACTATAGTAGAGGGTGAATGGCAAGATTCAAGAATGCCTATAAATGAAGAAATAATTTTAATAATAATTTTTTTTACATTGTTCTTGAATGCATTTAGGAAAGAGTAAAGGGGCCTTGTATACTAGTTATGTACCTTTCACTAATTATCATTCTCCTTCATTAGGGCACATCATAATTGCTTATAGTTATAGTTTTCTCAATTCCCACCATGGATATGAATTCTAATTTTGACCTCATACTATTAATTAATGGATTAGATACTTAGGGAAAAAGATTTGCATTAAATTGTTAGCTTACCATTTTTACCAATAAGAACTTTTGGTGGTATGCATCCTTGATGTGACTTTTCCTTTTGCTATATTTTGTATTCTAGACCAACTATGGTGGAAGTTGTATTATAGCACTTCTTTTCCTATCATTACATGTAGTCTTAGGAATTTAAGATAAAATAAGTTTTTTCTCATCGACATGTCGACAATCGTAGGTAAATATGTTTCCGATATTTATCATGAAAGTAGTGAGGGAGTAAAGGCACATTCTCCCTTAGAGACTTTCAAATGTTGGAAAATCCATTCTCGTATTTCCCTGCATATTCCCCCAAGTAGTAGGGGGACTCACAATAATTATTGTACAATAATTGTCATTAAAGGATCTAAAAATGCCCTTCAAATTACTTCTATAGTCTCTCTCCACCGAAAAAACATTCAATGCTCCCAAATACAATCACATTAAGTCATTGAAATATTAAAAGAAATATCTATTGGAACAATTAATATGCATCCAAAGAATTATGAAAATTTATGAAAGTTTAGATGAATCTAAACATGAATACATATGGACTAGTTTCTAATTATGTACTAAATGTGAAATTTTCTCATTATTTTAACAAGAGTGCCATCTCTTGAGATTTGAGTCTCCATTCATTCCCACAACGCAACCCCCCATTCCCTCAACTATGTGAAACATGAGAAAATATCCATTTCTCAAACCATAACCTCAAAGCAATATAATCATAGAATGATTTTTCTTACCTCCATTATAGCATCATCCTTAACCATGCCACCCTTGAAATTCCTTAAAAGTGTCATTATCATATATAATAAGTCATTTCAACATCACAAATTGTACAAATCATGTCCTATGCATGTTTGTGTGAGAGAAAGAAATATATAAAATTAAATCCCTTTTAATTTGATCCAGGCACGTAGACATTTAAATATATAAGAGATGTCTTTTAGAGTTGAATTTTTTTTATATATCAAATCAACATGTCGGTCAAAAGGGTCCAAAATCAAGATCCATGTCTTCATTGGTATAAGAATAATTTCACAAACGTTAGAGCCTATGGAGATATAATATCTACTATAATTCCTAAGGGTCTCATCATCTCTTGGACAAGTGTAAATTATATATGACCGAGCAAAACTAATGCCACTAGCACCTAGTAATCCTCGAGATAGAGTTGTAGTCCTATTATGGAAATAAAAGAGTGAGCAAAAGATAAAGTTCCAATTGAAGGTGAGGTCACAAAATCCAAGGATAAAAATATATCGCGATACAATAGTCAAATAGGAATATTCCATAATAGAGTCAACAAAAGACAAAGTTCCAATTGAAGGTCGTGTCACAAAATCCAAGGATAAAATATATCGAGATGACAATAGTCAAATAGGAATAGCCAACTCCTTTTCCGACTTTCTAGATATTTTACCAACCTTTTTGCAAGATATACTATGCCATGATTTATTTCTCGGCATCATATACCTATATGCTCCCTCTAACCACATGCGAGAAAAAATTCTTTTCTAGGAACTTTGGATGAAAAAAGAAATCAGGAATTTAGTAGGGTTGAGGAAGGGTATCATGATAATGATGAACCAAGTTCAATCCCAAAGCATGCATAGATCCGTTGAAATTACGTTTTTTGACCCCTAATTTGAAAGTGAAATATATAGCATTGTTCACAACAATAAAATATCAAGAATGATCCAGTATTTTGTCATTTATTTGATGAAAATTATTAAGATCCCCAAAATGGCATACCCATATACTAGGTATTGGAGTAAAAAACTCCTTAAGAGAGGAACCAAATGAGTCTAAGAGACTAAAAAACAACCTTTACCACTCAATTATAGACCTAACTATTATCAATTTTTTTGATCTCTAAAAATTAAGTCTGTATGTAGCTTTGAACCCTAACCAATACTAAACCCCTTGATCATATTTCTGTTAATTTCATATAAAATTAAAAAGATATAAATCGTATAGTTCAGTATCTCAAAGAATATTTAAAACCATAACATCATTAATCTGCTCAATTTGACAACTAGAACAATGTATCATGTCAAAATCCTAACCGTGATAGAAAAGCAGTGTGTTACAAAAGCCAGTCATCATAGAAGGAACACCACGTTCAAGAGAAAACTCGGATCTAATTTTCATGAACATATTTTGGGAGCTATGGAAATGTTGATAAATTTCGAGATAAGAAAAATACACTAAAAGTCTAGTACACTCACATCCTCACATCCAAAAACAACCTCTGGTATGAACACTCCTAAGCCACATCAGCAACCGTCTGCATAACCAAATCAAAACAAAAATATGCAAGCTTTAGCAACAAAAAATAACACCAAAAAGCATGTAGTTTCGAGATACAACATTATCTAAAACCCATAATCATAGAAGAAAGAAAGCATTATTTCTAAGAACCTCGTAAATAGGATCTATGTAATGATATGCCCCATGTATAAATTGGGTTCAACCTCTTGGAAATTTTAATTTATCTTTATCTAATACAATCATATTTTGACCACCTTTTTCTTTTACTAAACCTGCAATGTTGTAAATGAGAAAATAATAAAATAATCAGTATTAATATAAAAAATAAAAAGAAAATGAGGTTAGTCTCTTGCAAAAAGTAAACCTTGCATAGTTGAGGTCAACAAATTCAAACTAGACACAATAGGATAAATCTCATAAATATAAACACAATATTGATGCCTCTGTAGCAATGTGTGTTGGGGTGACACGAAACATGAGAACTCGACTACTAATGACCAAGGTGATGGCATGCATAAAATAATTATTTCACCATTGACGAGAACACAAGTGTCAATAGATCATTCCATTGGGTAGAAATGTGCTTGAGGTCATATTGATGGAGTGCTTGACCTTATAATGTAGAGGTACCCGTGTGAGTGAGGAGAAACTGTCCCTCATACTCTTCCACGTCCTTTTTCCATCTATCGTTTCCATGCAAATGAACCTTGTTTGAGGTCGTGGCCACAATCTTCTTTCTTTCCCTATAGGGTGAATAATAAGAAAAAAAATCCCGATGGGAAATGATCTTAGTGCATTGATTCATTGTCATCAAAGAGAGGGTTGTAGGTAGTGCTACCTCCCAGTATCCCGTATAAACTTATTTCCCAAAGTCATAATAATGCTAGAAGCCTTAACTCATACACAACATGCCTCTTCCACAAGTATGGTTTTCCTAATAATACATCAAAAACTTCAAGAGGATAAACATCACATAATGCCTCATCCATGAAGGGCTTGATGTTGTAGGGAAGGTGACACTTCTAGCTGACATGAAGATCTCATGCTTGCGGGTGTGTTGTGGTCGATAGGCCTAGCTCCTTCATCACATCTGCTGAAATGAGGTTATTTTGGCTCTGACTATCGACAATGAACTGCAACAAAGAACCCTTTGTTGGAAAATGTAACCAGGTTTGGTCTTCATTCAATCTATTGAATTCATCTTGTAATGTACTTGTCTAAAATAATAATAATAATAATTATTATTATTATCATTGTTATTGTGACTTCATTAAAGAATGGTTTCCATGTTTTGTCACCATGTTTAAGGTCAAAATCCCCATTGACTTCTAGGATTTATTTTGAGTTAATAGAGTCATCTGTACATTTAAAGAGACCCTTCTGGGCTTTCGAATCATGTAAAAAGGTTTAATATTGAGTAAAATATGAATTATGTTATGTCTACACCAAGTCACCCTAAAGGTGATCATGTTGGCCCAAGAAACACCTCTCTTTGTCCTCACTTGGAGCCTATAAAATGAAGGAAATCGAATTCATTTGTAGCACACTCTCTCACAATATGATCGAGTAACTCTTGTAGTTTGGGAAAAGTTCAAGTATGTTGTCGAGAAGCCGAAAGAAGTGTTAGTTTGGGGAAATCAAAGGAGAAGAAGAAAATGAAATTTTGGTGCCTCTCTCTCTTTGTTTCTTGCTCCGTATACATCTAGGGTGAAGAGTCTCAAATATTACTTTATTGAAAGGAAGAATTATCTTGACATGGTTTTCCCCTCAAGGGGGGTTTCCCTCCCTAGCATAGTTCCCTACATCTTGTGTCTATTGTTTTATGTGATGTTGCTTTTGGTACTTTTTGATGAACTAAAAGAAAGAAGATATAAATAATCGTAATAATAAGAAACATTACAAGTAATTTTCGTGAATAAGAAAATATTTTTTGCTTTTCTGATTTTCTAACATGGTATCATAGATTTGGTGAAATAAGGAACAAAAATGAAGTCTTTCAGCACTTAATCAAGGAACAATTTGAAGGATCATCTCGGAAGGAATCTACTACACTCTAGGAGGATGTCTAACACAATCAAGGGAGAAAATCAAAATTGAAGGAGCCTCAAACTACAGGTCTTGAAGAAGACAATTGGGTCTCATCCTTGAAATGAATAAGGTATTGTACATAGTCAAAGGAAAAATAAAGAAGCCTACAGAGGATTCTTGTGATGATGACAAAATAAAATATTGTGAACTAGAATTGGTAGCCGTGACTTTAATGGTAGAAAGGGAATAAGGAACAACCTCTTCCCATTCATAGCCAACATTGACCATGCTCACGAAATGTATGAAGCCTCTGTCAAAGTTGTTAACCTCTCTCAAATAACAATAATAAATCCAAAATAATAAATAAATTAATTAAATATTCCAAGTTAGGAATATATGCCTAACTCTTGGGTTTTTTCCTCAAATATTGGAGTTTTTTTAGTAACTCCTATCTTGGTGGGTTTTTTGGTAGAGAAATTATCTCAACCAAAGGAGTCTAAGATAGCATCGACTATCTTAGACATTTTTCTCTCATCTATTTAAATTGTAAACTAAATTATTTTAATAAGAGATAATGACGAGAATGCCATGAGGCTGAAAGCCTCTTTTTCAACCATTGTTTTGTCTTGGTTCTATATCTCGTGTTTTCTACAATTTGTTTCTGAGTTTATTTCATTTCTAACATGTGGTATCAGAGCTTATGGTGTGTTGTGTTGAGGACCTATTGAAAGAGTTGTTTGCTACTGTGTAAATATTGTGCGTGTGGCTGGGTGCAAATTCTGAATGCCAAAGAATATGTGAGAATGCATTTTGTTGAAAATACAAGCCACTAACATGAAGATCGTGAATTGAGGCATTGTTGGAGGCAGTTTGGAGGATCCGATCCATTGGTGTGGAGAAGCAGCGGGAGCGATCATAGCATGGTATGCTATGAAGAGATGATCTCTGATTGGAATGAACTCACAGTAGAGACCGGGTAGAGACTGGTTATGCTGCTAATGCATAAGGGAGGATGTATCCCACAAAAATCATCATCTATTTAAAGCAATGACTTCAAACCGAGCTACAGATCAGCATTAGTCGATAGCAAGACCAACCATGTTATGAGCTCAACAGAGAAGTTATGTTTGGTCGTAGCACTACTGTGCTTCCCCCTATGCAATCCCTCAACGTTACGATGGTGTCATATCAGGCCACTAAACTAGCGTAAGAGCCACCAGATTTGTGTGGATTGTAACAACCGTTGTTTTAGATTGAATGCAAAGAAAATTGTTCAAGATTGAATGCAGAGCCTTTGTTTAAATGTGATCATGAGTAGTTGTTTAAACAAACGCAGAAGTTGGGGAACACTGAGTTGTGAAGCTCCAGGCATGTTGATTCGATTGATATGCTTATAAAGTCAAGCTATTCAAATTTCCAAATAGTTGTGTGGCAATCGTTCACTCCTTCTGCGATGCATAAGGTAGACTGTGTAGGATAATGAAATCGCATTTTTTTTATGCATAATTAGATCTGTGATGTTTTGAAGCTAAATAATCTGTGAAGAAACCTCAAATTTTTGTGTCCATTGATGACCTGTGTGTGGAGATATGTGAGGAGAGCTTTTTAAGTCAAGCTATGAAACATTTAAAATTTGCGTAGAGATTTGCGTGGATGTAGAATCGTTTTACTGAGACATAGTTTGGGGGTAATCGTGACAGCTTTTTTGTGCTTCATAGATAAAACTTTTTTTCGCAAGTTTAATCTAAAATTTCGAGGCTAAAATTGTTCAGAATCAGTGTTTGAGACACAGTGTGGAAAGCCAGCATGAGTGAATAACTCCAGAGATCCATTTCCGAAGAACGGAGGTTTCGAGCAACCAGAAAAATGAAGAAACAACTGCATTACATTTGGTAAGTCTGTAGTTTATCGAGGATTCGATTCCCAACCAACATTTCAGAAAGTTTGAAGGTCAATGGTAAGAAAGCATCCAGCCCATCTGGATTTTAGCATGTGAATGCACCCAACGCATGATGGAGTGATCATCACCATATGAAAAGATGAAAGTGATTATGACCGTATGTAAAGACATGACAACACTTTCTCGATAGCTGCATGTGTTCAAATGCTCTATTTTTGAAAGGTCCCTCTATTTCATTTTAGAAGGTAAAAATTTACATTTGAGAAAGTATGCCATTTAATGGTACACCTTATATATTTCATGAGAATACATATAAAGCACATGAAAAATAATAAGTGACATGGTATATAATGAGTGGGTAAACTTTATTTCTTAATGATATTTAATTTGTAGAAGCATTTAATCTTTTTTGTAATAAGTGGGAGGAGAGATACTATGAGTGTAAAGCTCATGAGAGATAGTAAGTGGAGTAAGTGCTCATATTCTATTCTTTTGGATATAGTGTATATTTTTCATGACATTATATTTTGTAATTTGTAGTGATAAGTTGAAAGATGAGACTATTTAGTGTGTTTTTTTGAGTCATAAGATTCATGTTTTGAAAACTCATTGAGTGATAAGTTGAATGTTGAAAGCATTTTTTGGAGTAATAAGGTGCATATTTTGTAAATTTGGAGTGATAAGGGAAAGTCATTGTTGTGATTCCAAGTACCATTTTTTCTTTGAGAGAAATTGAATCGGTGAATATCCTAGATTTTGAAGACAAATTGCTTCTAAGGGTTGTTGTTAGGTAAATTTGACTCTGGGATAGAGTCAATATTTGACTAGGGTAAATAGTAGTGGTTTTGGGGCACATGGTATTGTGCACCCATATGTTTTCAGCCCAATGGTATTGCATGTAATGGAGCCTATAAGAGGCTGGGAATACTTTCATTGTAATGTAGGCCCTGGAGGTGAGCAGTGAAGGCTCACTTGGTCGGATTGGCCCAGGGTTGTGACCAATGCTTTAATGAAATTTCATTGGTTGGGTTTTTTACCCTGTGTTTGAGTTTTTCTGGATAAACATATGTGTTTATGTTTACGTGCTTTGTTGTCGTTCTTTTTATGATTATTATTCCTCTTGGTAAATTTATTATTTCTTGGATAATTTCTAACAAATGGTATCAAAACTATATTTGGCTTCATAGGGACGCTTCTGTTGTCATGGTTTTATTGGCCTGTGAATGGAGATACGATATGTTGTGCTGATATAGATCTAGATCTTAAACCAAATGGCTAGATCCTCGTAGCTGAGAAACGAGTTGTGGTTGAGCATGCAAAAGCGATCCATGCTAGAATATACAATGCTGAATCCATGTTTGAAAGTTGAAGCATTGGATTAGTGGGGAAAATAAGCAATGAAGTTGAGAAGGGATTCTCTTAACTTTCAGATCTGCGCTAAAGAACTCGATGTCAAGCTTGAGCTGCATAGATTTTAGATCCCATAAACGGTTCTGCAGTATCGATGAAGCTTTTTCTAGACTGCGTGAATCCTGTTGTTGTCTAGTTATGTGTAGATCTGCATGATATTAACAAACGATGTGAATTTTTTGTTGGTAAGCCAATGTGTCTATAGAGGCAGATCGAGATAAGGATTCGTTGATAAGGGTTACACCATAGGAGTGCGTTCTGTAATGGTAGCGCATAGTTATACTCGAAGAGCATATTTGTGCTCTTTGTAGAATATTACAAGAGAGCAGGGTGTTGACAGAGGCCTTCGATGAAGGATTGGCAGTGCTGGCTGTCGATGAGAAAGACGTCTTGGTGTTGAAAGACAGAAAATTCAGCGATGTTGTGAGTAAAAACCATAACATGGCTCTAGTCGAAAGTTTTATGCAGACATTGTCGGCTCTTGGCTCCAGAGCATGCTGCTACGACTGAGTTGAGAGGGGATCGTTTGTTTATCATGCTAGCTGAAGCCATGGCCACTTTTCGCGTGCATGCAGCAATGAGGAGTCTACATTCTAAGCGAGATTGAGAACAAATAGAAATGGGTCGATGTGTTTTTTTTCCGGATGTTGCTCGGTGATGGGCAACAGACGTGTGAGTGGAGCGATGGATAGTGTTTTGTGGTGGTACACAACCCTAGGAAAGAAAGCGAGAAAGAGATGGTGGAGAGACGAGGCTAGTATAGCCACAAGTCTAGTATCGTTCAAACTTAAAACATTGATTGTGATATATGGCCTAGTCTAATTCAAACCTCACAGAGAGAATTATTACCATCGATTGACAAAAATTGATGGACGAGTTATTGGTCATGAAAGCTATGGAGATTATAGTGGTTTATTTATAGATTTATTAGAGCAGGGAGCACTTATATCTATCGCTACAGTTGCAGATCACTTGGATCTATCAAAGGCATGTCAGAATCTTGAGCAGTCACGTGATGTGCAATCCATCGTAAATCAAGGTATTCTTTGGAGCCAACATGATGTTTTTGTAGCACTACATGAATAGGGACATGATAATGGCAAGAGCACTTCTACATAGGTAAAGACGATGGACATTCTGTAGGTGCAGATCATAGCACGAAAGAAATGTAGATCAAAAGAAAGCTTGTTAAAGCGAGAGAGGACATGTGAACACAGATTAATTAATTGATGAACCATGTATCCGAAGAGAAACTTCTGAGACTGATGATTACAAAGGCATGATGACCCATGTAATCCAGTAGATGGGTTCTTTTTTATATGGACATTTGATTTCATGTGTATAAAGAGCAACAATGAAACAAAAAAATATATATTATTATAATGGAGTTAATTTTATTACATGTAAAATGGGCATCAATCGCTCTAAGACTTGGCATGGCATGCGTACCCTCGGGTAATCACCCTGTAAAGTTCTGGGTTAGACCCAGGTGATAGGGGGATCTCAAATTAACAATTACCTTTGGGTAAAAATTTGGGAGGGGGGAGGAGCTAGAGTGAGTGGGGTTGTCTCACTCAACAATTTTTGGTTGGATTTAGTCAAGAAATCCCAAGTCAAGTTTAGGGGTAGAATTGTTAGGGTAAATTTGATTCTGGGATAGAGTAAATAATTGACTAGGTAAATAGTAGTGGTTTTGGGGCACATAGTATTGTGCACCCATAGTTTTCAGCCCACAATATTGCATGTAATGGAGCCTATAAGAGGTCGGGAATACTTCATTGTAATGTAGGCCTAGAGGTGAGCGTGAAGGCTCACATGCGACGAATTAGCGTAGGGTTGTAGGCAAATGCTTAATGAAATTTCATTGGTTGGGTTTTTTCCCCCGGGTTTGGGTTTTCTCCTGATAAAACATATGTGTTTATGTTTATGTGCTATTCATTTAGTTCTTTTTATGATTATTATTCCTCTCGGTAAATTTATTATTTCTCTAGTAATTTCTAACATTGTGAGAGCTTGGCATATTCATTACTTGAAGGTGGAGATTTCTCATGTACTCAATACTTAATAAAGATATAATTTCTTGGTGATTGTGTCCTAGATCCACCCGAAATTGAATAAGGGGATCTTAGTACGCCATGTGTGTTTGTGATGGTGTACACGTTTTTTATGGCTTCCTGTGCTATTTCTTTTTGATTTGTGTCTAGTTGTGACACACGAATGATTTCATTTAATATCGCATACATAAATTTGCACATCGAAAGCAAGCACAACACATGTACCCGAATACCTACAAGTAGAAAAATTTTCATGTCTCCTAATCGTTCTCACTGCATATGAATTTTTTTTTTTCAAGAATTTTTAGATTAATAATGATGTTAAAGGACATGATATAATGACCTCTTATATGCATCTATGAAATTAAATTAATATTATTTATCCTATTCTTATATATATATATATATATATATATATATATATATATATATATATCAACATATAAGAGTTTTAATGCCCATTCGTTTCCACTATAACTTTATCGATATATGTTTGCAAATGATAGTCACTACTGATTTCCACCCTTGGACATATGTTGGTAATGAATTGGTGTAATGATCACGTTTCCTTCGCTTTATATGTTTCACTTATTAGTCAATTTACGATCGTATCCATCATGACATATTAATGTAGCTATGGTATCCTTCGAACTTGGATATTCAAAACATCTTCCATGTTATCGACCCATAGTCCTATCCATGACATATGGATGAATTGGTTGCGTTGAACCCTTTCACATCGTGTACTATGCATTTGTACGTCGGTTTCCTTAGCATTGGAATCAATTTTATTATTTCAATTGAGATCATGGTGTAGATTTTATATCCACCGACATACGTGCGACTTGGTTACGTCATCGTCTTCATTTTGTACCCATTCATTAATGTTAAGCTACGGAATTGGTCTTTGTTTCATATACATCGTTGTTTATTGGATTTTTATGAACTAACCGTCATTCGTTATACCTGAAATCTCCTCTCGCAATAGTACCATGGCGTTAAATGAAATTAGGCTTCCCCCTCCATCACTTGATCCGAGTCTCGATCTTCCGAGAGAGTCGACCAATTGTTTCCAAGTGTAGCATGGGATAACTATTAGGGGTTCTTTCAGCCGCTATCTCTATTAAACGCGTTTTTGTTATCCTTGTTCTTCTCCGGTGGTTTTATTTCTAGCTTAACCTTCTTTGCCTACCAGATCGTTACGAGCCAATCCGCAGTGCGTTCATCAAGCTTTTTGCTACACCTAAGCTCAACGCCTTGAACCTCGGTATCGGTGTTCGATTTGTCTATGTTACCCATTTAGTTTAACTCGTTGCGAGTTGAAGAAGTCTCCACCAATTTTCGTGTTGAAGCGTTGGATTTCATCGCGGCTAGATTGAGCTTAGTAATAGCGTATTCTCAAGAGTTTCATAAGGGTTTGTTTTCTCTCGTTGGTTGGTTTACTACCTTCATGGCTTCTTGTTCGTGTTCAAATAGTTTCAATGTTAATATTGTTCACGTCGCATACTTTATTTAGTTGTTTTGAATAGGTTTATATCACCGTAACCCTCGCGCATTCATTTTTTCGATTGCTCGTTCTCATTTATGGCTTGTCGTCCAGACTCTTATTAATTTTCTTTTCTGTCTCTTATCATGACCAATATTTGGCCTTTCGTTTTGACGCGAGACTAGAGGGGGATTCAGTCTAGCTATTACCATAGGTAAATTTTCTTTCCTCGAGCCAATTTAACCGATCTGTAATTTTTATATTTTCTCCAACATTAATGATGTCTTTATTTTTATTTAAGCTTACAAGTATGCTTCTCCATTCATTTCTCGAATATATCCTTGTTACTACCCTACAATATCATATTCTCATATTAACGCGTCTATGGCCCCATTTACAGGTTGGTCACGCTTTCGCTTTCCACACGCGACGACTCGAGGATCGTCCCGAACTTGTTAGAAATTGAGTTTAATTTCTTAGTCTAGCATGTCCCGGCTACTACTCGTCTAGATGTAATTGGAACGTAGAAGTGCCCCTTGAAGCTTTGAGAGGTTTTTTTTTTGTGGTTCCGTATAATTTTTCCTTTCGAGACCTACTTCAATGGACTTTTCAATCCCATTAAACTTCATGATATTTATACTTGTCTTTATGGTAACGATCGCTCATCAAATTTACCGAGATGGAGATTTTATATATATGTATTGCGCGCTCAACTTCTTCTCTCCGTTACGTTTAATACGATCTTTTATTTTGGGTCTTTTGGGGACATGGAACTAAAGTTAAATTTAATTAATTCATTGTTTTTAGGTTTCATAGTTTCTCATTTATCCATATGTTTATCGTGCGTATTTATATATATATATATATATATATATATATATATATATATATATATATAACCGTCTTTTGTTTTCTTCGCAACGTGTATGGAACTCGGTTTATTCAACATCTCGTGTTATTGAAAATTATTATTTTCTCTTCCTACAATGGTATTCCCGGTTCGCAGTTTGCCTATTTCCTATTGTACTACATATTGAGAATTCTTTTCCATGTTAAATAATAATAACTATACCCTAGGTAAATTAGTTATAAGAATGCTTATGCTTAATACCTAAGAAGTTATTCCTCATGTAGTAGATTAATGTTCTCAAAATATTTCTTTTCTTTGGTAAGACTCTGTAATGAGTATTATTATGATACAATTTGAAATAATTTCCAATAGTGGGCTTCCTATGTATACCTCTATAATTTCTTCTAGTTAACCATTGTATACCCATAAGATAGTTTCACATTTTAATTTGTATTATATTCTACTCGTTCTCTACTTCTCTATATGCAAAAAATTTACACATATCCTTCTGAATTTGTAATATTGCATGCTCTTATTAGCATTAAGCAAGTAAATTTTTAATCGTTAGCTTAATCACATAAATTCTTTTCTTGTATTTATAGAATTATTCTCCCAAATTTATTCCTTTCCCTAAAATGTGTACCGTTTGGAGAAATCATTTCGCTAAATTATTATCTCAAAAATTTGTTTCGCCTTCTTCCTAGAATTTTCCAAATTTTTGTGAGATCTTGGGGTTTTGGATGATGATTCAGTTCTACTTTCAGAAGGTGACAAATTTATAGTAACCGTACTAGCGAAGCATTAAAATTTCTCTAGACTTAGACCACCACCGGTTTAGAGATTCTAGTTGAGCGTATTCCCTAATACTCTTTCATACTACCATGCGAGGTTTGGAGAACTTTTTCTTCTATTCATTCTCAAAAGTAAGAAATGCACCACACACTAATCGAATTCAACTAAATTACCATAGCAATTTTCAATATTACTCGAAGACTATAAAATTTGATTACTTAGCCAAAACAAAGGTATACCACTGCACTGACCAACCTCCCAACCTGAGCTCTTCTATCTCCCAGCTCACCCCCGAGCCGAGACCACCTCTGTAACGTACCAGCCTCGACCCATTCAAGACAGTTTGTCGTTTTTGCTCCCCAAGCCTATTTCTAATTCCTGCTATTTGTATTAGGATGCTTTCTCCTATTTGCCTAGGCTTCCTATTTAGGGATTCTTAAAGCTCCTTTATGTTTTCCCGCTTTTACCTCTTCCCAACTACTTTCCAAGGCATCATTGGGGAAACTAGATTTTCCTCAAAATTCAATTTGGAAATAAATTCTTTCAAGGATTTTTTTGAAAGACTTTTCGAGAATTATTTGCCTCTATCCAACCTCTTGGATTTAGCAAGTGATCTCACAATTTCATTGGTCAATCCGCACAACATTATTTTATTTAATTTCCCAAAATGAAATATTTAATTTCATCCACTAAAGTACTTATCCATTTGGGGTCCACTCCCTTTGGATTAAAGTTCAAATGTTCAGCTTTGAAAGAAAACATAAACTAGGGGTGTTACAAAAATTGCCCAAATTTCACATGCTTTTCACATCAAATAATCAAAATTCTTCTTCAACATCGCACTTACTCAATGCAATAAAATCAAGTTCACAGAAGGAAAATTCCAAAGGTTCCAAAGAAAAGTGCCTTCATCAACGTTCTTGCAAATCCATTTCGTAATCCTAGATCAAATTCATTGGTTTTAAGTGAATCATTCAAAATTCATTGTTAAATGAATTTTTAAGAGGACAAGTGAATTCATTGTTTTAACTGAATCATTAAAATCATTATAAGCTTTTGGGTATTGTCGATAGTGTTTGACACCCTTCCATTACGCAAAATCATGGAGGCATGAGTTTTTAAAGAAAACTACATGAAAAGCCCTCACCTCAAATAAGGTATTTCTCAGAAACATTTACTTAACATGTGTATGTTGGAAGCGTGGATCTGTTGCTAACCATTTAAATGTATTTAACAATGTTACGATGAAATAGGTAACCTCATTGTTACCTTACTTTTTGGAAGTATCATGAAAAACACGAATTTTGAAAAGTACATGCGAGAACCGCAGATTTTGAACATGTTTTTGGCACTTTAAGTTTTTTTCATCTTTTAATTAATTTTTTTAAGTGATGTTTTTTATGTCGATTTTGAATAGTGGTGGTGTATCATCACCAACGATTTTTATATGATTGATTTTGACACTATATATTTCCTAATGTCTACTTCTTCGTGAGATGTTTATTTTTAAATGCATTTTCATGTACTTGTGTTTTAAAAATCAAAAACACTTTTTTAAATAAAAACTTGTAATGATATCTTCACTTTTCACATACATAAAAGATGGAAAAGCGTCAATATTCTAAAGTTTATATTTTTCTGCATGTTTATGTATTGTTAAATAATTTTTCAATGCACATCAAAAAATTGTCACTAAAAAACCAATATTTTGAACCATATGACATACAATTTTTTCAATATAACATATAATGCAAAAAATACACTACGCAGGTTTTTTGTTGGAAAAAACATGTTAAATAAAACTAATTTTTTCGGAGAATCTTAACAAAAACTTAAAAACAACATTTTTATTGAATTTTATGTCAAAAAATAATAGCAATCACATGTTTTTTGCATAGGTTGTTCTCATAAAATATCAAAGTCTAAACATTACAAGTAAAAATGATTAATAGTTCTAAAAAATAAGCTTTGTTTGCAAGCATAACTTAAACATCATCGAAAATATCAACTAATACATCTTCAACATCATCGTATAACGCATTTATGTTGCTTCTTACGCAACATTTTCTTCTTCATTTTGATCATTTTCGTCTTCTAATGGATCCTTCATGAGATAAAGAGACATATCTTTGGCAATTTTTCTTTTTGGTGTCACGATCAGTGTTTTCTCCTTTTTAATAGTTCTCATCTCCTCTCACTAATTCTATCATAATTTTCTATTTCATGTTAGACACCTTCAAAAGGAAACATGTTTAAGTTTACTAGATTGACCCACCTTAGTGACTCTTGGTTGATCCCCTTTTTGTCATCGTTACGGTGTCACGAGCTATTGCTCTTTGCTTCAATCTCCTTTCCTCTACTTTATCTTTGTGGAAAGTCATCTAGTCACATCCCATAACATTTGGCACCAACATATAATTACCTTCAAACATGTTTGAAAGACCCAAAACAAAAATCCTATGAAACAAAATAAAACATGTCAATGATCAATAATTTATAAAAAAGTTGAATCATCCTTACAATAACGCATAGAGAAATAAAAATAAGCATACTTACAATGTTATTTTCAATGTTGCTTGATATTTCTTCGGGAGAAAATTTTGAAGATATTTCATCTGTGTCATACTTGATGATTGATAGACGATATCTAACATTCTCACGTTTCCCACGAGCCTTCCTTGCAAGAACATAGATAGTGTTTGTATTTGGGACCATACATATGTCTCGTACTCGCCATCACATCATATGGCTCATTTAAGTCAATCATACCACAAATTAGATAGATGCGTATATCGACCTCCATTTCAATCGTCTTCGAGATACCATGAGAAATCGCCTTTTATCTATTTCCTCGGCATTTTCTTTCCAATCAGAAATAAGCTTTAATGAACTTGGTGCACTTGCTAGACTTTTATTAAAGTGTGTGCAACAATGTCTTTATTGCGTCCGACAGATGTCCATAGTGCGTCCAAACTCGCAACTTTGGATTTGGGAGTTGTATCCATAGTGCGTCGAGCCGCAGCTGTAGATTTGGGAGCTGCTGCCCTAGGTGCAAATAAACATTCGCTTAAATATTTTCATTACTTTCGTATGTATGTATATATATATATATATATGTATGCATATATATATTAGTTAATGGAAAAATATTTAAAATATATTAATAAGCAAAATTCTATTTCTAAAACTAAATAGCTTGAAATTAAAGGCGATGAAATTAACTCGTAAAAATTTTCATTTAAAAACAAAATATTATAAATCATATGTATATATATCTATATAATATGTTTTTGAATACATTTTATAAAAAAATTTAAAAATGTGTTTAAATTGTAAAAAACAATTTAGACAAACTAGTATTTTCAAACTTCAGCTTTTTGTTTAATATTTACAGATTACTAACTATTTGATAACAAATGTTAAAATTAAATTTTATCAAGGCAATGATTTTATTACTTATAATCTTTTAATATATTTTAAAAATTTTAATTTAATTTTACATTACATAGCAAATTGAATAAAAATAAACGAAAAGAAAAGAAAAGAAAAATTTATACTTAGAAATTAATTACTGTAAACTGATTATATTAATATAAAATCTTATAAATTTATATAATCTTTTAATATATTTGAAAATTACAAATTTCTATTTCACATTACGAAATTAATTAAATACAAAAATAAATAAAACAAATAAAAGCAATTAAACAAAATAAAAGATTAATATGATGTCGTTTTAATACTTAAATTTTAGAAAGAAATTTTAAAAAGAAATTTACATTTAAATGTTAAAAACAAATATTATAATGTATATATATTAATTGTATTGTTATATAGTGTTAATTTTATTATATTGTTATATTAAACAAATATGTGTTAATTTATTTAAATTGCATTGTTTTTCTAATTATATAATGTTTAAAAACAAAACATAATCGCTGTTTAGTATTTTTATTTATATATTTTTATATTTTAAAGTATTTTTAAGCTATTATTGTTTAACAATGTTTTCTATTATATTAGATAACAATTTTTTTCATTATTTTTATATATAGCAACGTTTCTATTAATTTTTTAATTGTTTTAATAAAACAAAGTATTATTTAAGAACAAAATTATATAAGAAAACCAAAAAAAAAATGTTTTATTAAAACAAATATATATAAATAAAAATATTAAAATTTTGCTTAGAAAAGAAATTCATTTCAGCTCACTGGCGCCTGCGAGCTAGGCGGCGCCATCGCGGCGGCCCAGCGGCGCACGACATCGAGCGGGAGCTGCCGATATCAATTTTATTTATCAATTTAAATAATCTTGTATTTTTGATTTTTATTTGTATAATTTCGATTTTTTAATATATAATATAATTATTAAAACATTATTTAATAATATGTTAAAAATATCAAAATATAACAAATATATATAAATACAAATTTATTAAATCACAATTATGTTCCTCTTTCAAAACATTATATAATTAGACAATATAATAAATACATTTCTTTTAGTACATTAAATATAATAAATTAGAACCTATATCACAATACAATTATATATATATACATATATATATATATATATATATACATATAACAAAACAATAAAGATTAAAGATTTAAAATTAAAAGAATAAAACTAAGATTTAAAATTATAGAAATATAGAATACATAAAAAAATTCTCAAATATTTAGAATTAAATGAAACTACTGAAATCATTGATATATTTATGACTAAAAAACAACAAATAAATGTTATAATATTAGCTAATGTGCACGGTCAAGCTTTTATGGATTTTTCTGTCTAGATGAACCTATAAGTCTTACAAAGAAAGATCTAACTTAAAACCTAAATTTATGTCCTTTTGCACTCTTCTTAAATGAAATATAAAAAGAAATTAAGGTTTCTGAACCTAAAAACGTTTAAAAAAGTAGTTTTTGGACACACACTATAGAAAAACAGATTTTCCCCAAAATCGTCTCCTAAATCGACGGTATAGAAGGAAAACTAAACCTCTTGAAATGTGCAAAAAGCTGATGTCACCAACGCTCAGCCGCAACGCCTCCACAAAATTACGAATAAGCAACACAATGCCTCCAATGCCAATGGCAATGCTCTTCACGAAGTTACCAATGCGATGCAATGGTGATGAAACTAATGGTAATGAATACTCATCCTAATGGTGATGAAACTACTTTTACAAAGGATGATGGAATGATGAAAGCCGTTGCGAGCAAATATTGCAGCTAGGAGTAGGAGTAGACCTTTCCACATCAATCCAAAGCATTCCGGCTTATACAAGGGTGAGGACAAAATATCTCACGACAAGAAGTTCTCGTCGTTCATTTGATTTCAAGTGAATGTTGTCGAAGGGATTGCTTGAAAAAAATATGGATTTCAACTTTCCTTTGGAGAAAAGGAAAACATATATGTCAGATCGAATAAAAGGCATGCAAAAATTCATATTTGGTGGGTTGCATGCACTCTACACTAGTTACGAGTTACTGATTATCATATTGGGAATGTATTGCTTTGCGAGAAAGGCGTTCAAAATGTTGTATTCAATTGGTGTCATTTTCATTGTCGAATCCAGTGATAGATTGGAAAGGGATCCCACATATGATTCGAGCAGCACGTATTAACGGGAGGTGCGTCGCAAATACCGGCAAGACACCTGGATGAAAGACTTCTTTTCAGATCCATGGAGAGTGTATGCACAAATAAAGACACAAATACATATTCGAGACAATTTCTCGGACGAGAAATATTTCATGTTATACACAAGGAATTATGCGAGATATGTCGAAGGAATTGGTAATTTTATTACATCTTCTTATTTTACAAGGAGTATGGAAAACCGAGATTCAACAATGTTCGTATTCCTAAGAAGACAAGGATGGGGATTTGCGACGCATGTGCTTCTCTTAAAAGCAAAAAAGAGATAAATGTCAAGGGGCGGAAAGAGTGTATGTGTTCAAAACATTGTAAAATTTTGATACTTATCAACTATGAAAATATATCTATTCATATGTTTCATTTTATTTTATGTACAGCATTTCCGTTGTCAAAGAACTTCAAGACCATCGCAATCAAGCAAAACAAAGTGAAAGGAAAAAGTTGTATAAACATCGAAAGAAGTGTTATGATCATCCAAATAAATATCCGGGATAGATAATTGATGGTATGGACCAAAGAGAAACACTTCTTCCACATGTTTGTCCACACGCCCAAAAAAATTAAGCGGAGGAGAATTTCATTCGGGCTCACTCGTTGGTTGTATGGTATTTAATGAGAAGATGTTTCCAAGAGTTTTCTTCACAACTCCAAATATTCACAATGATGCAAATCTGACCATAACTATAATCCATGATGTGGTTACTCATTGGTCCTGGGATTCTTCCCTAAAGTTTTGTATTTACGAGTTAGCATAAACACAAGCCATGAGAACAAAAAATCCAGCTCTTTTTGGGTATCTAAACATGCTCGTTGAATTGTGATTTTTAAAAAGATAAAAGGTTGGGTTTCCTTCTCGTTGGGCATACTCATGATCATATTGATCAAATGTTCGGCTCGTAGCAACATTGAGGAGGAAAGGTGTTTGGGACACCTGTCAGCAGTATAATTAAATGTATTAAGAAATCGTACATTCCAAAGCCTATTTTTCATGTGTTGGAAGAAACTATTGGACATGCGAAGGTTTATTTTTGGATCGCATGGTGAGGAGAAATGCATTGAACAACTTAACGACATTAGCTTCAAAGCATCAATTTCGTATCAAAAAAATCTGTAGGATAAACTTACTTAGATGGGGCAAGAAGTATTCAACTATTGAAGAAATGGGGACCATCATCAAGCTAGCATTTTTGAAGTTCATTCTAGAGTCGTCCAATGTCATCACTCGAAAGATATTGTTATTACAGTGCGGTTTTCGAACTCCATAATGCACGAAGCGTAGAAGAGAGAGACATAAATTATTCGCAGTGTCTAGAGGAAATTAAAAAGATGTATTAGAGATGGGACATGTGAGTACTTTCGATGTTGAGGATTCGGTTTGCGGAGTCTTTTCTTTCAGCAATCAAAGTGATATGATTTCAAGATCAATAAATGGGGATACGCTTTTGAAAGACTCTCTCTGCCACAAAATATGCCAAATGAACATGAACATCAGAAACACACACGTTGAACAACAACAGCCTCGAAAGACTATTATTAATTCCCCATAGGTAGAAAGGAAAAGAGAGATCTATATTGGTTCTAGAAGAATCGATGTGCACAACGTGAAGCCATGGAAGACCTTTACAGTTCTCCAGGTGTGGGATCTTAAGCGTTGCATGATAGTGTTGTTAGAAAACAAGATCCAAGTGGGGACTCTGACCAGGTGTTGAATGCATAGACATTTGAACTTAAATCCTAAAGGGGGTGGACCCCCAAGGGATAAGTATGGTGTGAATGTAATTGCATATTTTATTTGAGGAAATAAATAAAATGATCAGGCATTTTGACCAAGATGAGAATTAGAGATCACTTGCCAAATCCATGAGGATGGATAAGGCAACAAATCCCCAAAATCTTTCATCCTTGAAAGAAATTTAATTTAGATTTGAGGAGGAATCTAAATTTCCCCAATGAAGAGGAGTAGTTGGGAAGAGGTGAGAAAAGGCTGGAAAAGCCGAGGAAAAGCTTAAAGCTGACTTTAAAGAATCCCAAAATGGGAAGCCTAGGCTAAACAGAAAAGAAAGCATCCCTGCTATTCTGGACGCGTAATTAGAAACATGCTTTGGGGAACTATGAGCTTAAATAAAGTCTGCTCCTAGATGCATCGAGAGGTTGATTCATGCTAGGAGGTGATCCTCGCCCACGGGGTGAATCCCGGGAGACAAAGAGGACTCTAAGGTTGGGAGGTTGGTCATTTGCGCATTGTGGTACGTTCTGAAATTTCTTGTTATTTTGATTTTATGATGGTATGAATTGGCTACATATAAAATCTTAATAGAAATTTGTATGATTGATTTTAGTACTACATTTAGTCAGAGTCCATCTTAAGGTATTCACCTTCCAGATGCGTTTAGTTGTAGACCATAACTCCATAGAGTAGAAACTCCCAGAATCTCTAAACCAAGGGTTTCGGTTTAAATCTGAAGTTACTTAGTCTCCACGGATAAGAGAAACATTGTTTTGTTCCCAAACCAGATACACATGTGATATTATTATGCTCACGATGTATGCTAGAAAAATATTGTGCTAACTACGTTAAGCTCTACATGCTATCAAACAAAAGCAGAAAGAAAGTGAGATATTAGAATATGACATTCGAAAATTTATACGAGCAAAAGAGTACTTCTACTCTATCTGAGCATGATACCACGGTAAATGATTTATACTGGCACTTCTAAATCTTATCCTAGATCCTTGAAGACAAGTGTCATAGCAAAAGACTCAATTTATAATTAAATTCCTCTCTAGCCAAGCACTATTTGGATGCAAATAGAGTGTACATCAAAAGAAAAATAGAAATTAAGAGTGAGGGCTTTAGAAATAGGTAATAGTTCGTATTAAAGCAAAAGAGTAAACTGTGCACTATAGAGGTGTTACACCATTTCATCGCCAATATGTAGAATTGCATAGTATTAGATTTACTATCTAACCCTTGAAAAGAAATGATGTAGAGTTATGCATCAAACTATGCTTAATGAACATTATTAATAAAGTCAGTTTAATACATGTATAGGAAGTTAAAACAAAAGAAATACACATCTATTACCAAGTGTAAATGGCTATACAAGTATAATCCTTTTACTTTGACCTAGTAAAGGAGATTGTGGCGGGAATAAACATATATGACACAAAAAGGAATATATGACTGTGGTATAGATATGTAGCCATACGTTGCGGAAAGCGGTGACTTAAATATGAGATATATATATGAAACCACATAAAGGGCGATCAAGGTTCAACCTAATTGTTACACCGAAATACGTAGATGATCTTTGGTAACACCACCACCCTCGTCTCCAAATTACACTAGTGGAGAGTAAAACTATAGTAAGATGCGTAAATTTTACCTTTCTACATTAAACAATTCGATAGGAGAAATAAGAAGGGTTGCTTTTAAAAACAAAACAAAAAACATCATAGCCGATGATACCCTTCGTCGAGCGTCACGGTTCGAGTCGTATCGGCTAGAATCGTCTCAAAAACCGAAATAACTTTTATATAATACCACGATTCACACTCGTATATACCGGGCGATGAGAAAATCATATATCCAAGATAAACGTATGATATCGTAACTATAGTTGTAGTTGCATGCTCCACGTTGAGTAATACATTGCAGCAACCGATTGGACTTGAGCTTTATACCCGGTTATTTGCATCAAATTTTAATATAGCCTGATTTAATAGTGTTTCGTTATCAAAATCTACACGATTTGAATAATTCATTTTCGCAACAACCATAGAACCAATGTAATGATAAAATCAAAGGAAACTATTGCATGATACAAGAGAAGAGTGGCGTATATGGTCATAGAGTTAGTAGGTACTCACGCGATGACATCTCCAGCGGCACGTTTACCGGAGATTGATGCGTCCATTTTTACTCAGCAACCGTGAGAAATGGTACGATTCCATACCTTTACCCTCACATTTTCAAGATCATATGTAATACGTCAAGTTTAGAAAATAGGTAAAACATAAAATTTAGCCGACAAGCCAACGACCGATGTAAAGGCACGAAATAGGTTAAGCAGTAGGGGAGTTGAGTTATATTCCGTGATTGTGAAAAGGAGGAAACGCCCCCGCAATCTGAAACGAAACCGGGATCCCGAGATTTGGGGATACCATTCGTTCGCCGAACATGAAATTGAGCCTTCCAACTACAAGTTTTCACACGCAGTGTTGGTAGGCTAAGCGTCATAACCCGTCGCTCCATCATTACAACAAGAAAGAAAATGAAAATGAAGGAGAGCTTAAACCCATGAAAATCTCGCTACGGTAGACATTTTCTTGATCTTACGTAACCATCCCGGACCACAAAGAGTCGACTAGGGTAACAAGAACACCGTTATCAATCATGAAACAAGAGTGCTCTAAAAGAATACCCGGGAACCCTAACAAAAGTGCACCGCAGGTGAACGCCCGTTCGCAGCACCATTTGCACACCCGCCACAACAAGCAAAACAACGCAGACGGAGAAGGCTGTATTGCACAAAGATGAACCTGGCGATTTAGGGTTAAAATAGGAATCCGTAACCCTAGTTCCGCATCGCCTTCCGCCACCGATTAGACCGCAGCACAACCGTTGGCCTAATAAACCTAAGGGGACGGAAGGACCGACAAGGCCCCGTTCAACAAGAGATTAATACTCATATATACACTTCAGGTACCAAATGCTCAGGACTTCGGGGCGTAGTTGCGGATTCAACCGGGGCCGATGTAATTACCGATCGCGTCTCCGCTAGGGAGATACGTGTCAACGGTTACCGATGGGTATACCCGAGGAAAACGCCGGGTTTATGAGATATGCGATAATATGCTACGTTAAAGCAGAGGAAACTCGTCACATAGGAGTGTACCAACACAACCTTCTGAACCAATAAGACTAACAGCGGCGTAGCACACCATTCACCTCCATGTAAACGCTCGCATCGCCTTCAATCCATCTCGGCCGGTAACACAGACACGAATTCACTACCAACCGCAAATCGGTTTCCATCCGCTAGTAGGGTTGTCAAACGTGGCGCGGTACGAGAAGAAAAACCTGCAGCAACGATGATGCATCAGTGGCAAAATGGCCGTTTGTCCTTTCCTACAAATGCGAGGTTACTCGGGTGAATCACACAATATTACACAATCGATGATTGGTAAAATATTACCCGATATATCAAATCATGCCAAAGTAACAAGGCGAAAATGAAATCATGTCAAGCAAAGTATTAACAATGCAAAATAAACGAGGCGGGGCGATATAAAACATTATAACGACATATATAATGTGTGGCTATACCAAGTTAAATGTATATATATATATGAGGCGCTACTAGGGTAGAATGTGAGACCATATAGGGTGCAGATGTATACAATGTTAGATATATATATATATATATAAGGGGCGCTAATAGGTAGAATGTGAGACCTCTATATATATATATATCTATATATGATTTACCTCGCTAAACCATAGGTTATACATGGTTATTTCAGGGAAATGGACATAGGGTTTAGAAGTCTCAAGTGAGTATGTGTGACCCAAATTTAAAATACAATGTTAATCTAACTTACATACATTAGTAGAAAAATATCATTACCTAACTCAAATGAGTAGTTAGACCTTTGGTGAATAAGAAGAACTTAAAGGTCCTATATAAAAAAAAATTTGGGGATGTTTACAATGTATCGAAGCACTAGTTAACAACAAATAGGTCATTGCTTTTGTGCTTCCACCACAGCATATTTTGTTTTTTCTCAAGTTTATAAACTTTGCTAATCTCGTGTTGTAAGTGTGTAAAGCTGAAATGGTCAAGGTGAAGGGGATTTATGTGGATCTACATGATGAGTTTGCTACTCCAGAGCCCAATGCCCCGATAATGGCTATGTTGCACAGGATGCAACGAGATTTGGCTGAACTGAGAAGCCAGAACGACATGTTGTCATCAGCTAGTAAGGAGCAGGAAAAGCTCATCAGGGAATTAACATATAAAGAACGACCCGGAAAGGCGAAGACAGGAGAAAGAGAAAAGATTGATGAGTACGATGATGATGATCTTTGCTAGACGGCAACATAAACGAAGAAATTGAGGATGAAAAGATCAAACCTCCTTCCTATGATGGGGAGAAGGAGGAAGATGCTGAAGCTTGGTTGCTGAACATGATTAAGTATTTCCAAGTTTATGAGTATGAAAGCAATCTGAAAGCCATATTAGCTGTTTACCAGCTACAAGGTAAAGCTACCTTATGCTGGGAAGAGACAGAAATGGTGCATGCCCTTGATGAAAAAACAGTTACTTGGGAAGATTTTCAGACTAAGTTCAAAATTCGTTATTTGAATGAACGTTATTATGATGATAAAGCCAAAGAATTCCATGAACTTAGACTAGGACAGCTCACTATTGATGAGTTTGTCACTAAGTTTACCAATTTACTGAGGTATGTTCCTTACATAAGGGAAGAAAAAGAAAAGGTTCAAAGGTTTTTGAATTGCTTACCTACTGTGTACAAAGAGAAAATTGAGTTTGACAACCCAAAGACAATGGATGAAGCTGTTAGAAAAGCAAGATTATGTTATCAGCAGTTTAAAGGTAAAGCTGAACAAGGGAAGGGTGGATGAACAAGGGTGAGTTCAAAGGAAAGAGACCAAAACCAGCATATTTAAGGAATTTTGGTAGAGATCATCAAAGAAAAAAGTTCAGCAAACCAAAAGAAATTCAAACTATTCAGTCCCAAGTGGTTTCAAAACCAGTAGAAGGGAACAATAAAAAGGAAGGGACAGTCAGAATGAAGGAACCTCTAAAATGTTGGGGCTGTGGAGAACCCCATATGATGAGGGACTGCCCCCATCGAACTCTGCACATGATCAGCAGAGAGCGAGAGGCAACAACTGTAAATGACATAGCCAGAAA
The DNA here is from genome assembly GCA_034641835.2 of Pinus albicaulis. Lineage (NCBI taxonomy): Eukaryota > Viridiplantae > Streptophyta > Pinopsida > Pinales > Pinaceae > Pinus > Pinus albicaulis. Next base: position 400,372,607 of record CM076582.1, on the reverse strand, counting down.
TATACCGACTATCAGTGCAGCCTTGGAGAATCGACAAGCAGAACATCAAGCAACCATGGTGGAAATGGAGGGTAAGATTTTTGAACTACCTATTACTGTTTTGATTGATCCAGGTGCTTCTTTGAGTTACATTAGTCCTGGAATTGTAGAAAAATGTAAAATTAAACCTGAAAAATTTCAGCAGTCATGGTTGGTACAGCTGGCCACTGGAACTAAGAGAAAAGTCACTCATAAGTTGCCTAAAACAGCAATACAAGTAAATGGTTTTTCAACAAAAGTAAACTTGAACATATTGCCATTAAGATCCTATGATTTACTGATAGGAATGGATTGGCTAGAGAAGAAGAAAGCCCTGATGAACTGCTGGGATAAAACTCTACATTGTGTGGATGAAGAAGGGAAACCTTTTACACTAAGAGGGAAACAAAAACCCATTTCAGTCAGACAAATATCAGCATTACAATTGAAAAGAACAGCTAGAAAAGGATACCAAGTCTATGTAGTGCATGTAGAAGAAATAGAACAGCAAACTGAGGAAGAGTTACTGGATGCTATACCAGTCATTAGAGAATTTAAGGAAGTTTTTCCCAAGGAAATCCCTCATCTTCCCCCCAAAAGGGAGATTGATTTTTCAATCGATTTGGTACCAGGAGCAACACCTGTTTCCCGAGCACCTTATCGAATGAGCCCTCCTGAACTAATGGAACTGAAAATGCAATTACAGGAATTGTTAGATAAAGGGTATATTAGACCAAGTGTGTCTCCTTGGGGAGCCCCGGTCTTATTTGTGAGAAAGAAGGATGGAACTTTTAGGATGTGCATTGATTATCGTCAACTGAACAAGTTGACTATTAAGAATAGATATCCACTTCCTAGAATTGATGATCTGTTTGATCAAGTGAGGGGGGCCTCAGTTTTTTCCAAGATAGATCTAAGGACTGGTTATCACCAGCTCAGAATTAAAGAAGAAGACATCAGCAAAACAGCATTTCGAACCAGGTATGGGCATTACGAATTTGTAGTCCTACCTTTTGGTTTGACGAATGCCCCTGCCACCTTTATGTGTCTGATGAACAGTGTGTTGAATAAGTATTTGGAAAAATTTGTTCTTGTGTTCATAGATGATATCTTAGTCTATTCTAAAAATGAATATGAACATAAGGAACATCTGAAAATAGTGTTGCAGACTTTAAAAGAAAACCAGCTATATGCCAAGTTCAGCAAATGTGAATTTTATAGAGATAAAATTCAATATCTGGGTCATATAATTTCTGAAAAAGGGTTGGCAGTTGACCCTAAAAAGATAAAAGCCATTAAAGAATGGTCAGTTACCACTGATGTCTCAGCAGTAAGATCATTTATGGGAATTGCAGGCTATTATCACAGATTTGTGGAGAGATTTTCTGCTATAGAAAATCCCATCACCTCGTTGCAAAGAAAGGGTGTCAAGTTTGTGTGGACTGAAAAATGTCAAAACAGTTTCGAGCAATTGAAACAAAAACTTATTTCAGCCCCTATATTAAAAATTGTTGATCCTGATAAAGATTTTGTTGTATGTACAGATGCTTGCAGAGAAGGGCTGGGAGGAGTCCTGTTACAGGAAAATTCAGTCATTGCCTACGAATCTAGGAAACTGAAAGTACATGAACAAAATTATAGTGCATATGATTTGGAATTTGCAGCTGTTATCCATGCTTTAAAAATGTGGATACACTATCTGCTGGGGAAGAAGTTCACATTGATGACTGATCATATTAGCCTTAAATATTTCTTTTCCCAAACTGATCTGAATGCAAGACAAGCCAGATGGCTGTCTTTTCTAAGTGAATTTGACATGGACATAAAGCATATCAAGGGGAAGGAGAATAAAGTTGCGGATGCATTAAGTAGAAATGCTTGTTCAAATGTGAACAGCATGGGGAGTAGTGCCCATATGGAGGTAGAGGAATTGGTGGGAAAAGCAGCAACTCAAGATCCCAACTATGAAGCACTTTTGGTGAAACTACAGACAAAGGATAAAACTGATTTCACTAAAAACTAGTGCATATGATTTGGAATTTGCAGCTGTTATTCATGCTTTAAAAATGTGGAGGCACTATCTGCTGGGGAAGAAGTTCACATTGATGACTGATCATATTAGCCTTAAATATTTCTTTTCCCAAACTGACCTGAATGCAAGGCAAGCCAGATGGCTGTCTTTTCTCAGTGAATTTGATATGGACATAAAACATATCAAGGGAAAAGAAAATAAAGTTGCTGATGCCTTAAGTAGAAATGCTTGTCAACATTTAAACAACATTGGGAGTAGTGCCCAGATGGAGATAGAGGAATTGGTGGTAAAAGCAGCAAATCAAGATCCCAACTATGAAACACTCTTGGTGAAACTACAGAAAAGGGATAAAACTGATTTCACTAAAAACCAAAAAGGGCTGCTCTATTACAAAAACAGGTTGTATATCCCCGATATAGAGTCATTGAAAAGAGAAATTTGAGATGAGTATCACAAACAGCCTTATGCAGGACATCCAGGATACCAAAAGATGTTAACAGCCTTGAAGAAGAAGTTGTTCTGGCCAGGAATGAAAAGAGATGTGGCGGAGTATTTAAGTAGATGTATGGAATGTCAGTTAGTCAAAGTTTAGCATCAACACCCAGCAGGGATTTTAAACCCTTTGCCGATTGCAGAATGGAAATGGGACACAGTTTCCATGGATTTTATAACAGGATTACCCAAAAATAAGTATCAGCATGATTCTGTAATGGTAGTAGTAGACACTCTCACCAAAGATGCCCACTTTATACCAGTAAAATCTACCTTTGGAACAACTCAAGTAGCAAATGTTTTCATAAAGGAGATAGTAAGGCTTCATGGAGTGCCCAAGGTGATTGTCTCAGATCAGGATGCCAAGTTCACAACAGCATTTTGGAAAGGATTATTTGTAGGAATGGGTACTAAGATGAATTTTAGTACTGCTTATTATCCTCAAACTGATGGGCAAACAGAAAGGACAAACCAAATTTTAGAAGATATGCTGAGAATGTATGTGATGGATAGGCCATCAAAATGGGAAGAGTATCTGCATCTAGCTGAGTTTGCCTATAATAATAGCTACCAATCCTCTATTAAGATGAGTCTGTTTGAGGCACTCTATGGAAGAAAGTGCCGTACTCCCTTGAGTTGGAGTCAACCAGAGGATAAACTGGTGTTGGGACCAGATGCATTGCAAGAAATGGAAAGAATTGTCAAACAAATACAAAGAAATATCAAGACAGCACAAGATCGCCAGAAAAGTTATGCTGATAAGAAAAGAGTGCACCGAGAATTCAAAGTGGGGGATCATGTGTATTTACGCATCAAACCCAAAAAGAGCACACTTTATGCTGGAAGTTGTGCAAAACTTGCACCTAGATATTGTGGGCCTTTTGAAGTGTTAGAAAGGGTGGGACTAGTGGCTTACAAGCTGGCCTTACCACCCCATGTTAGAGTACATGATGTGTTTCATATTTCATTATTAAAAAAATATGTACATGATGATTCTCACATAGTTGATTGGAATGTTGTACAGGTGGAACCAGAAGGGGAGTTTCTGCCAGAACCGCTTCAAATAATGGAGCGGGAAGAAATTGAATTGAGAAACAGAACAGTGGCCAGAGTAAAAGTGCAGTGGAAGCACTTTACTGCTGAAGAAGCTACCTGGGAAAGGGAAGCTGAAATGATGGAGAAATATCCATTTTTGTTTAAATGAACTCTAGTAGTTGAATAAAAACACCGAGGACGGTGTTTATTTTCAGAGGGGGAATATGTAACACCCCCAATTTGTGTGTTGAATTTTTAAAGTTAGACATTTGAACTTTAATCCTAAAGGGGTGGACCCCAAGGGATAAGTATGGTGTGAATGTATTTGCATATTTTATTTGAGGAAATAAATAAAATGATTGTGCATTTTGACCAAGATGAGAATTAGAGATCACTTGCCAAATCCATGAGGATGGATAAGGCAACAAATCCCCAAAAATCTTTCAAAAAAATCCTTGAAAGAAACTAATTTAGATTTGAGGAGGAATCTAAATTTCCCCAATGAAGAGGAGTAGTTGGGAAGAGGTGAGAAAAAGCTGGAAAAGTTGAGGAAAAGCTTAAAGCAGCTTTAAAGAATCCCAAAATGGGAAGCCTAGGCTAAACAGGAAAGAAAGCATCCTGCTATTCTGGACGCAGAATTAGAAACATGCTTTGGGGAATTATGAGCTTAAATAAGCTGCTCCTAAGCAGATCAGGGGTTGATCTGTGCTAGGAGGTGATCTCAGCTCGGGGGTGAATCCTGGGAGATAAAGAGGATTCTAAGGTTGGGAGGTTGGTCATTGCAGATTGTGTTATGTTCTGAAATTCTTGTTATTCTATTTTATGATGGTATGAATTAGCTACATATAAAACCTAATAGAATTTGTATGAGTGATTGTGGTACTACATTTAACAGAGTCCATCCTAAGGCATTCACCTTCCAGATTTTGTTTAGTTGTAGACCCTAAATCCATAGAGTAGGAACTCCAGAAACTCTAAACCAAGGTCGGTTTAAATCTGAAGTTACTCATTCTCCATAGATAAGAAAATATTATTTTGTTCAGGAAGCTTCAACTGGGATATCTTATGATCTTATGTATGTTCGAAAAATATTATAGCAGAATTTAAGTCTACATGATACATCGCAAAAAGGAAGAAAATGAGATATTAGAATATGACATTCGAAAATTATAACAGAAAAGGAGTACTTCTACTCTATCTGAGCATGATAACAGTTATAAATATTTATATTGCATTCTAAATCTATCTTAGATCCTTGAAGACAAGTGTCATAGCAAATGATTTAATTTATAATTAAATTCCCCTAGTCAAGCACTATTGGATACAGATAGGTGTACCTCGAAAGAAAAATGGAAATTAAGAGTTAGGGCTTTAAAATAGATATTCGTATTAAGAAAAAGAGTAAATCTGTCCTATAGAGGTGGTACATCATTCATCTCCAATATATAATGTATAGTAGATTAAATTTACATCTAACCCTTGAAAGAAATGTTAGAGTTATGCATTAAATCTATGCTTAATGAACATTATTAATAAAACTGTCGAATACATGTATAGGAAGTTAAAACAAAAGAAATACACATATATTACCAAGGGTAAATCGCTAGTACAGGTATAATCCTTTTTCCTTTGACTGCAAAGGAGTTATGTATGGAAATAAAACATATATGACAAAAAAGGAATATATGCATCTGTGGTATAGATATGTAGCCATACGCGTGAAAGCGGAGATTTAAATATGAGATATATATATAAACCACACAAAGAGCGATCAAGGTTCAACCCAATTAAGTTACACCGAAATACGTAGATGATCTTTACAATTAACTACAATAGTGGAGAGTAAAACGATAATAAGCTGCGTAAATTTTTCCTCCTACATTCAACAATTCGGATAGGAGAAATAAGAAGGGCTGCTTTTAAAAACAAAACCAAAATCATCATAGCTAATGGTACCCTTTTGCGTCGAGCGTCAATGGCTCGAGTCGCATCTATTAGAATCATCTCAAAAACCGAAATAACTTTTATATAATACCACGATTCAACCTGTATATACTGTGCGACAGATAGAAAAATCATATATATCCAAGATAAACAATATGACCGTGCAATCATAGTTAGGAAGGTATGCTCCAAGTTATTATATGACAGAGCAAACCGATTGGACTTATTCTTATACCCGGGTTATTTGCATCCAACCGGAAGAGAAATTGACGTAATAGTGTCGGCGCACAAAATCTACACGATTGTGAATAATTCATTTCCGCAACAACCATAGAACCAATGTAATGATAAATCAAAGTGAAACTATTGCGGCATGATCCGAGAGAATAATGGCGTAAATGGTCATGAGTTAGTAGGTTACTCACAGCATGACATATCCAGGGCGGCACGCGTACTGGAGATTGATGCGGTCCATTTTTATCTGTGCAATTTGTGAGAAATGGTAAGATTCAATACCTTTACTCTGCTACATTTTCAGCATCATATGTAACACGTCAAGTTTAGAAAATAGGTAAAACATAAATGTAGCCGACAGTCAACGACTGAGGTAAATGCACGAAGTAGGTTAAGCAGAGGGGAGCCGAGTTATATTCCGTGGCAGGAAAAAGGAGGAAACGTCCCTGCAATCTGAAACGAAACCGGGATCCTGAGATTTGGGATACGATTTGTTCGCGGAACATGAAATTGAGCCTTCAAACTACAAGTTTTCACACGCATGGTTATAGGAAATAGACCACATAACCTGTCGCTCCATCATTAAAACAAGAAAGAAAATGAAAACGAAGGGAGAGCGAAACCCCATGAAAATCTGCTTACGGTAGACATTTTTATCTTACAGAACCATCCCGGACAACAGGAGTCTACTAGGGTAACAACAACACTGCTATCAATCATGAAACAAGAGGGTGCTCTAAAAGAATACCTGAAACCCTAACATGCACACGGAGGTGAACGCCTGGCTCGCAGAGCACCATTTGTGCACCTGCAACAACAAGCAAAACAACGCAGATCGGAGAAGGCTAGACAGACAAAGATGAGCCTTGCGATTTAGGGTTAAAATAGGAATCCAGAACCCTAGTTCAGTATTGACTCTCTGCCAAAGATTAGACCGGGCACAACCGTTGGCCTAATAAAATCCCAAGGGGGATTGTGTCGATATGACAAGGCGTCCTGTTCAACAGGAGGTTAATATTAATATATACACTTCCAGGTACCCGGCCGTCTAGAATTTCGGCGTAGTTATGGATTCAAACTCGCCGATGTAATTGCTCGACTGCGTCTCTAGTTAGGGAGATACGTGTCAACGGTTACCGACCGAAGTACTCTAAGGGAAACGCTGGGTTTATGAGATATGCGCAAGTAATACGCTACGTTAAAGCAGAGAAAACTCTGCCGCGCAGGGGAGGTGTACCAACACAAACCCTTCAACCAATAAGACGGAACAGGCGGCGTAGCACACCATTCACCTCCATGCAAATGCCTGCATCGCCTTCAAACCAGCTCGGCTGTAACATAAACACGAATTCACTACCAACTGCAACTGGTTTCCATCCGGTAGTAGGGTTGTTAGACGTGGCACGGTACGAGAAGAAAAACCCGGTGGTGCAACCATGATGACCATGGGTAAACGGCCGTCGTCCCCTTCCCTACAGCACAGAGGTTACCGTGTGAACGACGTTGTCGTTACACAATCGATGATTGTAAAATATTACCTGTACATATCAAATCATGCCAAAGTAACAAAGTTAGAAAATGAAATCATGCCGAAGTAAAGTATTAACAATGCAAAATAAACGAGGCGGGCGATATAAAACATTATAACGACATATATAATGTGCGGCTATACAAAGCTAAATGTATATTGAGACAATATCTATAAAGTTAAATGTATATATATGATGCGCAGCTATATAAGGTTCTATATATATATATAATTAAGGCGCAACTATATCAAATGTTATATTGCATATATAAGGTGCAGATTTATATATATAATATAACATTGGATTTATATATATATAGGGTGCAGAGGTATACAATGTTAAATGTATATATATATATCAGAGGCGCTAATAGGTAGAATGTGAGACCATATATAGGGTGCAGATGTATACAATTGTTAGATATATATATATATATATAAGAGGCGCTAATAGGTAAAATATGAGACCTCTATATATATATATCTATATATGATTTTACACTTGCCTAAACCATAGGTTGCACATGGCTGGGTCATGAACATTACAGTCAGTGTCCACAGGGCGGATCAAAACTGGAAACAATGTTAATTCACCACAGATTAGTAGGAGGCTATCATTACCTAAACTCAAATGAGTAGTTAGACCTTTGGTGAATAAGAAGAACCCTTAAAGGTCCTATATAAAAAAAAAATCTGGGATGTTACAATCCACTTGGCTATCCATTCTAAAATTGCCAAGGTTATAAAGGTCATTAATGAAAATGAAGAGATTACAGCACTCGTCGATGTACACTGTGTATGCCGACAAGTACCCACCCTTTCAATGGTAGTGTAAGCAAGCGGAGAGGGTAGTGGAAAAAAGAATTGCGAGGAAAGAGAGAAAAAGAAAGGGCACAAATATAAATCGTCGCGCACGGATAAGTCTTAAAACTTGGAGGATGTCGACATACTTTGTGTATGACTTTCAATTTGACAAAGAGAGGAACTCTTCGCTGTAGACCATAAATATTTTGAAGAAATTTGCTCACCGTAGACAAATTACCGCTGAGATGGGACTGCGGCAGAATGTAGACGTAGATCTAAGCAAGACTTTTGAACTGCGAAATGGAGGGCATGCATGTTGACTCAGATGGAGCACCAGGCTGTTGAAGAGAAGAATATGGATTCATCTTCATCCGCATCGAGCCATCCATCCGAAGATGTAGATTACAGATGGTGTGACGAACCTATGGTTGATTTTGAATAACTATCTCAGTACACTTTTATGTAATTTGATGTTTCGCATTTGGTCACTTCTGAAATAAAATTTTTTGACTTTCCATCTCATTTTTCACATGAAGTTATGAGACATTTCTATGTTTGTTGGATTATATGTTTTAATTATGAAGAATTTCATCTCTTTAGAATATCGACAATGCAACAATGAATTACAAAAATAATTTGTGTTATATTCAATGTACCAACGAGTGATATTTTAATTATGAGGTAAAATGAGAAAATAGAAACTAATGTTGAATTTTTTAGATTATGCAGTGATATTACCATGAAATTATGTATTGTCACCATTTTGGTATAAGATACTTTTAAAAGTTTTAATAATTATATGCGCTCATTGAAACGGAACACTTTGTTTTGATGCTTGATTTTTAGGTTTTGGTTGAAATTATATTTAGATTTGTCTTATGCTTTAAGATTTGAAAAAAGATAAGTTTTTGAATCCTTTAAAAATTGAAAATTATCCCTACTTAGCATTTTCAGTCTCAATGATAAATTTTTCATTTACTTTGTTCATTTTTTAAATTGTTAAGTCTTATAATTTCTCCATAATTTCATTGTTTCAGAGATCATGTTGAACACTTAAGATTGGAAAAACTTTAGATTTACAACTCGTCACTAAGAGTTTTTATGCGCTACCAAATTTTATCTTTTTAAGGTTATGGTTGACAATAATTACAATTTTGGGGTTGCTTTAAAGTCAAGGTATTTTATGTTTAACAACATCGACATGAAAATTGTTCGAAAATGATAAGCCCTTCGTGAGGGCATGTATTTGTTTTGTCTTTAACATCATCTATCAAAAATGTTAGAAATTTACGATTTTAAAAAATGTCCTAATATGCTTCTAGTCTTTAATTCCATTGTTACAAGTGTCGAAAATTATGACACAAATTTATGTTATTCTAGCATCCAAGCTGTGGTTTTGTTTTTGTGAGGTGTTTTTTCAATCACTTTTTTTCAACAAAACAATTTCTTTGCTGGCATAATTTTATAAAATGTTGAAATTTGACCTTCAAAAACCAAGTGCGTTCTGGAAGACACACTTTTTGTTTTTGTGTTTTTTCATGTTTTTTGAGACTTTTTGGGCTAGAGTTCACGTTTTGAGGTCGGGTTACCTATTTCATCGGTACCGGGTGTTATTTAACATGGTTAACTAGCTAGTTAAGTTCTGTAGGAGTGAGATTTGATGATGAAGTTAGGGTTATGTTATTTTTGTGTTCATTGCAGATAAAGTTGGAATGGTTTAGTTGTGGCTATTAGTAGCTTTGTCTTTGGATCTAGTACTTTAAAGTTTCGATGATGTTTTCGATGATATCCTTAGCGAGGCAATGCGACGAGAAAAGTCTCCGGTGAGACATCGGGTAATGATTTGAGTGTAGAGACTAGGGGAAGAAAAATTGGAAAGAGGAAAGGGCTCAACATGTCACGAGTAAATCAAGGAAAGGCATATCCAAGTCTAGATCGGGGATAGTGTGATGGAAATGCAGAAAGAAAGTACAACCAAAGAAAGACTATCAATCTCGGAAGGGAAAAGAAGGAGACACACAACAAGAAAACAATCATGAAGACAAAATGTGAAAAGTGATGTGTTAGAATATGCGTTGATTCTTTTATTTAGAAAATGTTACGATTCCCAGGGTGGTAGATTAAGGGGCCTCATTCTATGCCACATCTAATAAGAAATATTTTCATGACTATGTTCAAGGAGATTTTTCGACGGTTCATCCGGGTGATGATAAACCCCTTTAAAATCGTTGGAATGGGTGAAGTTCTTGTAAAATATAAAAAATTGAAACCAATAGTTATTAAAGGAGCTAAGGCATGTTCCAGATATCGAAGAAAAAAATGATTTCAATAGGGGAAGTTAAGCGATGAAGGTTAGTGTGACAACTTTCACAGATAAAACGTCGAAGGTCACAAAAGGAGACCTCATAATAGAAAAAAGGAGAAAAGGTTGGTACATTGTACTTATTCAATGGTATTTCTAACTCGTTGATGCTTTAACTTCCAAAGGAGAAAGATGTAGCATTATGTGTTAAATTCTAAAGATGTTTCTATGCTAAGATGAAAATATAATTTAACCTTCTAGGGCATAATTAAAGTGAAGATGCGAGATAGAACGTACTAATAGATCAATCGAAGACAAGTCAAAAACAAAGATAAATAATGGTGGTGTTAAGACGATCAATGATGGTTCAACCAAAAAAATGATTCTGATAAGGTCAACTAACCACATATATCACACAACCCCAAGACATTTCATAAATGAATACTCCACCAAGATGTTGCACCAAGAAGCCCTAAACGCAGTAGAACAAAGAACGTTGCTCCATCACCATCCAAGAGAGAAGAAAAGCTACTTCCACAAATTGTGTGTAATGAACTCCAAGTATCTCTATATATATAGACATCTGTGGGGGTGTATGGCACATCTCTTATGCATGTGGGATAAATCAGGGCTGACCTTGTACATGTGGAATAAATTCAAAATACATGTTCTGCTCATTCGATCAAGATGATATTTGGATCGATCTTGCACCTCTCCAAAAGAGGAATCCAAAAAAAATATTAGCATCATCATCTTAGCATCACATCATGGATTATGGGACCTAGTTTCCCAAAATTGATACTCTCTCTCAACTATGGAGAACTCCATCCACCGGTGCCATCCAAACATCGTGCATCATCCCATTATAACTTGCTTCGCCTGGCTTCTTTATTTCATTGAGTCACAAAGATATCACTCACATCTAACCCAAAGTCGGCTCAGCAGGTCTAAAACCTCTATAGGACTCAAAGGATTCACACACCAACTTGAAGTTAGTTTAATTGAACCGAAGTCGCTTGGAGGTCGAAACCTCTCTTGGACTCAGAAAGTCATATATTAACCCAAAGTGTAGTTTCACCGACACGAAGTCGGTTGGAGGTCCGAAAAGTCTCTTGGACTCGGGAGAGTCATATACTAACATGAAGTTAGTTTCACTCGACTCAAAGGTACGCTTGGAGGTCCGAAACCTCGCTAGAACTTGATCTCGAGATCAAGTGGTTGGACACGTGGCATCCTAGACATAGAGAGTACGACAATCTTCGATGCATCCATCGGTTTTTGCTATGGTCTCTATTCACATTTCCCACCTCATTGGCCAAATGAGAGTACTTCCCATGAGTCCGAAACTCCATGGGTAGGAGGCATATGGGCAGAGATGAAAGAGGCAGAAAAAACTCAATATCATCGTGGTGGAGGCGGAATCACACCAACGAAGGTTTGGCAAGCCTAGCCCTGTGGTTGCTCATCAGGTCTAGAAGCTATCCCCAAAGCCTCCCTGGAGCTCCCGAAAGCTCATCGTAGAACAACAGGGCCCTCCAAATAGAGGTTGTCCCATGATTCCAAGATTGTCACGGGAAGGTTTAGGTACTTGACCTTCCCTCAAGGTCTCTGTGAGAATATTCGCAACCCTTGATCATGAGTTCCTATATGATCGAGCCTTACGATGCCTCATTGTACCATATCCTGTAAAAGTGGTACCAAAAATCAACATGCTTTGATCGATCGTGGAACACATGATTCTCTATGACAAAAATGAATCCCTCTCTGGTTATCACAAAAGGATAACGATGGCATCTAGCACATGGTCGAACAACTTATTGAAGAGATTTCACACCCAAGTGGCTTCAGCAATAGGCCATACATGCCTGCAATGTATTCGACCTCGGTGGTGCTCAAAGCTACCAACTTTTTCTTCTCGCTCGAAGTAGACCCAATGTGAAGCAGCATCCAGATGTGCTCTTGGGATCCACCACACTTCTAGCCCAATCAGCATCGATATATCCACGAGTCTCAAACTCTCGATAGGTATCTCAGTCCATGGTATATCGTGCCTCGAGAGATATCTCAAGAGTTTCTTGGCACCAACCCGATGAATGTTATGAGGATCAACCATGTGTTGTACTCAAAGTGTTCACCGCACAACATACATTCTGAGACAGATGTTCCATAATAACATCAGTAGCCCCTATGAGTTGAGAAGATAATCATTAGGATTTTCTAGCATATGGCCCAACAACGCTTTCACTCAACTTCTTAAAGTTGAGCTCCATTGGTGTCGACACAAACTTACGAAATCCATCATTCCAATTTTTTTCAGCAGCTTCACAATATATTTTCCTCAAGAGAGGAAAATCTCGCTAGTCTCTCGCTAGACCTTCAGGGTCTAGGAAGTAATATATCGATCCCCTGGGTCCTTCATCACAAGAAATCTCTCTCTTCCACCGATGAATGAGAGGGTACAACACCCGTTAGGAAGGTATCATCCACATAGAGAAACGTGAATGAGAGGCTTTTCTTGATCAACCTTCAAGCAAATTTTCTAATCAGTATTATTGCGAGTCAAGCTCCAACGCCTGCCCTTCATCAAGTAGCTATCTATCCTCTCGTACCAAGCTCTAGGGGGCTAGCTTCAACCCATAGAGGGATTTCTTCATCCTGCAAAGATGGGTGTCTCGATTCTAGAGCTTCGAACACCAGAGGTTTCTCTACATATGCCTCTTCCTTTATCGCACCATGTAGAGAGGAGGTCTTTAAATCCACCCTAATGAATATTCTATCCTCTGTATAGTAGCAAGGGTAATAATAGATCATAGTGTGAAATCATAATCAATGCCTTCCTCTGAGAGAAGTCTCGAGCAAACACATCTTGCCTTTTACTATTCAACACTCTCATCGCATCCATGCTTGTTCTTATAGAGCCATATCGAGGTGACAAAGCTTTGTCCTCGAGTCCCTGGGACCATATCCCAAACATCATCCTTCATAATGGAATCGTACTCATTGTGTATCACATCCTTCCGTACTTCATGCTTTAAAACTTCTTCAAAGTGATTCTAGTCCATATTGTACTTATGGTAGACTGGATACCTCTCGGTATTTATGTGGCTTCTTGCTTTTTCTAGAATTTCCCCCTTTGCAAGCCATATGTCTTCTCGAGCCATGAGGGTCTTACTTTTTCATCAGATGATTTTAGCTCAAGAGCATATACGGTTTGCGAGCTCTCCCTCTTAATGCCAGCTCCTTTTGTGAGAGAAGACATATATAGGAACATTATCTCAAGCATACTCGAATAATACATGAGGTGTATCATATGTCTTCTGTGACATTTGAGAAATGAAGAAAAGTCTCTAATGATTTCCTTTGGTGCAGCCCCGCACAAATGCCTTCATGATAATTTTAAATGTGGGAATCCCAGACACCAACTTGGAAAGGGCTTTGTAATCATGGGCTCTAAATCTTATTCTCCCATCTGTTAAGGCCATCACAAGAATCATAGCCATATATCGCTATATATCTGTCATGCATCTTGACAGTATCATATATTTGTCATATCTTTGATCAGTAGTTTTTGTCATGATATTATCATATACGTCAATATCATATTTCACTTGTTCAAAAAATTTACAGGCTTCTTTCGACCATCGGCTTTCCAAAGAATCCAAATATGTGAGTGTCCAAGGCCTCAAAAAGATTCATTGTTCACACTTTCAAGTTTATCATAGTTCAAGCATGCAAAAGAGTAATGAATATCCTTGATTCGACCGATTGAGCCTCCACAGACATATAACCAGGTCACCGAAGTAACTATGCACAATAAATGTGACAACTCCACATGTATATTATCCTTCACCGAACCATCATAGTTTCACTACAAAATTGTCACTACATTTCAAGATTACTGTAGTCAAGGATCTGAGCCCCACTGAACAGTCCGAGGAGATTTTGAAGTCTTGTAGCTTTATACTTCTCCACAGGTGTAAAGAAGGTTTGCATTGTCCAAAGTTTCACTTATATAAAAAAATCCAAATTTTGTAGTTATATCCTCTACTAAAAGTATGAACCTTTTATCAGTAAGCCTTCTCTAGTAGTCTTAAAATATCACAGTCCTTCACAATATTGTTTCAGAATAGCAGTGCAGAGAGAAAAAAATATCCCCAGAGTGACACTTAAAGCCCGTTAGTCCAACATGTTTCTTGCAGTAAGTGCATAAGATAACAAGAGGTCTTGGCTGCTCTCCTGAGGAGGTCCCTTATCCTTGCTCAAGTGTTGATGGCCTCACCAAATGATCTGTTATGTGCATAGGCTGCTGAAGACCTACAACACTACCAGAAGAAATATCCACCATTGCAGTAGCATAGAGACCTTCTTCCATCTTTAGCACAAGATCAATGAAACATTTAGAACAAAATTTCATTGTCGAAGGACTTCTAAAAAATCCATAATTATTAGCACAAAGGATGGGACCTTAGTGAGGCTGGCTGCTAGTCCCTTCACTGTTGCTTTTCAAGATCTCTTGAGACATTCTTTAGAGATATATTCCAATATTAATCTTTGAAATTTTCAGCATTCAACAGCTAGAACAAATCTTAGAACAAATAGCTACATTGTCACTGTCTTAAGCTTACTGCTAATATGAATTCCGTAAACATAGGTATGACTGTCTATGTCATTGTCATTATGACAGTGACATAGAATCATAGATTACTTTCTTATTTCCTTATTGATCACTGTAACTTGTTTGTGATCAATTTGGCACCTCAAATTAGCAGCTACAGGAATAATAAACTCAGCCTCTCTACCATGAGCTGTTATAGGAATATAAACACGACCTGCACATATGGAATGTGAGCAATAATTAAACCCTCTTAAAGTCTGTGTCTGATGCCAACTAATTCACTCTCTTCCTTGGTGTCGAACTCAGTCCCTTTCAGCAATTTCAATCATACTGAAAACACCAGACACTCAACATGCCTCTCTTCCCCCATGAGCGTTTTAGCATGGTTGGTGCAATAATTGGTCAAATTCATATCGTGGCCATGATTTGTTTCTTATGTTAAACGAGTGACTCACCCATTATCATGTATTTGACTGTGACCCTTCTTGAATTTTCTCACTGTAATTTAGACCCTCTGCCACCAGCAACCTCACCCACCCTGACTTGGAATGCACGCTATATGTTCTTAGTCGGGGTGTATTATATTTTCGGTCATGTATTATCTTCTTGACGACATATTTTGGACCTTCTAATTGTAGTGAAATATGACCTTCCAATTTCTAAATGATAAATGGATTATGGAATTTGTGCTTTAACTTGGATTCTACCTCTAATTAAAAATTCAGACCTTATCTTCGTAAATGCTCCACATTGTAAGTAGTTTCACTAGACTGCACAAGCTCGATTGGTATATTTAAAATTAATCTGTAGTCCTTCAATTATTCCATGGCCCGTATCAATAAGAGAATCAACGCACATCCATTTCCGCTTTCAGGAAATTTCTATTTGATTTTCCATAAGAGTATGCTTGGCCCACAAACAGTCTTTTCTCTTCCAGTAGATTTGGAAAAATAAATGCCACCAGATAAGCCTTGGATAAATAATTGGACTTCTTCCATGCTGAAGATTAGGGCTTCTTTCACACTGAAGATTAAGGCTTCTTTCAACAAATTGGTTACTTGAAAACATTCCTTATCTCGTCGCCCTGGATTCTCAACTAGATGGGCTTTATCTTCTCCTGGCTCTGATACCATGTTAAATTCTGAAGATGTTCTATGCTAAGATGAAAATATATTTTAACCTTATATGGCATAATTAAAGTAAGATGCAAATAGACCATACCAATAGATCGATGGAAGAAAAGCCAAAAATAGAGATAAAGATTGGTGGCATTACGGCGATTCGTAGGATGATTCAACCGGAAAATTCTTCATAAGGTCAGTGTAAATTTTTGTAGATGTTCTATGCTTGATGTATCTTTACTTTTTATCCCCAATATCAAACAACAATCACATAAACAAGAAAGTAAAATGTTGATAGAACATACCAGTAGAGCGACAGAAGACAAGCCAAAAATATATGTGTGTTGGTGCGTTACGGAAATCAACAGGATGCTTCAACCAGCAAAGTCTCAAATTTCAATACATTCATCCAACCAGAAGTGTCACACAACCCTCTTGGAAAAATATACCAGTCATCACAAATTCAATGCTGTCACTGTCAACAGTCAACACAAAATAGCAGCAGCAAAAAGTCAATGCAGCCCGGTCAAAGTCAACATCAAGCCTCGATTTCTATGCCAATAAATGAAGACTGCATAAATCAGAATTCTGGGATAGATTTGGGTCATTTTTACCATTCGTTGACTAAAGTCAACGCTGGTCAACTTTGCGCTGAAAACCCTAGGTCGAAAAACATAAATTCCTTTTGCTGATTTTTCCCACGTGTGGAAAATAAGAGACTCCAATAGATGATCAAACCAATCAGATGAGGGGAGAGAGTGTGATGTGATGGATGAGTGAAAATTACCTCCAATGTTGACCTATTTATATCCATCAATGAGGGTGTGTGATACAACTACTGGGGCTTCAAGCCTACATTTCATTTCAGGTCGACTTGCACATATTTTGAATAAATTCAAAATAAATGTTCTGCTCATCGGACCAAGATGATATTTAGATTGATCTTGCACCTCTCTGAAAGAAGACTCCAATAAAAATATTGGCATCTTCATCTGAGCATCACAACATGGAGTTTGGACCTAGTTGTCCAAAATTAACACTCCCTCTCAACTAGGGAGAACTCCATCCACCTGTGCAATCCAAAAATTGTGTGTGATCCCACCATAACTTGATTTTCTGGCTTCTTTATTTAATAACAAGGGTGGGTCCGTCACAAAGACATCATTCCTGGCTGACAAATTCAGCCCAGAGGTCTGAAACCTCTATAGGACTCAAAGAGTCTCATACCAACCCAAAGTTACTTTATCTAACCCGAAGTTAGTAGGATGTCTAAAACCTCACTAGAATTCATCCTAGATCAATTGGCTAGACACGTACCATCCTATATAGGGAGTACGACAATCTTTGATGCGTCCATCAGTCTTTCCTACTAGTCTCTATCCTTTCCCACCTCACTAGCCAAATGAGATGTACTTCCCATGAGCCCGGGACTCAATGGGTAGGATGAATACATGGCTCAGATCATGAGAGGTGAACCAAATCAACATCATAATAGTGGGGCAGAAGCACACCAACAAGCTTCAACAAGCCTAGCCCTGTGGTTGTGTAATATCCAAAAATGGGGATGCAACAATATTTGAACACAATAATGAAAGAGCAGTGATACATCAACACATAGAATGTAAGAAGATCCAAATAGCCATCATATTAAGATCTTAGTAGCAAATAGACACAAGATCCTGAGGAAATAGTCACTCAAGCTAGGAAACACAAGCCGCAAGAGAACATGTACATGAAAAATAAAGTACACTGCTACACAAATATTTCCCAAGGCTATGAAAACGTATTTTTATTGGGGATAACTGCTGCTGGAAAGTGTCAATATAAATATATAAAAATATAGATCTCATACAATGTTGGGAGAAAATATCTAAACCCCCAAATTGAATTTCAAGACAATCTGGAAAGGATTTCCTGAAATATGCAAAAATGGAAAAATGTCAGAGTTGCAGTCTGGAAAGGACTGAGTAGCAGCTGCAACTCAAGAACTAGATGGAGATGGCTGAAGATGATACATAAGTTCAAAAAACCTCCTCCAATGGATCTTCCAAGTGAAAGTTTGATCCTAACATTGAAGATCTGACCCTCCAAACACACACTGCAAACCCTCACTGCAAATACTCACTAAAAATAACGTAGTCACTGAGGGATACTACACTGTAGGTGCAAGAAAATGGGTTGGCCAAGTGCCAAGATCTGAAATATGCTCCAAGGGCTTCCTAACTGATCTCCCAAAGGAAAGCAATCTTCCCTCTCTGAAAAATAAGCTCAGGAAGTGGTGTTGAGAAACCTCCACTGCAACACCATGCCACATAACGTTATACTGCTATAGGAATAACGCTGTAGCTGAAGGATGATGCTTGGCCTCAAGCCTTGATGTGGAGAAATTAAGTACAATATCATTCAAGAGACATCTCTTGAAACGAGAAGGAAATCCTAAACAAGAATGCCTTGTGCTAAGTAGCACAACAACGTTGCTAAACAACAAGAGAATGAAAAATAGTCATACAGACCATAAAATCAATAATCCATAACATGAGTTGATATGGCTGCCTTGCCCTCCTTTTATACAAATGGAATCACTCTCTCCTGGAGTCCCACTCATTAGGGTTTCCTCCACCAAGTAATCTTTCTCCCACTATCTCTGCGTTGTCTCCAAATATGATCTCCACCTCCTATCCCAACGTTGTTGACCTAGTCAAACTTGACCTTGTCCACATGCAAATGTCCTCTTTCACACATAAGGGTGTGAAATCCAGCTCTTATGATGATCCATTTTCACATTATGAGGATTTTATTCATATTTTTACTATGCATGTGCCTCCTTACCCATTTATTCAACTGCTAGGTGTTAAAAACCAAAATCAATATTCCAATTAGTTGTATGCTAAACTTGGAATATTACAGTCCTCCCTGTCAGTCACGGTTGTGATTGATGTCAATATGGCATTATTAGAGATGGAAAATATTCTTTTATTGTTGCCCTAGCCTCTTACAAACCCTAGAATCCCTTAAGTAAATATGATGACAACCTATTATTGAAATCAACCCTAGAGAAATTTATAAAGATGAAAAAATCCTAGATGACAAGCCCTAGTTTCATGATGCCTCAATGAAACCCTATATATACATATATATATGTTCACACCCTAGCATAAATATTTGAAGCTCTAAATAAATAAATCCTATCTGATTCCCTTTATAACAATTCCTAATCCTAATCCTTTAACCCTTGACATGATACCCTAAATATATATGCCAAATATGTGAATTGAAACCCTAGTCCTAAGTCCTAAATTTTAGGACATTTATGAAACCCTAAAAGGCTATTTAATAAGCCTCAAGATACTTTTCCTTAAACTCTCTAGCATAAAAAATATATTATTAATTTGACAAAATACATATCAGCCTTGCTAGTCAGCTATCCCGCCTATACTTTAATTGGTGGAATCCCTCCTTAGCATATAAATGTGTAAGTATGAAGTGGACTCAAGTCAAATTAAATGTCAGCTCCTTCACTAGACGTAGCCTTCCATATAAATACAAAAAATTGGAATTCGACTAAGACATCGATGATAAGGTTTAAAAAAAAAGGAGCAATAGAGGTGGACAAGTTCACAACTCATGAACTGAAGAAGAATAACGAAATAGCTTTCGATATTTTTCGACTCAGTTATTACGCATCATCTGAAATATAAAGCAGAACCTCGAAGTGTTTCGAACAACGTGAGGTCGGTAATCATACACCGGAAGCTCTTTTAAAGTGTACTGCCTGAGCCCAACTTCAGTAATTACTTGAGATAATCTAGAATCAACACATTAAAAAAAAACCATCAACCGTGTACCCCAACTTCACTTCATTGTTAGATTTTGTAGTGCAAGCACCAAAATCCATAATGCTGCAAAATGTCGTAATAATCAGTGAAGTGAAGTGCATGCACACTAAAGTGCAAGCAGGCCGACACACGGAACAGGTGAGCGATGTGAGCAACCATTTTGAAAGACAGTGTGAGTGAAAGTGGTGAGAACATGGTAAACTATGCACAGAGAGATTGCGATTTCATTTTGATTGTCATCGTCCTTCTCAAAACTTGACATGCAAATAATGCATGACCGTTTCTCTCCTCCTTCCTACATTGAAAATGAAGACCCTGTAAATAAGAAAGGTCGAGGTATGAGTCGAGTTGCAACATGAAAAATCCTATTTCATTGGCTACGAATCCACAAAACTCTCCACCATCGAGAAATTGTACCTACAATGAAAATAAATTCATCATATAGGGCAGAGAGAATTTCAACCTAACCGCCATGAAGAGAGACACAGAAAAAAAAAAAAAAACCTGAACTAAGATATCGAATCTCTTACCTAGAATCTCGTCCACTGTGATTCAAAAACTCTGAACCCTATATATGCAACAACTATAATGATTAGCATAAAAATATCAAGGAAGAAGAAGTTTAATATATAGTAACACTATCTAGGAAAACTTTGTGTTACCTACTAGTTGGAAAACACACCAGGGTATGAGCCGAGTTGCAACAAGAAAAACCCTATTTCAAATGCTACGAATCCATAAAACTCTCCACCCTTGAGAAATTGACTGTTTCCCTCCTCCTTCTTCTTGATGTATTTCAATTGGTTCACACCAACACTCCAATATTTGTGCCCTTAATTCTTCTTCACTTATCTCATCATCTTCAAGAAACCCTGAATGATTGTCATCATTTGTCTCCTCTTCAACAATCCCTACATGAATCACGCTTTCTTCTTCACTTAATTCATCCTCATGATTGTCATCATTTTTCTCCCAATCATCTGTCATCGCAATTGGTAAGGGACGCCTGAGTTCATCCATCATTTCGTGCCCCAACTGCAAACCCTGTTGCTGTCAGCAACTCTCCAAATCCCGGTGCGATCTGTTCAAAATTCCCTACACTATGTTCTGCATCAACCCCTGTATCGATCTCGTCCTTCCATATTGAAATGGGTAAAACCCTACCTTAAACTCAATTCAATTTACTTACAAAAGAGTGATAGTAGCGATGGGATGGAGAATGCCGATTTAGAAATGTTGATAATTTTTTTTTAATATATATATATATATATATATATATATATATATATATATATATAATTTTAAATTATTGTTTAAATAAAAATAATAATAATATTAAATTGATATAATTTTAAGGAATGGTCTCAATATTGAATTTTGTTATTTAAATTTATTTTTTCACTCAATATATGATTTTTGCATAAATTACATAAGAAAAATAAATTCCAAAACTTTTCAAAAAATAGCTTTAAATATAATTGGACATTTTAAATGTAAGTTTTAAGTGAATTTATTTGATTGGTTTTATTAAGGTCAAAGTCCTTTGACTATGGATTAGTTTGTAGAGTTTTTGTGACTTTAACCAATGTTTTAGAAAATGATGAATATTTGCACTTATTGTAGATTAAAAATTATTTCCCTAATTTTTGTAAATATTATTTCTAATTTTCCATTTGTTGAACAAATCTAGATGTGACATTAATTTAATTGTTTGTGAGCACCTAACAAATAATTTTAAAATAGGAAAAAGACTATTTTTTGTAAATGGCCATTCTGTTAGTGATTGGTTTGACACTAACACTCACATTAACATTGTTATGCATTACATTGCTAGTACATTTCCTAGGTCCTTTACTTAAAGGAGGGAGAGGAGAGGAGAGGAGAGGAGAGGAGGCTGGGGGTTGGGAAGGGCATGGGGTGTTTGTAGTCATGGCTAGCTATCCCTTGGTTATGTTATCTCATTTGAATTTTTTTAGTTCTAATTTCATTTTGAACTTTTACACTTTAAGTTGTGTAGAACAACAAGTGTATGGAACTAATGATGGGTGCATTAGAAGAGGTGTTGTGTACACGAGAAAAAGTATGAACACAAACTTTCCTTTGCACACACACAATTATTTTAATTTTAAGGAGAAACTTTGGATCGTGGTTTCTTATGGTTTTTCTACAAATGAATATTTGATCTACATCTTTCTTATGATATCATGTTCATCCTTGTGATCTAATATCATTTTCATCGTATAAGGCAATGGCTAAGAAAAGAAAGAAAAAGGCACAAATAATTGAGAAATCAAATTTTGTTGTGATACTTAACATGGTAAATACTTTTCTTATACTAATTTTGGATTCATAATAAAAGGAATTGCAATATATTTGTAACATGGCAATTATATTATTGAGAAGCATGGAACATAAAATATTGATACAATTGAGTACAAAAAATTACAAACTATTATCTCATCATTGGAAACACTCCCAGAACCAAATGTCGTGATTCCACATATAGAGTTATACAATATATCCACCTTTTTCTTTAGATTTTTTGTCTTTGTAATCCCCCCTATTTAGAATGACATGTGTTATTTTAAAAACCTAAAAATTGTAAATCATCATTATCATATCGCCATGTTCCATTTTTATGACAATATACCTCTACCTTAAATTTCTTTTTAGGTTTTTCCTGTAGTGTTTTGTATTTATGTTGTAAGCCTGAAAAGGTTGCACTTTCTCCTTGCCAATGCTAATAAAGTGGCCCTAATTCCCTAACCTTAGGGTTTCTCCTCTCCATACGAATTATAATATGTCATTAAAAATATGGTACCATAGATACAAGCATAATATCACCGATTAAAAATCCATGCTCGCAACAATTCTAAACACTTTCTTCATAATTATACCTTTAGAAAAATATATGTTTTAACTTAGGGAAATTCAATGTGAAAATGTAAATTAATTATTAATCTTGTGTCATTTTTTTATAGCACACCTCCGGTTTTGTAATGACATCAACTCTAGAAATTCACGACATCCACCAAAGGTTTTGAAATTCAAGGGTGGTCCAAAGATCATGAAATATAATATAGTTTTAACATAGAAAAATTGAGGTTAATCATCGTGCATGTCTCCAATATGTTGGAAATTTCTTTATCAAAGGTAAAATTTGTTTATCGAAATGTTGGAATATTCCTTTGATACTATGAAAATAATACACTAAGGCCCATCAGAGTAAGAAGAGGTCTGTATTACTGTGGATGTTTTCCAAGGAAGACAATGATTTTGGACAAATTGATTAATTAGCCCTCGAAAAACTTCAAATCATTTTCCGAAATTTCCAAGTATCATTATTCTAGTAAAATGATGTTTGGTTTGAGAGTTTAAATGTCAACAAAGGTAGAAACTATTTTGCACCAACAATGGAAGTGGGGATCTCAATCGCCATTCTTGAATAAATGGCATATTAAATTCAATGTCCATTTGGATAGTGAGGATATTATCCTATAAGTGTGGGTTTGTATCCCAATGTTACTACTGATTTCTTTCTTTAAGGAGGTGTTCAAAAATATTGGTAATATTGTATGTGCCTTTTATGAAGTATATTTAACTTTCTTAGGGTCCAGATACTATGGCATGGTACAAATATTGGTAGACCTACAAGTGAGAAAACGTCTAATATAATTTATATATATTAGAATGGGAATCGATCTCTTTTGCACCAACCTATACTGTGAGTAGATTCCATGTACGTGTGTACATTCCCATTACTAGGATAACCCCAATACATGATGTAATTACTTAAGTATGGAAAAGAATTGGGCTTCAAGGAAGAATCCAAGAGACCTAGAGACACATGAGTAGGAAATAATCCATATCATGAGTAGGAAAGAGGATGTAGGGGTTTGAGTGAATTGAGTTTGGGTTCAAATAGGACATATAGTATAAAATGGTTAGAATTCACTAGATAATTCAATTATGGGAACCTAGATGCAACCAATGAAAATAAGGATAACAAGGGAATTTTCAATACATATTCCAACTCCACCACTCTCAAACAAATCAAGTACAATTTAAGACCTAGAAGCAAATGCAATATTTATTTTCAAAGGAGTGGTAGCAAGGGTCTTCACTTTTTTTATGGAGAAAGTACCTAAATCTAATCAAAGGGGAGGGAAATTTTTCATATTTATGGCCCAAAAATAAGCCTCATTTGAGCTTAGGTATAGGAAACAACTATTCTTAGCTACTGATCTTAAATGAAATACCCTAGTCAAGGGTTCCATATGATTTTTTTAACACTCAATTGGAAAGGGTTGGCTAACCCATTTAAGAATTTGGTCATAAAGGGATTAGTTTATATTATCAATCCTTATGTTATTTTGTTGTTGGAGACAATGTCATATGGGGAGATAATCACTCAAGAACTCTATAAACTATTAAGTGATCCTATTTTACAGATGTCATTGGGAGGTCAAGTGGAATTTCAACTAGATTGAATAAATGCTCTTTCACCTTATTAATTTTTGGGCCTTTCCTATAGGACTATTGACCTTAGAAGTGGAGGAATCCTTCAAGGTACTCTACAATAGAGATGGATGTATTTGGGAGTTTGAGTGAGGAACTAAAATAATGGTAAATTCACTATAAGATAAAAGGAGTATTATTCTTTTGGAAAAAGGGACAATAAGAAAGTCTCATGCATAGGTTTGTAGAAAATACAACAAAATTACTTCATAAGTATGATAATTTTAACAATAAAATAGATACAAATAACCCAAGGGTTTTTTTGAATGATTTTGCATGGAAAGTCTAAGGAGGCTTAAGAGACATATTATAAATTCATCTTTAGATCACAATATTTCTTTTAAATCTAGATCTAGTCAAGACATAAATATCTTATGAGATGATGGCTTTAAAATAAATTCTAGAGAAGAGAGAATTGCTTAGTGTAACCTACTTCGCATCTTGGAGAAATCAATGGCTCGTGAAGGAATTGCGTATCCTTACCAATCCTTCCTACCCTAGTCTAGCCTAGCCTAGCCTAGTAACCCTAGATTATCCTAGCCTTGCCTAACCTAGCATAGCATAGCCTAGTTTAGCCTAGCTTAACCTAGCTTACCCTACCTTAACCTAACCTAAATTAACCTACCCTAACCTTCCCTAACCTACCCTAGCTTAACTTAACTTCCAATTCTAGCCTAACCTATCCTAGCCTAACCTTTCCTAGCCTAACCTAAGGTAACCTACTCTAGCTTAACCTAACCTAGCCTAGCCTATCCTAGCCTAGCCTAGCCTAGCCTAAATTTAACCTACCCTAGCCTAGATATTGCCTAACCTATCCTAGCCCAAAGGTACCCTAGTCTTACCTACCCTAGCCTAAACTAGCTCTATCCTACTTACGCTAGCCTGGGCCTTAGCCTAACATAACCTAGCCTAACCTAACCTAACCTACCGTAGCCCAACCTATCCCAAGGTAGCTCCAACCCCGCTCTAGCCTAGCCTATCATAGCATAATCCTTAGCCTAATGTAGCCTAGGCCTAACCTAGCCTAACATAACATAGCTCTAGCTTAACCTAGCCTACCCTAGCCTACACTACCTTAGCCTACCCTAGTCTAGGCACACCTTACCCTAGCCTAGCCTAACCTAACCTTAGCCTAACCTAGAATACCTAACCTAACCTAGCCTCACTCTGGCCTTAGCATAGCTCTAGCCTAACCTAACCTAACCTAGCCTAACCTAACCTAACCTATCCTAGCCTAACTCCAGCTTACCCTATCCCTAGCCTAGCCTACTTATCCTAGCCTACCCTAGCCTATCCTAGCCTAACCTAGCCTAGCCTAGGTTTACCTAACCTAGCCTACCCTACCCCTAGCATACCCTAGCCTACCCTATCCCACCTAACCTAGCCTAGCCTAACCTAACCCTGCCCTAACCTAGCATAACCTGCACTTACCCAACCTATCCTAGTCTAACATAACCTAGCATACCCTAACCTAGCACAATGTAACATAGCCTAATTCTACCCTACCCTAATCCCACTCTAACATAGCCCAGCCTAGTCTAACTCCACTATACTCTAGCCTAACCTACCCTATCCTAACATACCCTAGCCTAGCCTACCCTAGCCTACCCTAGCCTACCCTACTACCCTGTAATTTAGCCTACCCTAGCCTACCCTAGCCTACCTAACCTACCTTATGTAATTTTTTTGTTGGAGATAATGTCATATGGGAAGATAATCACTCAATAACTCTCTAAACTATTAAGTTATCCTATTTTATAGATGTTACGAGGTCAAGGGGATTGCAACTAGATTGAATAATTGCTCATCCACCCTTATTAATTTTTGGGCCATTCCTATAGGACTATGGACCTTATAAGTGGAGGGAAGCCTTTAAGGTACCCCTACAATAGAGATGGATGTATTTAGAGTTTGAGGGAGAAACTAAAATCAAGGTCAATTTACTATAACATAAAAGGAGTATTATTCTTTTGAAAGGCACAATAAGAAATTCTCGCTTATAGGTTTGGGAAAATACCACAAAATTCTTAATGGGCATGATAATTTTAACAATAAAATAGATACAAATATCTCATGGCTTTCTTTAATGATGTTTCATGGGAAACCTCCAAGGAGGCTTAAGAGACGTATTATACCCATCTTTAGATCACAATATTTATTTTAAATCTAGATCTAGTCAAGACATAAACATTCTATGAAATGATGGCTTTAAAACAACTTTTGAGAAGAGAGAATTGTTTAGGTAACCTAACTATAGATCTTTGGAGAACCTTAAATGGACCGTGAAGAATCCGCATCCTTACCAACCCTTCCTGCCCTAGTCCATGTTCTTACCAGCCTAGTAAACCCTAGATTATCCTTGCCTTGCGTAGCCTTGCGTAACATAGCATAAAGATAGCCTAGTTTACCCCTAGCCTAACCTAGCTTAGCCTACCTTAAGCTAACCTAAATTAACTCACCCTAACCTTCCCTAACCTAGCCTAGTTAACTTAACCTACCCTAGCCTAACCTATCCTAGCCTAACCTTCTCCTAGCCTAACCTAAGGTAACTTACCCTAGCTTAACCCAACCTAGCCTAGCCTAGCCGAGCCTAACCTAGCCTAGCCTAGCCGAGCCTAGTGTTATAAAATAAAATACCTCATCACTCGTAGGGGAAGACAACATGGAAGAAGTAATAAAGACCTAAATTAAACCTATTTTTGCCAGTAGAAGGCATACATGTAACGTAACAAGGGCGTTATAACGCAAATAAATATATTGGCCATAGTGGGCTAGGGCAACGCTCTCGTTTACACTAAAAGGTCGCTACCTTTGTTTTAAGTTTGAATCGGGGAAAGAGCGTTGAAAGATTTGAATTCGACTTTCCCTCACGAAGGAGTCAAGTAATGCAGGAACCTACATCTCGCTCATTATCGTCATTGCCATAGAAGACCGAACTCCAAGAGAGGCAAAAGCATGGAGATCAAGAAAACATCTAAGCCTTTCCATTCCAAACTAGTGGAAAGAGAAGGGCAACAATGGCTTTCTCCCTCTCCTATAAGAAGGGAGCTGGGAAGGCTCTAATTGAAGGTCGAAGGATTGCTCAAAAAGTCTTCCCTGTGATACTCATGGAATAGAGAATAGTGTGACATTGTGAAGGCCAAGAGTCAAAGAGGCTCCTAGAGATTATTGGCTTAGACTTCTTCACTTGGTAGAGAAGAGAGATTGGGAGACCGAGGAGGGCTTGGTACAACCGATGGTTGTAATCCTCCTTCTTTCAAAAATCAATAGAACTATGTTCGTTTTGTCCATTCCTTGATGCTTAATGTTATATTTTTTATTTCAATATTTCGTTTAGTACGATATGAATGGCTCGTATGCTAAAGATAATCTAGATGTTTATTGTTGATTGACTTGAGAGAATACTTGTTATATTAGAAGTTATTGGCGGTAAGCTAATCGATTGCAGATCTCGCATTTGGAGCCACGAGGAAGGACTCTTACTTTGTTGGTTCTAAGCGTTCTCCAAGAGATTCCAAAACCGTCAAAGAGGTAATTCTCTATTGTATTCTTTCAAGTTGCTTCAAGCTAATATGAACATGCTCATGCCATCTTTGTGAACAACATAGCTAATCCGAATTATCTCATTTCTGGCAACTAAAGCCCTAAGAGGGATCTATGAAAACCAACCACCCAAGCAAATTTCTACTCCTATACAGCACTGGCGTACTCCACCGGGGATGTCCTCTATATACTTGATCATTTTTCCCTTTTATTTCTTCTCTCCCTCTCGTCTCGCATCCTTCCGACCATTTTTCGATGCCCAAAGAGACATACCAAACGCTTGCGTAGTTCAACTCGTGCCTCGTCTGCCAATCGAAGAGCTTTTCCCTCGTTAACGCGACCTATGTAAGATATCCACAAGAGAACGCGAATCTTAGGCCAAAATATAGTGCGTTATAACGCCGTATTTTCTCACGTACGTAGCGTTACCTAGCCAAAAAACCTTGTTGTTCACTCTCCGCGACCGTGTTTTAGCCGGTGGAGTTTTTTTTGCCACCGCATTTTCATTTAATCGAATCCCCTCAGGCTTGTCTCCGTTGGAACCGGTATCGATTATTTGTTTCTATTATGAATAGTGTGCAAAGCATTTACTTTTTAAAGAGAATTTTTTATTTTTATTTTTCCGCATTTAAGCCGAGTTTATTCTCGAAAGTTTGCCTCAGATCGTTAGTAAAAGAGTGTGTAGATGTAGCCGAATCTTTAAAATTTGAGTCAGAGCATTTACATGTTGGTGCATGGATGATTGAAAAAAGAAACCTCTCCTTGTAGAAACATTGTTCATTGAAGTTAATATTTAGAGCATGTTTTGCATGGTTTATTGAGTCAAGAGTCTCACTATACTTCATACGTCCATTTCCTCCGCCGTACACTAATAACAAAGTACACACTAAAAACAAAGGAGCACAAAATCAATCTAATAACTCTTGAGCCTGCCACAAACAAGAGGTTCAAATGCTAGATCTTGGGTTAGGAAAGTGAGAAAACTACCCAAGATCTCAAAACATGAAAACTAGAGTCATTAACGAGTGAAACTCGCTACACTCACATTATCGTGGACCGCTTCCTTTACCGTGAGTTCTCAACAGAGACAACACTGGGTGCACCAGAGCAGCCCGCTCACCGCATCCCGTGGGGTGTTATATACGTTCCTCGTGATGTCGAAACCAGATCGAGATCTGTATTCGCCCATATACACCGTCCCCGGGACCGTGGACCCCTAATAGTGTCTCTGTGATTTGAGGTATCCTTAGTGGCTATACTTTTAGGACTTACACAAGGTGACTGGGACGGCCGTCTGCAATTCGAAATAGACGGACCTACTCCGTCTCGCCTTTAGGAGGGTACTCGCTTCTCACGAGAGTGCTTACACCTATCGTCCGGGGTTCTGGGCGGGTTTTCCAGAGCAACCGTAACGTACTTTCGACCAACCCTCTCGATAAGCACAGATACCGGATTTCATCACCAAAGGAACTAAAAGAGTACCGTACAAGGCACCCATACCGGTCGCTTGTTGATTGATTTTAGAGAGTCTTTTTTCATTTTAGTAAGTGTGTGTCATCGTCACTGAGACTTACAATATATCACATTTTAAATAAAAATTTGTTGAAATTAAACCGGCCACCCCCCCCCCCCCCCCCCCCCCCCCCCCCCCCCCCCCCACGCCTCGTTAGTCTGGGACGACAAGAAGATCTACCTCCTTCACCTTAGAGGAAAGATTGAACCTTGGTGAACCCGGCCTTCTACTAAGAGCAACTCTTGACTAATCCGGGATTATCACATAGACCCTTATCACTCGGAACTCCCCAGAGGACCTCACTAAAGGCGTTGTACCTAATTACAATCCTCCGCCACCGATCCGCGTAGGACCTGAGATGACCCAGATTCCACCGCGCTCAAGATATGTCTCCGCGGCAACACCAATATCTATTTCTCCACCTAAGATTCATTGTGGTCGATACTCAAATGGCAACCATTCCCGGCTCCGCCATCATCCTCCCCACCTATATTTCGCTGCGTCATTATCAGTGTTCCCGTAGTCAACATATGCCTACCCCTAACCCCATGGTCGACAATCACAAGATTTTACCGAACCTTCGCATCTACCCTACCTACATCTCGCTTGGGGACCACTAAGAGAGCTCCTCCCACGAGCACAACTACTTCTATAAGTTCTTTAGCAACCCTTTCTATTGAACCCTCTCGTTGAGTTCAAACCCCCGGCCATCATTCCAGGGGCGTTGTTTGCTCGCACAGGTAGTGTACTTTCCTATGCAATCCCAGACAAAATGGGACAACCCATTGTAAATACTATCCCCTTAAGTGGTTCAAACATAGGCATAGGATCTATACCGTTGCCAACCATGCACACTAGTATGCTCCCACGGGAAACTCTATTGCATCTATTTGGACTAACCAACCCCAACCTCCGTCCTGAGTGGGAGGGCACTTTACGCTTAGGCAACCAACGATTTTCCCCTCAATACGCTATGCCCTATGGACAAGAACCGTATGTTCCTACTCCTCCACCTATGGAGGTTTTTATCAAAGTCCCACTTACCCTTCGGTAACGTGGATGGGGACCCTATGGTCCAAATAGTCACCATATCGCCTTGGCTAGACTCAGTGGGCAAATCCACAATTGTTTTCTTTTCAAGTGCCTTGGACATACCCGACATCCATAAGCCGACAAACGACCCCATCAATCACAACTCGCTTTGCCTCCTATACCGCATAAGATCTTCTTCCCGTATATCCCGAAGTTCGGACGAAGCATGGAGATGACCCGCCGCACACATCACTACCTTCCATTGTGGGTCCATATCCACTCCCATGGTAGATGATAGTGTTCGCTCGACTATTTTCCGCACTCCTGGCTGTGCAATGCCGCCAAGTGTACATTGAATTACCACGCGCCACCATCATCACGTTTTCATGCTAGCGACGCAGTTCTTAAAGAACTTTCAACTACCAACTAGGAGTGAAACCAAAGACGTAATTGTTAATATCAATTTCACAAGACACCGCCACCCACATCGACCTGATCATGAATGGAGACGTAGAGTGGATACTTCACAAAGCGCCAATACCGACTCACCTCGGGAAATTGGTTTTGCAAGTCTCTTTTACCCCATATCCAAAGACATCTTCGGGGTGCAAGGATGAAGATCAATTTATTCGTCGTGTCACAAAGACTGATTTGTCTGCTCATTAACCGCACGCTTACGATCCGTCCCCCATGCCCCCGGTAACCCCAACCCTTCCGGCTACTCGTAAAACCGAGCGCATGCCTACGCTCCGTTGGCGTGACCCTGTGTAGCCACTCAATCGCCCTGGGGCAAACCTCCTGCCCATCCTCCGCCGCCACCGCCCCCCATCAAACGACTACGAGGTAACCCTAAGTAAACCTCACAAAACCAACGGGAAAAATAGGAAGAATAAGAAGAAAAACATCTTCTAAGAGCAATGAGTAACGTAATAACCTAATCGAAAAATACGTTGAACGAAAAGGAAAGGATAAACCCATGAGATTTCCTTGTAAAACTGGTACAGGACCACTTGACATACAAATGTCCTCGTCATGTGAATGCACCGATTTTATCGCTAACAAGCACTCGGGAGAACACCCGCCGTTCTTCACAATCCTTTCCCCAATCAATAGCAAAAAGAACATCAACATATGTATTGACAACCCGTCACAACCCCATCAACGGCAATGGTGGTTCGAACTCTTCCCGCCGAAGGACCATCCGCCATTTATGTCATCGAGAGTATTGACCTTCAAACTCACGCCAAGCTTTATGAACTCCTACCATAGATGCTCAAGAACTCCGGAGCTAGTTCCAATCCGCCGCCGCCCAACGATTTGCATATCGAAAGGCCTACCGCCGAACCTCAGACTCATCCCCCCCAAAGGGACACTTCGACGACGACTCATAATACCGCACGGTGCCCCAAAACTACAATATTGTAGAAGATTTGGCACAGTAATCGCCGCCCATGTCTCCGCACTCTGAAGTATTACAAACTCCGTCTAAAGACAAAAGGAAAGCCTTGTTTTCGGCCATTGCGTAATAGATCTCAGATTCCATGCTAGCCTTTGATACGGAAAAGGCTAAACTCGCCTCTGCATCAACTCGCATTCCAAAAAGTGTGCTGTGTCAAAAGGGAGACCCATCCATCGCACTATCATGTGACGAAGGTGTTTCCGACCACAAGGAGGTCACAAGTTACGGGCCGAATTTAGTTTCTCCTACTTAACCCCGCCATCGACCCCCGAAAGCTTTCGATGTTACACGTTACTACCCAAAGGATACCTTGCTAGCTTTCCCATCACTCTTGGTGGGAAAATGGTAAATGTGGATGCTGAAGTCAGAGCGTCATCTCGACTATAATCTATTGTTCTGGCTGCGCTTGGTCTTATGCTATGACCGCCATCGCAGTTCTACCTTTCCGACTCATCCTATTTCCATTGGATGGGAAAATAGTCACTACGACCGCCCATCCTTCCGCACCCCCGATTATTCCACTTTACCAAGTAGTCAGAATTTAATAGGAGGTGTCCTCGAATTTTACGTCGCATCGGTAAATTCTGGGCTTTCCGAAGGCATCTTCCTACCGGGGTTGTTTTCCTTTCCGCCGCCTCAAATCCCAAACACGTTGCAATGATATCCACTCCTTCGATGGCTCTATCGACCCATGGATCATTCCGCACCTTCGTAACTTGATTCCTATGGAGATCGATGTCAGCTTTCGCCGTGCTGAGTTGGCTTACCAAGCCATCCAAGTCGCATCCGAACCTCCACCGATATGGCAGCCGACCAATGTGTGACACCCCCCTCTCTCTCCCCATAACGGTTTTCCCAAGGATCTCCTCACGAAGTCCGGCCGACAGCGGCTATTCGAGAGATCATGTCATTAGAAGAACGACCTTGGGAGAGTTCCACCATCGTGCCGACGATTGATTCGAAGGCGATAAACCGAAATCCCTACACCAACCTTAGATAGTTCTCTCCTCTATACGATCGTCCACACTATCGATTCGGTATGGAACATGGGTAATCTTTCCAAGACTCTACTCATCGATATCTCGGTCAAAACGGCATCGTGGAAAATATTCGTATTGGAGCCGACCGTAACCTTCGAGGAAATTGCGTCCTTCACATCTCTTTTTAAAGAATTTCCACGATGTCTTTGGTTTCTGGGTCTTATGACGAAATTCCCGACATAGATCCTTCTATCAGCCGAGCATGAAATCAAGACTTATGACAATGCTAAACCTATCCGCAACGGCCGTACCCGTCCACCCGCGTTGTGCGCCCCGCCATTAAGGTCGGGTGAAAACTTTAAACGTTCGGCTTCATTTACCCCTGCTCTTTAACCGAATGGGTTTTAACTGGCTCCGCGATAAAAACAAGGCACTATTCGAGTTTGCATCGATATCGCGATTCGAACGCTCGCTGTCCAAAAGACAACTATCCTACGCCGTTCATTGATCAAATTCTCGATGATTTGTGCGCGATGCGAATCTTTTCCTTCATGGATGGATTCTCTCGGATACAAATCCGCATTGCCATAAAAAAAGACGACCAAAGATAAAACTTTCTATCCGTCCTTAGTATCTGCGTATAAAACTCCCATTCGGCCCGAAGAATGCCGGAGCAACTTTTCAACTAAGCTATGGACTATGCTTTCATGACATTCGACATATTGTATAGCATACTTGGATGACCTCCCAAGCCATTCCAAGAAGCGACGAGACCACTCCGGCTCATTTAAGAGAAATTTTGCTAAAAAGTGTGTTCTACAATATATGCTTGAATCCTCATAAATGCGTATTTATGGTCGGTGTAGGTCCGACGATTGTTAGGGTCTGTTGTTTCCAAGCAATGTGTGATTAGGTTTGGATCCCGATAAGGTAAAAGTAATTATTGAATTGACGAGACCACAATCCATCCTTCAACTCCAAAGCAGGCAGGGAAGGCAAAGTTTTTGCGTCGTTTCATCGTTAACTATGCCAAGATGATGAAAGGATTCATGTATTGTTGAAGAAAGGAACACTATACTTGTGGGATGACCAAGCTCAAACGGCCATTTTGATGCTTTAAAACATGCACTTGCTTCTCAAATTTCCACTCCTGCGTTCCCTGATATTAATGCCGATTTTCCTAACTGGCAAAGATCACCATCCTCACTTGGAATGGTTTTGGTCTGGCACACGATGATCGACAAATAACATGTGATTTACTTATCTATCTAAAGGTCTCATTGACCCGAATTACGCACACATGTGGAGAAACTCTCTCTCAAGTGTAGTTTTCGGCCACACCAGCCCGATTATATCGCCGCGAGAGACTACGATGATTGCTTTGGAGAATCCCATGCGATGAGTCTGCTTCCGTACAAATTATTGGAGGAAATATTCCAAATGATCACGTCATCCTCCAACAATTTGATTTGGTGTTCACAAATTACAAAGCAAAGAAATCCTGGTCTTCGCCGAATTACTACTCCATCTTCCTTAATCGACCCTACAGAGGTAGCCCATGATCCATTCCCCGATGAATCTATCTACTTGGTCGACTCTTTCTGACCCCGGGTATGTGGAGCAGGTCTTAGTCTACCTACAAACTCAACGCTTCCACCCGGGGCCTCCTCTCACGTCCGATGACCAGCTATCAGACTGGCCACCAAGCAAGGCACTACCTCGTGCTAAACGATACACTATATCGTCGTGGTGTTGATACTATTCTCCGACATTGTCTCACTATCGATGAGGCAGAACGCGTTTTGAATGATCGCCACGCGGGGCATGTGGTGGTCATCTTTCAGTATAAGTACGTCTAAAAATCTTCCTACAATAAGTACACGTGGCCAACTTTGTTTAAAGATTGCATTGCAAAACAAATTGTGTATGCCATCCATGTCAAATTTTCACAAAGAAAATGCGCGGCGACATCCTCGGCTTCCCTTCACCCGGGCTATCTCCGTCGATCCTTTCGCTAAATGGGAATTGAATCTCGTCACCCGCAATCCCGCTCGTAAAACTAACACACAACTACATCGTGGTTGCAACATTATTTTACGAAATGGCCGAAGCCCTTCCCACTTTTAAGGCCGATGGCGAAACCACCGCTCTCTTCCCGTTTAATCAGGTTATCTCATTTGCCTTGGCTGCACTCTATCGATTGTCAGCGCGTATCATGGATCTCATTTTCAAAATCATATGATGACCGAATTAACATCCATGCTAGGTTTCCGACAAGATCAATCTTCGTCTTATTGTCCTCAAGCTAATGGTCAAGTAGAAGCCGTAAATGGCGTTCTCAAAACCATGATTCGTCGATTGGCTCCAAACCATAAAACCACATGGCATCGAAAGTTATATTCTTAATGCTAGGCATACCTAACGTCAATAAAAATCGCCACAAGCCACACCTTTTCCAACTTGCTGCCTAGAGGCGTACTTCCGATTGAGTGCGAAATTCCATCGCTTAAACTAGCCGTTGAACTCGCCCGGGCACTACCGCCACCGAAGAGCGCTTGCTCGCTCGATCACTTGATGAAACTCTGCCGAGATGCTACACTAGCACTGTCACCGAGTTAAAGCTCAATACGAAAAAAAATCGTCAAGCTCCTCGTTCTTTCCAAGAGGGCATCAGTTCTACTATATGATCAAAAGCACGACCTCTTAAAGGGGTGAACGCTCCAACCATTCTGTGGGTCATCCTTATATCGTTACTAAAGCTCTCTCAAAAGGAGCTTATGAACTACAAGACTGCAATGGAATTTTTTTAATTTCGAGAGACTTCGCACCCGGCTCTATCCGAAGAAGTATTTTGCCTAGTTTCACACTAGGCATATGCTTTGTAATTTTATGTATATGTTTTACTATTTTTATTTTGATGCTTCCGGATTATTTGTTTGGTTCCGAAGTGTTTTTCATGTAATATTTTTCTTTCTGGCATTTACATGTCATCACACTCGTTATCATATCAGTCAAGGCGTGTGACGGCACATTACACTAGGCACATCGTCGTTTGCTCGGGTTCTCTATATGCCCGAGCCTGATCTTCTTGGTTCCGGGATCTTCTCTCGTAACGCCACCAACAATGTGGCCGAGTACATGTCGCTGATCCAACCTCACTAAGCGGCATCTCGTGACATCTCCGATTTAGTGGTCGTGTTAGATTCCCAACTCATCATTATGCAAACTTAAACAATCATTACCGTGTCCACCACCCCCGTATTGTTGCTATTTTTTACGAGTGCTACTTTAGAATGTCAATTTGAAACAATCATATTTGAGCACGTTCCAAGAGAATTTAATGCATTAGCCGATTCTTTGGCAAATTATGTGTTAGATTGGCATTTGTCACATTTATTGTAAAATATTTACCATGAGTACATATATTTTTATCACATAAAAAAAAATGCATAAAAATTTAAAAACACAAATCACCAAAATATATATATATATATATATATATATGTCATGTTCGCACATAGAAAACATCAAAAAGAAAAATCTCCCAAAACTCTGGGAAGCAATAATACAAAATTTGCCCACTAAGCCATGCGTCTCCGACACTAATACATCTACCTAAAACATCTGTTCGATGCTCATAATAGCATACAACCCAAGCTCTTAGCCATCCTCCTCGCAGGAACCGGGGCATCTCTCCCTGCACACCCACAAGATGTCACAGCACGAACCGGAACCTCCCGCATAGGAAGCGTGGTATACCCATACTGCACCTCCCAGGTTCCCCGGAGAGTTCATGTAAAAATCCGGGTGAGCCACGCGCGCGCCGCCCGCCTCCTCTATAGGTGCGCCGGGGCCTCGGCGGTAGTCGCAATCCTCGCCGTGCATGGCGAGGGCCTCACTGACTCCGACGGGGTGCCACATCTCTCTCCGCTGGGCCAAGCAAAATTTCTATATCAAAATTTCATTTTCACCCCTTTTCAACAAAAAATATTTTTTCATAAACATTCAAAGCCGAAAACAAAAAATTCTTTGAAAAACCACCGATCATTTTTCTTACCATCGTGCCGCCACCGGATGCTGTAAGGTGACTAGCTCTGATCGCCCGTGTAGTTCATCCCCGCATAGGGATAATCCTCAATCATGATGATCCGAGAGTCCATCCAATCAAAAAATCCTCATCGAAACAAAGGGGACTCGACAGACCCTCCCGCCTCCGTGGAAGCAAAGTGGGCCCACCGAGCTCGCTCGCCGCGTGGACCCAATGGCTCGCGGTGGATCCCGGGGCCTCATCGCTGGTATCCGCTCCAATATGAAAGAAAATCGTTGTCTGCGTACCCAAATTTTTGAGCACGGTCTTTGCATGCAAGAAGCTCTGCCGCACCCGACGGACTACACCATCACACCAACAAAACCCGAGGCCGCATACACCCAAGGCTAGGAGCATCCGGGGCTTTGGTAGCCACATGCCGACTTCGCACCCGCCAAGCGAACAATCATCCATAGAATAGACCGCAAGGTCTCGCAGTCACCCGTTCAATAGGTATCCTGCTACTCACAAACAGCCAGAAGTGCAAGGCGCATGGACAACCGCAGTAGAACGAGGTCAGCCTGACCCCGCTGTTGTCTTCGCCCATGACATGACAAGCCGGGCCAAAAGTAAACATCATCTTTTCGATGGCGAGCTCGTTGCCACCAATCCGAAAGACTACGATGTCTCTCATCCCACCGTCGATCGCCCATCTCAGAGGTCCTCTCGACCCCCACGGGGCCGAAATAAGCATACTTAAGTAATCCGCATCTCCGGGACATTATTAAACTTGCCACATCCGTCACCATCTCTCATTCTTCCCGCTCATGCTCTCTTCTCGCCGCATACTCATGATTAACAAATTTAACACTCCGCAAATGAAACATTTCAACCGATTAAAATTTGCTCTAACCACTTCAAAAAATGAAAGAATTGAATTCTTAGAAAGCATGTTGAAAAATTTCAACGCGACATTAGTACAAACAGAGCTGCTCTCTAACACGCCGTTCCCTCACGGTTATGCGCTTAACGCGTTCGTTGTACTCGCCCGCGTTAGGCGCAAATATTTTTCTAGCCTCAAATTTTCCTAATTTGAACCAAATAAAACTAAAAAATTGGCAATTAAATAATAATGAGGTTCCACTTTCCACTGATTCGGCGAATAGAAAATCAAGGTTCCCATCGACCGTAATCACTACCGAAGTTTTCACCCTTTTGCACTCCGCAGCTTCTTCACGTTGACTTCGAAATAGTGAAAATGAATGTCTTCCGACCTTCTTATAGCAAATTCGGGGTTTGACTCTCTTAAGTCAAGAGGCAAAGTCGATTCCTCGCCGCATACGCTGCCGCAACTCTTGAGATTTGCACGATGATTCTAATAAGGGATCAAGATTTATGAAAAAACACACTCATGTTTTATCGAGCGTTCTTTTATGGTATTTTTCTTGCTCGTTAATCCGAAAACCTCGAAGTTCTCTTCTTCGGACTCGTTAAACTCACACGAAGTTGGCATCGAGCATTCTTTGGTCTTTTTCGCTCGTTAATCCGAAAACCTAGAGTTTTCTTCTTCTCAGCTCGTAAACTATGGAGAAGTACCGAGCATTATTTTTAGGAATCTTTTTCTCGCTCATAAAAACCGAAAAAAAAACTCACCTTGTCGACTCGTTAAACTATTGAGACAAAGAACAAGGAGCCATTCTTTCCTCTTTTTCAAAGCTCTTTAAACCGAAAAAGCGTTATCGAGTTTTCCGCGTGACTCGTTAAAATTTCACGGAGGTACCGAGTTTTCTTTGGTGGACTCGTTAAAATTTCACAAAGAAGATTGAATTTACTTCGTCTCCTCGTACTCATAACAAAATGAGGTAGACGTCCATTGAAACATGCATTTCTCACTTTTCCCACGGGATTCGATGGACTAACTTTACTGAAGACCGTTTCTCGGCTTACTATTACCCCTTTGCCGTGCCCGGCTATCAAGACATGACAAAGGTACCCCAATGGAGCCATCTTTTTACTTACATTTTCGATCTCCTAAACATGAAAAATTCACCCAGTTTTCTTGTCCGGACTCCGTTAAACCTAATCGACAGAGACATAGAGTTGTCTTTTATAACATTTTTCGACTCTAAAACATGAAAAATTCACCGAGTTTGCTCATCCGGACTCAAAACCTAATCGATGGGGCACAGTTGTCTTTCATGACATTTTTCAGACTCTCTAAACATGAAAATCACCGAGTTTAATTGCTCCGGACTCGTTAAACTTAATCGCACGGGAAAAATTTGGACAAAATGATGGATATTACCTCTGCTACATTTTCAAAAAGGTCAATTTCCAAGTGTTAAAAATTCTTTAACATGGCACTTCCCAGAACTCTTTCATAGCTTAGCCGAACCCTACCATATATGAGTATTAGTCCTCTCATTTCCCGTTGTCCCCGCACCGGTAAAATCCTAACACACACTCTTTGGTGTCCAATACTTCAGTCACCGCCTAGTACCTTGCTAGAGTGCCTTCATTGTTCCGCGTACTCGCTATCTACCGCCCCGCATCAACCAAACCGTTCATTATGCCGTAAATTATTTGTCGTCCGGGACGTTCCCATTCACTCTTCCTTATCTCCAAATCATAAACAAAATCAGCTTGGTTTCTCTGCTTCGTGTTGACCGATGTAGGACGCCCGAGTGCCTACCGACCGGGGACCACTTCCCATCGACTTCAACACCTTATCTAAGAAGCTGATCCGCAAACACACCGCACCTGCATACTCGCGTACATCGCTATGTGTATTTTAGGTTTCGATCAAAGGTTTCATCATTGGCTCTTGGTTGAATGATTCTACTTAGGCAACGACTTCAACTCCTTTTATTCACACTTCAGATCAGGATCAAGCATCTGTAGGGACCCTACCATCATTATCAATACCTTCGTCTCTATATCAGCTTAATATTGACTGCACCGACGATTTCGACATGTTCGACGACAATCCCCATTCACATGTTGAGAAATATGCGCTTTATGAATCGACTTGCCAAGACCTTGGGGCAACGCTTACACCATTAAAGCTGTGTTCCTTCCCCAAGCCGCGATATTGTTTATGGAGACAAGCCACTGATCCCGTTAAGTGACAGACACTTCCGCATCAGGCCTATATTGGTGGATAGATTCTTCATATCCTCATTCTAGAGAAATCAAGTGTTGTTTAAAGCTACCGAGCATGGGACATGCCCGACTTTTGGCAAATACTATATTTTCCTCGACATATGCTGTTGTTTCGTGCTTCGCCTTTCAATCTCTCTCTCTCTCTACAAATTATAAGTATTTCGCCATCGTTTGTTCCCCGACCACACTTTAGGGGGGCATCTGTTATAGGGTCAAAAAAAATACTCACGCCGAGGGGAAGACAAATATGGAAGAAGTACAAAGACCTAAATTAAACCTATTTCTCGGCCAGTAGGTAACGCATACATAGAACACAACAGCTAGCATTATAACGCAAGCCAAGAAATATATTGGCCGCGTTAGTGGCTAGGGCAACGCTCGTTTAC
Organism: Pinus albicaulis; assembly: GCA_034641835.2. NCBI lineage: Eukaryota > Viridiplantae > Streptophyta > Pinopsida > Pinales > Pinaceae > Pinus > Pinus albicaulis. The sequence goes on along the minus strand of CM076582.1, from coordinate 400,332,026 downwards.
ACTAAAAGGTCGTTACCCGTGTTTTAAGTTTGAATTGGGAAAAGAGCGCTTGAGAAAGATTTGAATCTCCGACTTTCCTCATGAAGGAGTCAAGGTACGTAGGAAATCGTTAAGCAACGCGCTCATTATTGGTCATTGCCATAGAAGACTGAACTCAAGAGAGGCAAAAGCATGGAGATCAAGTAAACATCTAAGCTTCCTTCATTCCAAACTAGTGAAAAGAGAAGGGAAACAATGGCTTTCTCCCTCTCCTATAAGAAGGAGTCAAGGCTCTTAATTGAAGGTCGAAGGATTGCCTGGAAAGTTCTTGCATACTCGTGGAATAGAGAATAGTGTGATTGCAGGCCAAGAGTCAAAGAGGCTCAGAGAGCTTGTTGGTTTAGACTTTCAATTTTGGTAGAGAAGAGAGATTGGGAGACCGAGGAGGGCTTGTACAACCGATGGCTGTATCCTCCTTCTTTCAAAATCAATAGAACTATGTTCGTTTTGTCCATTCGATGTTTAATGTTATATTGTTATTTCAATATTTGTTTAGTATGATATGAATGGCTCGTATGTGTATAATCTAGATGTTTATTGTTGATTTAATTGACAGAATACTTGTTATATTAGAAGTTACGTGGGTGTTTACCGATTGCGTATCCTATATTTGGAGCTAATGAGGAAGGACTCTTACTTTGTTGCTCCTGTTCTCCAAGAGATTCCAAAACCGTCAAAGAGGTAATCTTCTATTGTATTCTTTCAAGTTGCTTCCAAGCTAATATGAACATGCCTATGCCATCTTTTCGAATAAAAGATAGCGACCATCACCGCTCTCGGCACCGAAAGTCTCCCGAGAGGGATCTACGAAAACCAACCACCTGCCAGCCACCTAGAAAAGCACCTAGCCTAGCCTAACCTAACCAAACCTAACCTGAAGGTTGCCTAACCTATCCTAACCTAATGCCTCCAGGTCTTACCTACGCTAGCCTAGCCTACTCCCTAGCCTACCCTAGACTAACATAACCTAGCCTAACCTAACCTAACCTATCGTAGCCTAACCTATCCTAAAGGTAGCCCAACTCCATGCCTAGCCTAGCCTAGGCTAGCATAACCTAGGCCTAACGAGTCTCCAACTCCGACCTAGCCTAACATAACATAGCCTAGCCTACCTACCCTAGCCTAGCCCACCCTAGTCTTACCTACCCTGTACTTAAAGCACACCCTACCCTAGCCTAGGCCTAACATAACATCACCTAACCCAGACTAGCCTAACCCTAACCTAGCCTGCTATCTCTGGCCTAGCCTAGCCTAACCTAACCTAACCTAGCCTAGCCTAACCTAACCTAACCTACACTAGCTTAACCTACCCTATCCTATCCTAGCCTAGCCTATGAAGAGTCCTAGCCTAGCTCATCCTAGCCTACCCTTGCCTATCCTTAGCCTAACCTAAACTAGCCTAGGCTTCATCTGTCCACTCCTGTAGCCTACCCTAGCCTACACTATCCTTACCTAACCTAGCCTAACCTAACCTAACCCGTCCTAACCTATCATACCTAGGCCTAGCCTAGCCTATCCTAGTCTAATCTAACCTTAGCATAAATTCCTAACCTAGCATAATCTAACATAGCCTACCCTACCTCTACCCTAACTCCCAATCCTTAACATAGCCTAGCCTAGTCTAACCTACCATACTCTAGCCTAACCTACCCTATCCTACAATTCCCCTAGCCTACCCTACCGTAGCCTACCTTACCATAGCCACCCTAGCCCATCCTAGCCTATCCTACACTAGCCTAGCCTAGCTTAGCCTAGCCTAGGCCTAATTTAGCCTACCCTAGCCTACCCTAGCATAGAATAGCCTAGCCTAACCTACCCTCTAACTATCACTACCCTAGCCTAACCAATCATAACCTAACCTTAACCTTAACGATGCCACCCTACCCTACCCCTTCCCTACCCTCTACTCCTACCCTACCCTACTCTACTCCCTACCTCTAACTCCATCCTAGCCTAACCTAGCCCACCTTCAGCCTAGCCTAGCCTAGCCTAGCCTATCCTAACTCACCCAGTTTAACGTAGAAGCCTATCCTGGGCACTTAGCCTAACCTACGCTAGCCAAACCTAACCTAAGCCAACATAGCCTAGCCTAGCCCAAGACAGCTCAGCCTAGCCTATCTTGGCATACTCTAGCCTAGCATAGCCTACTCCTAGCCTACTCCTAGCCAACTTAGCCTAACCTATGCTAGCCTAACATATCCTAACCTAGGCTAGCCTAACCTACCCTAACCTAGCCTAACCTAACCTAACCTAGCCTAGCCTAACCTATCATAACATAGCCAAAATTTAGCCTAACCTATCCTATTCCAAAATTAACGTAGCCTAGCTTAATGGGGCCTAGCTTAGCCTAAATTAACCTAGCCTAACGAGCCTAGCTCATCACCTTGCAAATTTAACATAGCCTAGCCTATCCTACCCTAGCCTCGCCTAACCTACCCTAACCTAACCTAGCCTAACCTACCTTAGAATAACATACAAAATTTAACCTTAGCCTAACCTAACTCCTGCCTAACTAAGCCTAGCCTAACGTAACCTAGCCTAACTACTCCTAACCTAGACTTGTTCATTCTGAAGCCTAGCCTAGCTTTAGTCAAATTAAGCCTAGCTTAAATTTAGCCTACCCTAACCTACCCTGGCCGTTGCCTAGCCTACTCCTGCAAATTTCAGCTTAGCCTAACCTAACCCAACTTAACCCAACCTAATGCCTACCCTACCCTAATCTCACCTAGCCTAGCTTAACCTACCCTAGCCTAATTCTAGCCTACTTCCTACCATACCAGCCTAGCCTACCATATAGCCTACCCTAGCCTACCCTACCATAGCCTACCCTTAGCCTACCCTAACAATCTACTTAGCCTACCTAACCAAGCCTAACGTAACATAACCTAACCTTAACCTAACCTAGGCCTAACCTAACCTAGCCTACCCTACCCTAGCCTACCTTAACCTAACCTAGCCTACCCTACCTTACACTATCCTAACTCTGCACTAGCTTAGTTTCCACCTAGCCTAGGCCAGCCTAGCCTAACCTAACCTAGCCTACCCTAGCCATCCTACCCTAGCCTAGCCTAATCTCTAGCCTATCCTACCCTAGCCTATCATAGCCTAGCATACCTAGCCTAGCTTATTCTAACCTAGCTCTAAATTCTAGCCTAGCTTACCCTAACCTAGCCTAACCTAGCTAATTCTAATAACATAGCTCTCCAGCCTAGCCTAGCCTAACCTAGCCTAACCTAGCCTACCCTAGCCCATCCTAGCCAACCCTACCCTACTCTAGCCTACCTAACCTAACCTAACTTAGCTTAGCCTAACCTAGCCTAGCCTAACCTAACCTAAGCTTTCCTAACCTAGCCTACCTAACCTAACCTACCCTAGCCTAACCTAAATCTAACCTATCCTGTGGCCTAACCTAACCTAGCCTAAATATTGGCCTAAAACTAAACTAGCCTAGCCTACCTAACCTACACTAGCCAAGCCTAGCCTACCCTAGCCTAGGCTAATCTAATCCCAGCTCAGGCCTAACCTACACTAGCCTAACTCCAGCCAGCCTACCCTAGCCTAGCCTTTCCTAGCCTATCTTATCCTAGCCTAAATTTCCTAGCCTAGCATAGCCTACGTAGCTTAGCCTAACCTAACTTAACCTAACCAAACATAACATTAACCTAGCCTAACTCTAGCCTAGCCTAGTCTAGCTTAATTTAACCTACCTCTACCTAACTCCATCTTTAGGCCTAACATTTCCTAGCCTAACCTAAGCTAACTCACCTCAACACCTAACCTAGCCTATCCCAAATTGACTTTAACCTAGGTCAACTGAGCCTAGGCTTAGCCTAGCCTAACCTAGCCGAACCTAGTGTTGCCTAACCTAGCCGAGCTCTAACCTATCCTAGCATAGCCTAGCCTAGTCTTACCTACCCTAGCCTAAACTACTCCTAAATTTTACCCTTACCCTACCCTAACTTAGCCTAACATAACCTAGCACCTAACCTAACCTAGCCTAACCTAACTTACCCTAGCCTAACCTATCCTAGCGTACGCCACCCAGCCTAGCCTAGCCTACCTATCCTAACCTATCCTAGCCTATCCTAGATTAGCTTAGTCACTCCTAAATCTCCGACACTGAAGGCTTCCAGCCTAGCCTAGCCTAGCCTAGCCTATCCTTCCCTAGCCCATCTTAGCCCAGCCTAGCCTAGCCTAGCCTAGCTTAGCCTAACCTAACTTAAAATAACTTAGCCTAGCCTAGCCTAACCTAACCTAGGCCTATCCTACCCTACATTAGCCTAGCCTAGCCTAACCTAAACTAACCTACTCCTAGCCTAGCCTAGCCTACCCTTGCTTACCTTAGCATACCTCTAGCCTAGCCTAGCCTAACCTAGCCTAGCCTAGCTTACCCTAACCTAACTTAACCTAGCCTAATCTCTAACCTAACCTAACCTAGCCTAGCCTAGCCTAGCCTAGCCTACCCTAGCCTAACCTAGCCTACCCTAGCCTAGCCTACCCTAGCCTACCCTAGCTTATCCTAGGCCTATCCTTTGCCTATTCTAGCTCTAGCCTAGCCTACCCTGGGCCCAGCCTAGCCTATCCCAACTTTAATCTTAACCTAACCTAACGTACCCTCAACTCCATCCGAGAGTAGCCTAGCCATCCCTAAGATAAATTACCTACCCTACCCTAGTCTAGCTCCTCATTTCCTAACCTAGCCTAACCTAACCTAGCCTAACCTAACCTACTATAGCCTAGGCTAGCTTATCCTAACTCTAGCCTAGCCTAGCCTATCCTAACCTAGCCTAGGCCTAACCTAACCTTAACTAACCTGCCTAGCCTAGCCTACCCTAGCCTACCCTAGCCTAGCATACTCTAGCCTACCTAACCTAGCCGAGGCCTAGCCTACTCTAAGCCTACTTAACCTACCCTAACCTAACCTAGCTTAACCTAACCTAACCTAGCCTAGCCTAGCCTACCTAGCCTACTCTAACTTACCCTAACCTAACCTAGCTTAACCTAACCTAAACTAGCCTAACCTAACCTATCCTAGCCTACCTTAGCCTACCTTAACCTACCCTAGCCTAGCCTAGCCTAACCTAACCTAGCCTAACCTAACCTAACCTAATGTAACCTAGCCTAGCCTATCCTAGCCTAACCTACCCTACCCTAGCCTAACCTAACCTACCCTACCCTAGCCTACCCTAGCCTAGCCTATCCTATCCTATCCTATCCTAGCCTAGCCTAGCCTAGCCTATTCTAGCCCAGCTCCAAAGTTATCCTAACGTAACCTAACCTAACCTAACCTAGCTTACCCTAAACTAGTTTAGCCTAGCCTAGCTCAACCTTGGTCCTAGCCTAGCCTAATCCCCAACCTAACCTAACCTAGCCCACCCTAGCAGGTCTTACCTAGCCTAGCCTAGCCTATCCTAACTTGACCTAGCTTTCTAGGACTAACTCACTTCTATGCTAGGCTATAGTATCCCCTAGCCTAACCTATCCTATCCTAGCCTATCTTATCCTATCCTAGACTAGACTAGCCTAAGCTACCCCAAGTTACCCTAGCTTGACCTAGTTCTTAGTCTAGCCTAGCTTACTCTAGCCTACCCTACATAACCTACTCTTACCTAGCCTATCCTAGTCTAGTCTAGCCTATCCTACTCACTCTAGCCCTGCTATTCTAGCCTAACCTAGCCTACTTACTACCTTAGTATTCTTAGTAGCCTAGGCTAGGCTACTCAAGTTTAAGGTAATTTACTCTATATTAGAATATTAATGAAGAAAATCATTCAAAAGAAAATAAATTAAAAGCTATTAATAAAAAGTTTAAATATAAGAAAATTCTTAAAATAAAAATGAATGTATGAAAATAGAATTTAAAATATATTGAATTTAACCATAGTAATAATGTAAAAACAAAATCTAACATGAGTTATAAGATATAAATGAAAATTTAGTTTTAAAATGAAAACATATAGATAAAACATAAAAACATAATTCAAAAAATCATTTTGAGAAATCCAATAATCTCATCTAAATTATTAGAAAAAAAATACGCTTATTCCGAAAAGTTCGTCCAAAAATGATATTAAGATCCACATGTTAAGTCAACTAATATTTTTAATTAAAAAAAAACTTACAAAACCATAAAGCAAATCATCCAAAAACTGATTTTAAGAACCACATGTTAAGTCAACTAATATTTTTAACTAAAAAAAAAAAAAAAAAAACCGTAAAACTATAAAGCAAATCAACCAATACTTGTGGTTTGACTTGATGTGGTTGTTAGAAGGCTAGAAAAGAAATAATTTATAAATAAAATGGAATTATTTAGATGCACTAAGGGGAACTTCCACTTCCTTATTTTATTTTCCTATTTGACCCAATTTCCAATTCAATTCAATTGAAAAAAATTCACAAACTATAAAGCTTACCAACCAATACTTGTGGTTTGACTTTATGGTTATTAAAAAGATCTGAAAACATAATTTATAAATAAAAATGGAATTATTTAGAATTCTCCAATTTACTTTATTTCCTTCTCCAATTTGACCAATTTCCAATTCAATGTAACACCCCCAATTCATGTGTTTGAATTTCAAAGCTAGACATTTGAACTTTAATCCTAAGGAGTGGACTCTAAAGGATAAATATTTTGTGAATGTCATTAAATATTTAATTGAGAAAATAGCAAAATGATGGGAAAGTGGACACCAAAATGAGATTTACGAGATCACTTGCCAACCATGAGGATGGATGAGGCAAATATTTCCCACAATCTTTCAAAAATCCTTGAAATAAATTGATTTTAAAATGAGATTTTTGAGGAAAAATCTGAATTTCGCCAATGATGAGGAAAGTAGTTGGGAAGAGGTAAAAAAGTCAGAAAATCTCGAGGAAAAGCATAAAACAAATAAAGAACTTAAATGGGAAGCCTAGGCAAACAGAAGAAAAGCATCCTAAGATTCCTGACATAGAATTAGAACAAGCTTTGGGGAACAATACTTAAATGTTGTCTTCCGCATTGCATTAGGGGTTGATCTGTTTAAGGAGATGATCTTAGCTCCTGTAAGTAGCTCCGGGAGAAGGTATGACTCTAAGGTTGGGAGGCTGGTCAATCACATGAGTATGTCTCTAAATTTATCGATGTTTTTACTTCATATAGTATGAATTGGGCTACATATAAAATTTGATCGTATATTAGAATATAAATTCTACATTTAATGCATCAACTATAAGGAATTTACCTTTGAAACTTCAGATAGATGTAGAATTTAAATCGGGTGAAGTAGAATTTACCGTAGCCCTAAACCGTTGGTTTAAATCTAAGGATACTTATCTCTTCACAAATAAGAAAAAAAAATTGTGAATTAGTTTTAAAGCTTCTCGTTTCTTAGAATGATTCTAATATATACATACATGATAGAGATAACTGAGATTTTACCATATTGGAAAATAGGAATGGAATGTAATTTACACCGTGCAAGGAAAGAATGGAAGGAGAGATTAGCAACCGACCTCGTGGTCAAGACTCATTCATAGGTAACAAGAAAATCAATGGTCAAGGAAGGTATGTAAGTAGCAAATACTATAGCAGCATGAAGCAACTAATAATTTGCAAAGACTCGATCATAGACAAGCTATCTTATGGAACCATTCTAATATTAGAGCATAGAATTTAAATACACAAGAAAGTTAAGTAAACATCCAAACATGCATATTCACCACAACCGGGCATATTGAAGTATATGTATCATAGTCTATCATGAGAACCCAAGTCAAGGGGGTAAAGGTAGATTATAAATACAAATGTCTTCTAAACATAAAAATAGAAATACGTATGCATTCATTCCTCAGATATTTGGATAAATAAATTGTGAAAATTCATAACAAATTAATTCCTCAATTATCTCAGATAGAACTACTCTGTACCATTCTGTTAGCGTATAATCATATCACCTCGTTGTTTAAACTACCCAGGAAAAGGAAAATGTGAACTTGGACTTTAGGGTCGTACTAATAAACTAGTGAAAGAAATTGAGAATCTTATGCTTTCAAGAATAAAAATCCATAGAATACATTCAGATATTTAAAATTTACTACCACGTTCTGGGCTATGTTCTCCCTGAATAGAAAACTCTATATGACAAGATATTATCTATTCAATATCACCACATTTATGAACATAATACAATTGTATGGCCCTCGAGAGCTCAAGGCAATAAACTACACAAAATGTTGAATATGTGTATAGATATATATATATATATATATATAAAATTTAAATGCCAAAAGTTAAGTATTAAGTTACAGTCAAGTCAAAATGAGCAAGGAGAGAGTACGTTCGAACATAATAATAATAACAATAACCGGAATCAAAATGGGTATTATGAAAAATCCAAGAATGATAGAGGCATATATGGATATATATAACAAATCCGGAATGTTCTTTATAATGTCCCATGAACAGAGATCAATGAATATTCAAGAGTTGGAATTTAATTATAGTTGTCAAAATAATTACAACTCAGGACAATACAATTTTTAAATGTCGAAAGATAAACCATATAACCAGGAGAGAAGAACGGATTTTCTCGATGCAGTTCGGTGAATACCGACCTACAAATAGCACGAGGAAACAAATGTTAATGTCTAATGTGGAGTCACGTCTCTCCTCAGAAGTTGAGAAGGAGAATGATGTGCAAGCGAATTTTACTCCGCAAGAGATAAAACCCCAATATAAATAGACGCCGAACATGGAGAGTAAGAATAACATGAACCAAGTAAAATAATGACCGAGAAGGGAGTAGCACTGGAGTGAGAAACCTCTATTCCATCCTTAACTCCGGCCACATATAACATGGAATTTTCATGAATAGAGGTTGCGCTAAGAGTCGAATAACAAAGATAAACCTCCAGAGAACTAACAGCGTTAAATCAAGGCCCTACGCTTGGTCAAAAAAAAAAAATTTAACTAACCGTGAGGTGTCAGGAGAAGAATAGAATCCTTATAGCTACGAATTAATACTCCTCATAACCACCTTCAAGTGAGAGTAAAGTGGAGTGGCAGGGAAGCACGGTCATGATAGGCATAATGCCCGGGCCTCAATTTCCGAGAATACGACAAGGGCAACGCAAGGCTAGGAAAGAAAACCAAGCCAATCGAATCCCCGGAGGAAGAAAACACATTCCTTGCGTAACTATTATAGCAACTCGTTATACATATCACAATCTAGACCGACGACAGTGAACGATGATCCAAAATCTTAGCATCGGCACGAAGAAATGAGAAAAATTCTCAACCGCAGATGGAAGTCTGTGAAATGGTAATAATAGAGCGAAATTTTACAAAACTCCAAAATGATCTTACCGAAAGAGCCAATTAAAGCACTAGAATAAGGTGAATACTCAAACAAATCACGCATACCATGGTGTTGAAACTCACCGTCAAGAGATAAACCAAACGAATAGAGGTAAAAGAATCGCCGAGAAAATTATCATGCTCGATTTATATCACTGTTCCATGAATCAACGAAACCCCAATAAATGACATCCGAGTCATCCACTGGGCGAGATCCTAAGGGTGAAGCCACTGATCGAGGAGTTAATAGGTCCCGTACACCATCCGTTCAATATTAAATATGACAAGCAAAGTGAAATAAATGTATATCGTATCCGGCCACGACGTGGCACTCTTTGGGAATGAGGTAAACCCGGGTGGAATGAATCCAAAGATACGGGAACCAAAACACGTGATCACAAAATGGAATCCAGACCAACTATAACCTTACGACGAGGTGCAAAGATCTTAGAAATCTCTCGTGGAAGACATATTGACGTTGCCTTTCCCATTCTGTTGAACAAAATTATAAATTGGTAATTACCTCGAGGTCAAATTAAAATTCATATAAATTTTGACAAGACAAATGAAAGGAAGGACCAAGCGCTTAATTTCACTATCGACGGTAAATCAAATCCCACTAAGGTTATATGTTCTCAACAAGGATAAACGTGAATGACCGAATGGATTCCTACGTGTCCGTAGAACTATAATAATATGGTACTTAGGTAAAAGCGAATCGACTACATCGATATGAATCTATTGAAGGTTCAAAGGTGGATGATATACAACGAAGATGGAATATGAAGTATGGGTGAAAAAATAAAAACATTAGGTTATGCCTAATGTAATTATAATTAATGTAATTATAATTATTACAAATCAAATAAATTCTAATGTGGTGCTAGATAGAGTTGATATATGAATACAATTGAAAAGAAAAGTTGTGTAAACCTACAACGTAATGACATAGTGCCTTATTAGCATTAAACTTGAAAAGATGCAAACCAAAAAAAAATTTGTTGTAAAATGGGATGTGTGACAATGTGGTAATGTGAGGCCTGCTATAAAAATGGCCGGTGACATCAAGTGTCTACCGTTGCCGTGTGTCTACCGTATAGTGTATTTCTCAGAGAAAAAAAAATTTATTTTATTTTCAATTTATCCGTGTTGTGTAGTGTACATTGGTGCTTCGAAATGGCAAGGTGATGAAATTTATGCTGGATCTACGTGATGAGGATGATGCACCAGATCCAAATGCGCCTATGATGGCTATGTTGTGGGAATTGCAACAAGAGTTGATGAGATAAAAGCCATAATGATGACATACACAATGAGGAACAAAGGAAAAAGATCATTTAGAGATTCAACTTTCGAAACAACAAGAAGGCGAAGGTTCCGTAAAGAGGAAATGGAGGATCAAGGAGGAAGATGTTAGCATCGAATAAATAGAAAAAGGAATTACGTGGGAATTCCGAAAGATTAAAACTTTCCATGATGGGGAAGGAGGAATATTGCCTCGGTTGCCGAATATGAGTAATTATTTCCGTGTCTATGAATATGAAAGAAATTTGAAGGCAATATTAGTTTAAGTTATTTCACGACAAGGTAAGGCTACCTTGTGGTGGGAGGGAGACAAAAATGGTGCATGCCATCGATGAAAAGACAAATACTCCGGGGAAAGATTTCCAAAAGGTTCAAGAACCGCTACCTAAATGAACGTTACTATGATGATAAAGTCAAGAATTTCAAGAACTTAAAATCGATTTCACTATCGATGAGTTTGTTACTAAGTTTACAAATTCGTTGGATATATGTACCCTACATAAGGGAAGAAAAGGCAAAAGTTCAAAGATTTCTCGAATTGTTTCCCCGTCGTATACAAAGAGAAAATTGAGTTTGACAACCCAAAAACAATGGACGAAGTCGTTAGAAAAGACAGATTATGTTACCAATGTAGCTCAAAGGAAAAACCGAATAAGGGAAAAAGTCAAGTAAATAAGAATGAGTTGAAAGTGATGAAACATAAACCATCCTATTTGAAAATTTTTGCGTAGATCACTGCAAAAAGTTTAATAAACCCAAAGAAAGTTAAATCGTCAGCCCAAGTAGCTTCCAAACAAATAGATGGAGACAAGAGTGAAGCTGACAATAAAATGAGAGAACCCTTGAAATGTTGGGGTCATGGAGAACCCCATATTTTGAGGACTCCATTCCCCTCATAGAAACATTCATATGATCATGAGAGATCGAGAATGACAACAAGAAATGATATAGCCGTAAGTATACCAACTATCAAGGTGTACTTGGAAAATCTAAGCAAGGGTAACATCAAGCAAATCATGGTGGAAATGGAGGGTAAGATTTGACTCATCTGCTACTATTCCGATCGATCCGGTGTTTTCGAGATACATTAGTCCAAATATTGTAGAAAAAATGTAACTTAAAACCGAAAAATTTCACGTCATGGTTGGTACAAATGGCCACCGGAACTAAGAGAAAGGTAACACATAAATTGCCCCTACCGTAAATCAAAATTAAATGAGTTTCAAATGATGGTAAATTTGAACATTCTACCTTTAGGTTCATATGATCTACTCGATAGGAATGGACTCGGTCGTGGAAAAGAAGAAAGCCTTTGATGAACGTCAGATAAGACTCTGTATTTGTGTAGGATAGAGAAGTAAACTTATTCTCAAAGGGAAACAAAACTCATTTCTGTAAGACAAATTTCAAGATTGCACTAAAAAGAACAACAGAAAAGGATACCAAGTTTATGCAAGGCATGTGGAAGAAACAGAATTTAAAACCGAGGAGGAATTCATCGGATGCCGTACCGCACAAGAGAATTTAAGGAAGTCTCTCCAAAGGAAACTCCTCATCTTCCCCCATAAGAGAGATTGATTTCTCAATCGATCCGTGCCGGGAGCAACACTCCGTCTCCTCAGAAGCGCCTTATCGAATGAGTCCTCCCCGAGCCGATGGAACCGAAAATGCAATTCGCAAGAACTCGTTAGATAAAAGGGTATATCGCATCAAGTGTATCTCCTCGGGGAGCGTCATGATGTTCGTGAAAAGAAAGATGGAACTTTTAGGATGTGCATTGGATTATTGTCAACCGAATAAGTTGACCATTAAAAATAGATACTTCTTTGCCTAGAATTGATGATCTTTTTGGACAAGTGAGAGAGCTCGTATTTTCGGTAAATTGATTTAAGGACGTCATCACCACTTTAGAATTAAGGGAGAAGACATGAGCAAAATAGCCTTTCGAACCGGCATAGTCACTACGAATTTGTAGTCCTACCTTTTGGTTTCGACAAATGCCCTTGCCACATTTATGTACCATGAACAATGTGTTAAACAAGTACTTGGATAAATTTTCCTTCGTTCATAGATGATATCTTAGTTTGTCCAAAAAAGTGAGGAGGAACATAAAGAACACTTGAGGATAGTATTGCAAACTCTAAAGGAAAATCAGCTATATGCCAAGTTTAGCAAATGTGATTTTTATAAAGATAAGATCCAATATTTGGGTCATATTATTTCGAACAAGGCTCATTTGACCAAAAAGATAAAGGCTATAAAACAATGGCTCCGTACTAACCGATGTTTCAAAGAAGGGAGATCATTCATGGCGGACAGCAGGCTATTATCGCATTTGTAGAGGTTACTGCCATAGCACATCCCATCACGTCATTACAAAGGAAAGTCACAATTTGAGTGGACCGAACAATGCCAAAAACCGATTCGACCAATTGAAGTTGAAACTTACTACAAATTTCCTATACCGAAGATTGCGTATCCCGACAAAGAATTTGTGGTATGTACCTGGATGCATGTAGAGAGGGATTGCAGGAGTTCTTTTGCAGAAAAATTCCGCTTATCAGCTTTCATGAATCTAGAACCGAAGATACATGAACTTTAATTATAGTGCCTATGATTTAGAATTAGCAACAGCATTCATGCTTTGAATGTGGCGACACTATCTTCTTGGAAAAATTTACATTGATGACTGATCATATTAGTCTCAAATATTTCTTTTCCCAACCGATGACTGCTAGACAAGCCGTATGGTCAGTTTCTTTTCTAAGTGAATTTGATATGGATATAAAACATATTAGAGGGAAAGAAAATAAAATTGTTGATGCATTGGAGTGAGAACAGCTTGTCGAATATCAATAGCATGGGAAGTAGTGTCGTATCATGTAGAAGATTTGGTGAATAAGGCGTAAAACCAAGACCCAAATTATGAAACACTTCGGGGGAAATTATAGAAAAATGAGAAAAACTAATCTCACTCAAAACCAAAAAGGGTTGATCTATTATAAAAAATATTGTATATTCCCAATGTAGAGTCCTTAAAAAGGGAAATTCCGGATGAGTACCACAAACAATGCTATATGCGTGACATCCAGATATCGTAAATGTTAACAAACTCAAAAAAAGTTGTTCCGCCAGAATGAAGAGAGATGTAGTGGAATATTTAAGTAGATGCATGCAATGGCAACTACTCAAAGTTGAACATCATATCCGGGTCTTTTAAACCCTTTGATTGATTATGCAATGGAAATGGGACACAAGCCTATGATTTTCATAACAGGATTACTTCCAAACCAAAACATCAACATGATTCAAGAATGGTAGTAGTAGACACTTTAAGAAAAGCCGTACATTTTATACCAAAGGAAATCTACCTTTGGGACAAATTTCAAGTAGTGAATGTGCTCCCGAAGGAGTGTAGTAAGGCTCCATGGGGTGCCAAAGGTGATTGTTTCGACCGAGATGCTAAGTTTACGCCGCCTTTGAAAGGCTATTTCTGGAGGTATGGGCACTAAATTGAATTTTAGTACGTTTACCACCCTCGTACCGATGGTCAAACTAAAGAACTAATCGTATTTTGGAGGACATGTCGAGAATGTATGTGATGGATAGACCATCAAAGTGGGAAGATTACTTGCATTTAGTCAATTTTCCTATAATAACAAATAATTAATCCTCCATCAAAATGAGTCCGTTTGAGGGCATCAGATAGGCTGAAGTGTCGTACCTTTGAGTCGGGAGTGCTTAAGATAAACTAATGTTGGGACCGTATGTTTTACAAGAGATGGAAAGAATTGTCAAACGTATACAAAGAAACATCAAGACAACACAAGATCACCAGAAGAACTATGCCGATAAGAAAAGAGTGCACCGAGAATTTAAAGTGGGGGAGCATGTGTATTTGCGTATTAAACCCAAAAAGAGCACCCTTTATGCCGGAAGTTGTGCAAACCGGCGCCTAGATATCGTGGTCCTTTACATTAAAGGGTGGGACCAAAGTACGATGCTCTGCCTTACCACCCCATGTTAGAGTTCATGATGTATTTCATGTTTCGTTATTAAAAAGATATGTGCATGATGTTTCTCACATACGATTGGAATGTCAGATGTGGAACCAGAAGGAGTTTCGCCGTAACCGGTTCAAATATTGGAGCGGAAGATATTGAATTGAGAAGGCATCAGGTTAGCAAGAGTGAAGGTGCAAAGGAAGCACTTTACTAATGCATGGAAGCTACCCGGGAAAGAGAAGTCAGAATGATGGAAAAATATCCATTTTTATTTGCAAAATGAACTCTAGTAGTTGAATAACAACACCAAGGATGGTGTTTATTTTCAGAGGGGGATATGTAAACACCCCCAATTCATGTGTTTGAATTTCAAAGCTAGACATTTGAACTTTAATCCTAACGGGAGTGGACCCCAAAGGATAAATATTTTGTGAATCTAATTAAATATTTAATTGAGTAAATGAATAAAATGATGTGGTGCATATTGACCAAAATGAGATTTATGAGATCACTTGGTAAATCCATGAGGATGGATGAGGCAAATATTTCCCCACAATCTTTCAAAAATCCTTGAAAGAAATTATTTTAAATTTAGATTTTTGAGGAAAAATCTGAATTTCCCCAATGATGAGGAAAGTAGTTAGGAAGAGCTAAAAAGCTGGAAAAGCTGAGGAAAAGCATAAAACAGCTTTAAAGAATCCCTAAAATGGGAAGCCTAGGCAACCAGTAAGAAAAGCATCCTGAGATTCTGGACGCAGAATTAGAAACATGCTTTGGGGAACAATAGCTTAAATAAGCTGCTCTTATATAGATTAGGGGTTGATCTGTTTCAAGGAGATGATCTCAGCTCGGGGGTGAGTTCTGGGAGACAGAAGGACTCTAAGGTTGAGAGGTTGGTCAATTGCATGAGTGGTATGTCTCTAAATTTATCGATGTGTTTACTTCATATAGTATGAATTGGCTACATATAAAAATTGACTGTATATTAGAATATAAATTCTACACTTAATAGAATTAATCATAAGGAATTTACCTTTGAAACTCTGTATAGTTGTAGAATTTAAATCTGTGAAGTAGAATCCAACAGAGTCTCTAAACCAGTGTTGGTTTAAATCTGAGGATACTTATCTCTTCAGAGGAAAAATTTGTGAATTAGTTTTAATCTGCTTCTATTTCCTAGAATGATTCTAATATATACATACATAAGAGAGAGAAATCTGAGTTTCCTATACTCTACTGGAAAATAGTAGGAGATTAATTGTAATTTACACTGTGCATGAAAGAATGGAAGGAGAGATTGTATAAACTGACCTCAGGGTCAGCACACCATTCATAGGTAACCAGAAATTCAATGGTCAAGGAAGTTGCATGTAAGCAGCAAATACTATAGCAGAAGGAAGCAACTAATAATTTGCAAAAGACTGATCATAGACAGTTATCTTATGGAACCATTCTAATATTAGAGCATAGAATTAAAATACAAAAGAAAGTTAAGTAAATATCCAACATGCATATTCACCACAGCATGGCATATTGAAATATATGTATCCTAGTCTATCATGAGAACCCAAGTCAAGAGGGTAAAATAGTAGATTATAAATACAAATGTCTTCTAAACATAAAAATAGAAATACAAATGCATTCATCCCTGTAGATATTTTGGATAAATATTCTGTGCCAATTCATAACAAATTAATTCCTCAATTTCCTGCATAGAACTACTGTACCATTCTGTTATAGATAATTATATCACTCAAGTTATTTAAATTACCCAGAAAAAGGAAACTGTGAACTTGGACTTTAGGGTCAAGTTAATAAACTGGTGAAAGAAATTGAGAATATTATGCCAGAAGAATAAAACCATAGAATACATTCAGATATCTAAAATTTACTACCACAGAAGCTATGTTCTCCTGGAATAGGAAAATCTATATGACTGTATATTATTCATTCGAATATCACCACATTTATGACTATAGTTTAACAATTGTATGGCCTGAGATCTTGATGGCAATAAACTACACAGAATGTTGGATATGTGTATATAGATATATATAAAATTTAAAATGCCATCAGTTAAGTATTAAGTTACAGCCAAGTCAAAATGAGCAAGGAGAGAGTACTGCTGGAACATAATAATAATAATAATAATAACCGGAATCAAAATGGGTATTATGAAAATCCAGTAATGACAGAGGTATATATATATATATATATATAACAAATCTGAGAACAGCCTTATAATGTTCCATGAATAGAGATAAATGAATATTCAGGGTTGGGATTTAACAATTATAGTTGTCAAAATAATTACAACTGTAGCAATACAATTTTTAACTATTGAAAGATAAATTATATAACGAGGAGAGAAGAACAGATTTCTTCTGACAAAGTTCGATGAATACCGACCTGCAAGTAGCACGAGGAAACAAATGTTAATGTTTAAGGGAGTCACGTCTCTCGGTAGTTTGAAAAGGAGAACACAACGCAAGTCGAAATTACCTGCGAGAGATAAAACCCCAATATAAATATGACGCCGAACATGGAGAGTAAGAATAACATGAACCAAAGTAAAAATAATGACTGAGAAGGGAATAGTACCTGGTAAGGGAGAAACCCCTATTCCATCCTTAACCTGATACATATAAATATGGAATTTTTATAAATAGAGGTTGGAAGTTAAAAGTCGAATAACAAAGATAACCCTCCAGAGAACAAACAATAGCAATTGCGTCCTACGCTTGGTCGAAGAAAAAAAATTCACTAACCAGAGTGCCGAGAAGAATAGAGTCCTTATAGCGCCAAATTAATACCCTCGTAACCACCTTCAGTTGAGAGTAAAGTGGAGGGTAGGGCTACGAAGCCATGATAGCATACGTTCAGTCTCACTTCTGAGAATACGCACAAGGAAACGCAAAGGCTAGGAAAGAAAACCAAGCCAATCGAATCCCTGGAGTGAAGAAAACACATTCTCTACAAAAATAATATAGCAACTCGTTATACATATCACAATCTAGACCGGACGACAGTAAACGATGATCCAAAATATTAGCACCGGCACGAAGCAATGAGCAAAATTCTAAACCAGAGATGGGAATCCTGTGAAATGGTAATAATAGAGAAAAATTTTACAAAACTCTAAAATGATCTTACCGAAAGAGAAAATTAAAGCACAGGGATAAGGCGAAGACTGAAACAAATCATGCACAACGTCCATGGCATTGAAACTCACTGTCAAGAGATAAACCAAACAAATAGGGAGGTAAAAGAACCGCCGAGCAAATAACATGCTCGATTTATATCAATGTTCCATGAATCGAACAACGAAACCCTAATGGCCAGATACATCCGAGTCATCCACCTGGCGAGATCCTAAGGGTGAAGCCACGGATCGAGGAGTTAATAGGTCATGTACAACATCCGTTCAATATTAAATATGACAAGCAGTGAAATAAATGTTATATCGATCTGGCGACGCCGTGGAAATTGCTTTGGGAATGAAGTAAGCTGGTGGAATGAATCTAGTATTACGTGGAACAAAAACACGTGATCACAAAGGGAACGAGACCAATTATAACCTTTACAACAAGATTAAAGATCTTATGAAAACTCTCGTGGAAGACAGATTGACGTCGCCATTCCCAATTTCGTTGAACAGATTTATAAATTTGTAGTTACGTGGAGGTCAATTTAAACAAACCCAAATTCATATAAATGTTGACAATACAGAAATGAAAAGGAAGGACCGAATGCCAGACTCGCATAATTATCGACTGGGTAAATCAAATCCCAGTAAGGTTATATGTTCTCAACAAAGGGTAAACGTGAATAACTGAATGGATCCCCACAGGTCCATAGAAATATAATAATATGGTACTCATGTAGAACCGAATCGACCCCATCGATATGAATCTATTGAAGGTTCAAAGGTTGATGATATACAATGAAGATGGAATATGGAAGTGGCAGGTGATAAAATAAAAACATTAGGTTATGTCTAATGTAATTATAATTATTACAAATCAAATAAATTCTAATGTGGTGAGATAGAGTTGATATATGAATAGTAATTGAAAAGAAAAGTTGTTTAAACCTACAACGTAATAACAGAGTACCTTATTAGCATTAAACTTGAAAAGATACAAAAAAAAAAAAAAAAAATTGTAGAAGGAAAATGGGAGGTGTGACAAATGGTATCGGAGCCCAAGTTATAAAACTGGGCTGGTGACATTGTGCTCACTGTTACTGTGTGTTCACTGTATAAATGTATTTCTGTAGAAAAAAAAAATTAAATTTTATTTTTACTGATCTGTGTTGTGTAGTGTACAGTGGTGTTGAAATGGCAGAAGGTGATGAAATCTATGTTGATCTGCGTGATGAGGATAATGCACCAGATCCAAATACGCCCATGATGGCTATGTTGCGGGAATTGCAACAAGAGTTGGCTGAGATAAAAATCCAGAATGACAGATATTCATTAGCCAGTGAGGAGC
This sequence comes from Pinus albicaulis, assembly GCA_034641835.2. Classification (NCBI taxonomy): domain Eukaryota; kingdom Viridiplantae; phylum Streptophyta; class Pinopsida; order Pinales; family Pinaceae; genus Pinus; species Pinus albicaulis. The sequence goes on along the minus strand of CM076582.1, from coordinate 400,312,842 downwards.
AGGAAAAGCTCATCAGAGAATTAACTTCTCGGAACAGCCAAGAAGGTGAAGGTTTCGGAAAGAGGAAAACTGATGAGTCTGATGAGGAAGATGCTGTTAGGCATCAAAATAAATAGAAAAAGGAATTACAGGGGGAATTCCGAAAGATTAAACCTCCCTTCTATGATGGGGAGAAGGAGGAAGATGTTGAAGCCTGGTTGCTAAATATGATTAAGTATTTCTAGGTCTATGAATATGAAAGCAATCTGAAGGCAAGATTAGCTGTTTACCAGCTACAAGGTAAGGCTACCTTGTGGTGGGAGGAGACAAAAATGGTGCATGCCATTGATGAAAAGACAGTCACCTGGGAAGATTTCCAGGTTAAGTTCAAGAACCGCTACCTAAATGAACGTTACTATGATGATAAAGCCAAAGAATTTCATGAACTTAGACTGGGACACAACACTATTGATGAGTTTGTTACTAAGTTTACAAATCTGTTGAGATATGTACCCTACATAAGGGAAGAAAAGGCAAAAGTTCAAAGATTTCTGAATTGTTTTCCTGCTGTATACAAAGAGAAAATCGAGTTTGACAACCAAAAAACAATGGACGAAGCTGTTAGAAAAGCCAGATTATGTTACCAACAGTTCAAAGGAAAAACTGAACAAGGGAAAAGCTGGGTAAATAAGAATGAGTTCAAAGGGAGGAAATCAAAAACTAGCCTATTTGAAAAATTTTGGCAGAGATCATCAGCGGAAAAAGTTTAATAAACCCAAAGAAAGTCAAATTGCTCAGTCCCAAGTGGCTTCCAAACAAATAGATGGAGACAGTAAAAAGGAAGGGACAGTCAAAATGAGAGAACCCCTGAAATGTTGGGGCTGTGGAGAACCCCATCTTTTGAGGGACTGTCCTCATCGAAACATTCAGATGATCATGAGAGATCAAGAAGTGACAACAGTAAATGATATAGCCAGAAATATACCAACTATCAGTGCAGCCTTGGAAAATAGGCAAGCAGAAGATCAAGCAACCATGGTGGAAATGGAGGGTAAGATTTCTGACCTATCTGTTACTGTTTTGATTGATCCGGGTGCTTCTTTGAGTTACATTAGTCCAAAGATTGTAGAAAAATGTAACTTAAAAACTGAAAAATTTCAACATTCATGGTTGGTACAGCTGGCCACTGGAACTAAGAGAAAGGTAACACATAAACTGCCCCGAACAGAAATCAAATTAAATGATTTTCAAACAGAGGTAAATTTGAATATTCTGCCCTTAGGTTCATATGATCTACTGATAGGAATGGACTGGCTGGACAAGAAGAAAGCCTTGATGAACTGTTGGGATAAGACTTTTCATTGTGTAGATGAGGAATGGAAACCTTTTATTCTCAAAGGGAAACAAAAACCTATTTCTGTAAGACAAATTTCAGCATTGCAATTAAAAAGAACAGCTAGAAAAGGATACCAAGTTTATGCAGTGCATGTGGAAGAAACAGAACAGAAAACTGAGGAGGAATTACTGGATGCTGTACCAGTAATAAGAGAATTTAAGGAAGTCTTTCCAAAGGAAATCCCTCATCTTCCCCCCAAAAGAGAGATTGATTTCTCAATCGATCTAGTGCCGGGAGCAACACCTGTCTCCCGAACGCCTTATCGAATGAGTCCTCCTGAACTGATGGAACTGAAAATGCAATTGCAAGAACTGTTAGATAAAGGGTATATAAGACCGAGTGTATCTCCTTGGGGAGCACCGGTGCTGTTCGTGAAAAAGAAAGATGGAACTTTTAGGATGTGCATTGATTATCGTCAACTGAATAAGTTGACCATTAAAAATAGATACCCTTTGCCTAGAATTGATGATCTTTTTGATCAAGTGAGAGGAGCTTTAGTATTTTCGAAAACTGATTTAAGGACTGGTTATCACCAGCTTAGAATTAAGGAAGAAGACATCAGCAAAACAGCCTTTCGAACCAGGTATGGTCACCATGAATTTGTAGTCCTACCTTTTGGTTTTAAAAATGCCCCTGCCACATTTATGTGCCTAATGAATAGTGTGTTAAACAAGTACTTGGATAAATTTGTCCTTGCGTTCATAGATGATATCTTAGTTTATTCAAAAAGTGAGGAGGAACATAAAGAACACTTGAGGATAGTATTGCAAACTCTAAAGGAAAATCAGCTATATGCCAAGTTTAGCAAATGTGAGTTTTATAAAGATAAGATCCAATATTTGGGTCTTATTATTTATGAACAAGGCCTTGTGGTTGACCCTGAAAAGATAAAGGCTATAAAAGAATGGCCTGTACCAACTGATGTTTCAGCAGTGAGATCATTCATGGGGATTGCAGGCTATTATCGCAGATTTGTAGAGAGGTTTTCTTCCATAGCACATCCCATCACATCATTACAAAGGAAAGGTGTCAAATTTGAGTGGACTGAAAAATGCCAAAACAGTTTTGACCAATTAAAACTGAAACTTACTACAGCCCCTATACTGAAGATTGCATATCCTGACAAAGAATTTTTGGTATGTACGAATGCCTGTAGAGAGGGATTGGGAGGAGTTCTTTTGCAGGAAAATTCATTTATTGCCTATGAATCTAGGAAACTGAAGATACATGAACAGAATTATAGTGCCTATGATTTAGAATTAGCAGCTGTTATCCATGCTTTGAAAATGTGGCGACACTATCTTCTTGGAAAAAAATTTACATTGATGACTGATCATATTAGTCTCAAATATTTCTTTTCCCAAACTGATTTGAATGTTAGACAAGCCAGATGGCTGTCTTTTCTAAGTGAATTTGATATGGATATAAAACATATTAGAGGGAAAGAAAATAAAATTGCTGATGCATTGAGCAGAAATGCTTGTCAGAATATCAATAGCATTGGAAGTAGTTCTCAGATCGATGTAGAAGATTTGGTTAATAAGGCAGCAAACCAAGACCCAAATTATGAAACACTTCTGGTGAAATTATAGAAAAAGGAGAAAACTTATCTCACTCAAAACCAAAAAGGGCTGATCTGTTATAAAAACAGATTGTATATTCCCAATGTAGAGTCCTTAAAAAGGGAAATTTTGGATGAGTACCACAAACAGCCATATGCAGGACATCCAGGATATCAGCAAATCTTAACAGCCCTGAAAAAGAAGTTGTTCTGACCAGGAATGAAGAGAGGTGTAGCAGAATATTTAAGTATATGCATGGAATGTCAACTAGTCAAAGTTGAACATCAACATCCTGCTGGTCTTTTAAACCCTTTACCGATTGTATAATGGAAATGGGACATAGTTTCCATGGATTTCATAACAGGATTACCCAAAACCAAACACCAACATGATTCAGTAATGGTAGTAGTAGACACTTTAACAAAAGCTGCACATTTTATACCAGTGAAATCTACCTTTGGGATAGCTCAAGTAGCGAATGTGTTCCTGAAGGAGGTAGTAAGGCTCCATGGGGTGCCAAAGGTGATTGTTTCTGACCGAGATGCTAAGTTTACAGCTGCCTTTTGGAAAGGGCTATTTGGAGGTATGGGCACTAAATTGAATTTTAGTACTGCTTACCACCCTCAAACAGATGGTCAAACGGAAAGAACTAATCAAATTTTGGAGGACATGCTGAGAATGTATGTGATGGATAGACCATCAAAGTGGGAAGATTACTTGCATTTAGCTAAATTTCCCTATAATAACAGCTACCAATCCTCCATCAAAATGAGTTCGTTTGAGGCACTATATGGAAGGAAGTGTCGTACTCCTTTGAGCTGGAGTCAGCCAGAAGATAAACTAATGTTGGGACCAGATGCTTTACAAGAGATGGAAAGAATTGTCAAACAGATACAAAGAAACATCAAGACAGCACAAGATCGCCAGAAGAACTATGCTGATAAGAAAAGAGTGCACCGAGAATTTAAAGTGGGGGAGCATGTGTATTTGCGTATTAAACCCAAAAGGAGCACCCTTTATGCTAGAAGTTGTGCAAAACTGGCTCCTAGATACTGTGGTCCTTTTGAAGTATTAGAAAGGGTGGGACCAATGGCTTACAAGTTGGCCTTACCACCCCATGTTAGAGTTCATGATGTATTTCATGTTTCGTTATTAAAAAGATATGTGCATGATGCTTCTCACATAGTTGATTGGAATGTGGTACAGGTGGAACCAGAAGGGGAGTTTCTGCCAGAACCGCTTCAAATATTGGAGCGGGAAGAAATTGAATTGAGAAGCAGAATAGTAGCAAGAGTAAAGGTGCAGTGGAAGCACTTTACTGTTGAAGAAGCTACCTGGGAAAGAGAAGCTGAAATGATGGAAAAATATCCATTTTTATTTGCAAAATGAACTCTAGTAGTTGAATAACAACACCGAGGATGGTGTTTATTTTCAGAGGGGGAATATGTAACACCCCCAATTCATGTGTTTGAATTTCAAAGCTAAACATCTGAACTTTAATCCTAAGGGGAGTGGACCCTAAAGGATAAATATTTTGTGAATGTAATTAAATATTTAATTGAGGAAATGAATAAAATGATGTGGTGCAGATTGACCAAAATGAGATTTATGAGATCACTTGCTAAATCCACGAGGATGGATGAGGCAAATATTTCCCCACAATCTTTTAAAAATCCTTGAAAGAAATTATTTTAAATTTAGATTTTTGAGGAAAAATCTGAATTTCCCCAATGATGAGGAAAGTAGTTGGGAAGAAGTAAAAAGCTGGAAAATCTGAGGAAAAGAATAAAACAGCTTTAAAGAATCCCTAAAATGGGAATCCTAGGCAAACAGGAAGAAAAGCATCCTGAGATTCTGGACGCAGAATTAGAAACATGCTTTGGGGAACAATAGCTTAAATAAGCTGCTCTTGTACAGATTAGGGGTTGATCTGTTTCAAGGAGATGATCTCAGCTCGGGGGTGAGTTCTGGGAGACGGAAGGACTCTAAGGTTGGGAGGTTGGTCAATTGCATGAGTGGTATGTCTCTAAATTTATCGATGTGTTTACTTCATATAGTATGAATTGGCTACATATAAAAGTTGACTGTATATTAGAATATAAATTCTACATTTAACATAATTAATCATAAGGAATTTAACTTTGAAACTCTGTATAGTTGTAGAATTTAAATCTGTGAAGTAGAATCCAACAGAGTCTCTAAACCAGTGTTGGTTTAAATCTGAGGATACTTATCTCTTCACAGGATAAATTTGTGAATTAGTTTTAATCTGCTTCTATTTCCTAGAATGATTCTAATATATACATACATAAGAGAGCAAAATCTGAGTTTCCTGTACTATATTGGAAAATAGTAGGAGATGAATTTTAATTTACACTGTGCATGAAAGAATGGAAGGAGAGATTGTATAGACTGACCTCAGGGTCAGCACACCATTCATAGGTAACCAGAAAATCAATGGTCAAGGAAGTTGCATGTAAGCAGCAAATACTCTAGCAGAAGGAAGCAACTAATAATTTGCAAAATACTGATCATAGACAGTTATCTTATGGAACCATTCTAATATTAGAGCATAGAATTAAAATACAAAAGAAAGTTAAGTAAATATCCAACATGCATATTCACCACAGCATGGCATATTGAAATATATGTATCCTGGTCTATCATGAGAACCCAAGTCAAGGGGGTAAAATATTAGATTATAAATACAAATGTCTTCTAAACATAAAAATAGAAATACATATGCATTCATCCCTGTAGATATTTTGGATAAATATTCTGTGCCAATTCATAACAAATTAATTCCTCAATTTCCTGCATAGAACTACTGTACCATTCTGTTACAGATAATTATATCACTCTGGTTATTTAAATTACCCAGAAAAAGGAAACTGTGAACTTGGACTTTAGGGTCAGGTTAATAAACTGGTGAAAGAAATTGAGAATATTATGCCAAAAGAATAAAACCATAGAATACATTCAGATATCTAAAATTTACTACCACAGAAGCTATGTTCTCCTGGAATAGGAAACTCTATATGACAGTATATTATTCATTCGAATATCACCACATTTATGAATATAGTTTAACAATTGTATGGCCTGAGAGCTTGATGGAAATAAACTACACAGAATGTTGGATATGTGTATATAGATATATATAAAATTTAAAATGCCATTAGTTAAGTATTAAGTTACAGCCAAGTTAAAATGAGCAAGGAGAGAGTACTGCTGGAACATAATAATAATAATAATAATAACCGGAATCAAAATGGGTATTATGAAAATCCAGTAATGACAGAGGTATATATATATATATAACAAATCCGAGAACAGCCTTATAATGTTCCATGAATAGAGATAAATGAATATTCAGGGTTGGGATTTAACAATTATAGTTGTCAAAATAATTACAACTGTAGCAATACAATTTTAACTGTCGAAAGATAAATTATATAACCAGGAGAGAAGAATAGATTTCTTCTGACAGAGTTCGGTGAATACCGACCTGCAAGTAGCATGAGGAAACAAATGTTAATGTTTAAGGGAGTCACGTCTCTCAGTAGTTTGAGAAGGAGAACACAACGCAAGTCGAAATTACCTGCGAGAGATAAAACCCCAATATAAATATGACGCCGAACATGGAGAGTAAGAATAACATGAACCAAGTAAAAATAATGACTGAGAAGGGAATAGTACCTGGTAAGGGAGAAACCCCTATTCCATCCTTAACCTGATACATATAAATATGGAATTTTTATAAATAGAGGTTGGCAGTTAAAAGTGGAATAACAAAGATAACCCTCCAGAGAACGAACAATAGCAATTGCGTCCTACGCTTGGTCGAAGAAAAAAAAATTAACTAACCAGAGCGCCGAGAAGAATAGAGTCCTTATAGCGCCAAATTAATACCCTCGTAACCACCTTCAGTTGAGAGTAAAGTGGAGGGTAGGGCTACGAAGCCATGATAGCATACGTTCAGTCTCACTTCTGAGAATACGCACAAGGAAACGCAAAGGCTAGGAAAGAAAACCAAGCCAATCGAATCCCTGGAGTGAAGAAAACACATTCTCTACAAAAATAATATAGCAACTCGTTATACATATCACAATATAGACCGGACGACAGTAAACGATGATCCAAAATATTAGCACCGGCACGAAGCAATGAGCAAAATTCTAAACCAGAGATGGGAAGCCTGTGAAATGGTAATAATAGAGCGAAATTTTACAAAACTCTAAAATGATCTTACCGAAAGAGAAAATTAAAGCACAGGGATAAGACGAAGACTGAAACGAATCACGCACAACGTCCATGGCGTTGAAACTCACTGTCAAGAGATAAACCAAACAAATAGGGAGGTAAAAGAACCGCCGAGCAAATAACATGCTCGATTTATATCAATGTTCCATGAATCGAACAACGAAACCCTAATGGCCAGATACATCCGAGTCATCCACCTGGCGAGATCCTAAGGGTGAAGCCACAGATCGAGGAGTTAATAGGTCATGTACACCATCCGTTCAATATTAAATATGACAAGCAATGAAATAAATGTTATATCGATCTGGCCACGCCGTGGAAATTTCTTTGGGAACGAAGTAAGCTGGTGGAATGAATCCAGTATTATGTGGAACAAAAAAATGTGATCACAAAGGGAACGAGACCAATTATAACCTTTACGACGAGATTAAGGATCTTATGAAAGCTCTCGTGGAAGACAGATTGACGTCGCCATTCCCAATTTCGTTGAACAGATTTATAAATTTGTAGTTACGTGGAGGTCAATTTAAACAAACCCAAATTCATATAAATGTTGACAAGATGGAAATGAAAAGGAAGGACCGAATGCCAGACTCGCATAATTATCAACTGGGTAAATCAAATCCCACTAAGGTTATATGTTCTCAACGAAGGGTAAACGTGAATGACCGAATGGATTCCCACAGGTCCATAGAAATATAATAATATGGTACTCATGTAGAACTAAATCGACCCCATCGATATGAATCTATTGAAGGTTCAAAGGTTGATGATATACAACGAAGATGGAATATGGAAGTGGCTGGTGATAAAATAAAAACATTAGGTTATGTCTAATGTAATTATAATTATTACAAATCAAATAAATTCTAATGTTGTGAGATAGAGTTGATATATGAATAGTAATTGAAAATAAAAGTTGTTTAAACCTACAACGTAATAAGAGAGTACCTTATTAGCATTAAACTTGAAAAGATACAAAAAAAAAAAAAAAAAAAATTGTAGAAGGAAAATGGGAGGTGTGACAGGAATTGTGATATTTGAATAATGATCTTAAAAAATAAAACCTTTCCATCTTATTGTTTTTAATTTGATTTAGCTATTAATTACTTTTTTCATAAGAGGTAGGTACTAAGCAACAACGTTACATATTATACTTGTTAACCTACTAGAAATAACTTATGAAAATTGGCTTTCCTATTGTATTGTTTTGTTTTATATATATTTATGTATATATCTTCATATGTATCCAAAGTTTTATACTATTACATTATTAGATTAAAAATAATTTTCTATTAATGCTATAGCAATATAACTTGAATTTTTGTCGTAGTTCAAGTTAGAAAAATAATAATCTACATTTATCAATGTCATATTAATAGTGATAAATAGGAAAATTGAATCCTATAGTCTTAGAACTAATAAATTGAGATGTGAAGTGGAGAAATTAATTGGTTTCTCAAGCAAAACTACTTGCATAAATTTTGGTTGGTATTACCTATTAGTAAACCCACACATTTATAGCTTTTCCCCTACATAAGTGTTGAGGAAAACAAATAATGATAGGAAGTAACTCATAGTAAGTATATTTATTTACATCTTATTCCTATCCATTTTTTATACAAGTACTTTTATGAAAATACTTTCTTAAATTATGGTGGGAAGTAACTTACAGTAAATGTGTATGATTTATTTCAAGGATTTTATTTTCAAACAATTTTCCTACAAAGCTTATGAATAAGAAATCAATACATAAATATCTAAAACTCATGCACGAATATTGCAACCATATCATAAATTATGACATAAAGTAGGTGAGACACCAAAGGCTACAATAATACCATCAAATTATTTGAAAAATAGACTTTTAATAATATTGAAAAATAAATATTTATTTTTCTAGTTAAACATTATAAGTTTCATTGGTCAATGCTAAACTAATAGTGATCAATAAAGATCAATTTCTATTATAAAAATACTAATAATGATTCACCCAAAGCCCAACTAGAGTATTGATTGATTTGAGGATATGGAATACACTATCGAGGTGGTTTATCAACTAGATTTTCAAGGCATGCACAAGAAGAGTTTGAATCCCATTGTGTGAGTGGTTTATCAACTTACTTAACAAGCACTGATTGGCTTATAAAAGTCCTCAATAAGCACTTAATGATTTATCAGCTCCATTCAATAAGTTTCATAGTGGCTCAACTTACTTTCCTAATGGTTTATTAGCCTTCCAACAAGAACCCAAGTGTTTTATCAACCCATTCAACAATAACAAAATGGTTTACCAGCTTATCCAACAAGCACTTATTGGTTTATCAACTTACTCATCAACCACTAAATTATTCAACTCTCCATTGGGCCTCTCACTGTCAAACACAAATACATGAACCATGTCTCATTACAATCACAAGGAATTTTTTTCCCAACCATGGAGCACTAATTTAGGGATGTTCTTCTTCTGCAAATGCTCAAGTTTTTTTCCTATCACACGTTTTCTCCCAACCACAGAGCACTAGTTTAGGGATGTTCTTCTTCTGCAACTCCTCAATTTTTTTTCTATCCCACATTTTCTTCTAGTTGATTCTAATTTGGTTATCTTTTGTTACATTTTCTCACTTTCATTTTGATTTCCCTTCCCATCTAAACAATCATCCTCTCTCCACCATGTCCCTTGAGGAAGGGACAGTATGGGCATAATCCTCCACTTAGTTTTATCATACTAAAACGTTATTTCTATTGGTGGAGGCTCTTAAATATGCCAAAAAAAAAGTTAATCAAAGTAAATGAGGTGGATGTGGCCTGATTTTAATACCACACAAGAAACCTTTCCTCCCCATAACTCTAAATCCATTTCCTCACCTTCATAATATTCATCAATTTAATTTTCACATAAAAATAAATAACAATTTCACTTAGTGACATTTACGCGGGGTGCATAAAAAAGGGTTGTCACATTTATATAGTAATTTTTTTTTCTTATGAGTAAAACGGTTATATAATATTTTTTAGTTATGTCTATATTGGTTCCATCTACAATTATTGTAACTACATACTTCTCAACCCCCATCATTGCAATATTAGAGTAGGTTCTCTAGCAAGTGCTTTACCTTTGAGAAAGGAATGAAAATATCTCCATTGCTTCAGATATTCATGGTGGGACCAATTATTTGGTTAAAACATTATCAAGCATGAGTGACATTGATTTTACACATTTTTATTTTTCCAATTAATTTCTTTTTGTAATTATTGTAGGGAGGCATTGTTGAGAGGCTTGGTTCATGGAGGATGACAACCCCCCCAAAAATTCGAAGTCTTTTCTAAGGTGATTTTTAATATTTGAATTATAATTATGTTTATTAAATGTATTAATTGATATAACTGTGGGAAAATTTTGATATGTTGGAGAGACATAGTGCTCTAAGAAAAAATAAGGCTTGTGGTTCCTCCATCTTGAATATGAGGAAAATTGATTTTGGTCATGCGCCCAGGAGTGCCAAGTGTGACAATGGTGATTGAAAAATCCATTATGTACATTATACATGATGTGGTATTTTAGGCATAGGATTTCATTTGTGTGTAGAGTTCTATCTACCATTCTCTCATTGTTCGTCATGAGCTACCATTATGTATGTTGGGAACAAGATTCAATTTTGTATGAAAATTTTCAACTGGACCATATGAATTCTGACTTCTTCTTATGACAATGTATATATATATATATATATATATATATATATATATATATATATATATATATATATATATATATATATATATATATATATATATTTCATTTATGATGTGAATTTCATACAATATATTATGAATTTTACTTTGCTTAAATGGTGAATGTGGTTATCATGAATGCTAATATAAATAATCATGTTTCATTGATTTTTCATATTGAATCGTAATTTATCACAAAAAGTAATTCACATCCTAATTTCTTAGGAAAGTTCAAAACTGTTCTAAACTAATGTATCTAAATTAACAAAAATGGCAAGAAATCAACAAAGAAATGGAAACTGTGGTGAGAAATCCCTATATTTTTTGAATAATAAAACCATATATGTTAACAGTGAATTCTTGTAAGATTAAAGCTTAAGGTGATGTTCTTGGATTTAGATGACTAAAAGCATGTTTATATCATAAGGCCTAGGTTGCTACGCCTAACCATGTTCACGGTGCCATGCATATTATGCAAGAAATATTAGTTAAAACTTGAGTGTTTATATTTTAGGAATTAAATGAATAACTATTATGATGGATAATTTACAAAAAACATATTTGATGGTGTAACTTGGTAATTTTTTAATTTTGGGGATATAAATGAGTCACTGCTAGGATGAATAATTGATCAACTGCATATTTGGTGTCGTAACTTGGTTTAGTGCTTATGTGGTTAAGTATTTATGTTACTAATTAATTATGTGAATGTCAAATATTAAACAATCAATTGGAAAATATATTAATCAAAACAAACTACTAAACTGTTTATGGTGATGGAAATCCATCAAACAAGGGGGTCTGCCTGATATGAAGTCCCAATTATACCTCACATCATTTGGAATAGGAGCCCCATCTGGGGTATCAACGTAGTTTCCATATATTTTTATAGATATGCCTTGGATATTATTATGAGAAAGAGAGACGTGTGAAAATGTGCCTTCGAAAAGAAAGGGGGTGTTCCTGGTGAGTGTTTGGTCGTATGTGTGTAAAATTTATTTTATTACAAAGGGGAGAGAGAACTGAGCTTCTAAGAGAGAGGTAATAGTACCACCATAGTAGAGACACACATAAACAAGAAGAATCCATTGAACATCCAGCGGGATATTCCATAAATATGTGACAATCATTACAACCAATACAACAGGAAAGATATGTCTAATATCCAGTGGAATAGACCACAAGGATGCAACAACGATAGCAACCATTACAAGAAATTATCAATATGATAAGTATCAAAATAACCGAAATATTTCAACTACTTTTGCACATATGAAAGAAAACATGAATTACATACATTCACAAAATAGTCATACATATATTCATAATCCATGCATGAATAACATGTTGGCCATCAGGATTCTTATAATAAGTAAAATTTACAAGACACATGTATACAATGAACACCACTAGCTCCAACAGTGGAGTGTTGGAGCCACTCCTTACTCCTCAAAAGAAATAGATTGTCTCTCTAGTGCCTTGTAGGAGGAGCCATGGAGAAATTTCCTTTGCTCATACAATGAGGGTGTATATATAACCAATGGGGAGGTGATGCTTCACTGTCCTTGTGAATCTTTGACTAACCTAATGACTATTTTACTTCCTATGAATTTTCAAATTTACATGACTCTTCATATTTTGTACACGTCCTTTGGAATTTCACTTTAAAATACATTTTCAAATATATAATTAATTACATAATCCACAAATAATGTGGCACATGATGATTTGTGACATGAAATGACATAAAACTGCTGACAAGAACTTCTTGATGACATGGAAATGCCAAGCCATTCTTGATGCTCCTTTGTCTTCCGCAAGAGACTTTCAATGTTTCATCTTCATGAAATATATTATTTGTTCTTCATATCCATCCCCCAAAGGGTTGTGACTCATATGGAGTCATCATGTGGTCGTGATCTTTCATTTTCTATTGTAATCTATTGTTCCTTCATCTTCTCACCTGATGGTAATCTTATCAGTTCACCTCCATATGTGTCTTCTAGCATGTCCTCCTCCTCCATATACTTATTCATTGTCTTTCCATAGCATTATAGAACACTTTCATCTACAATCCACTCATGACAAGACGAAAAAACCCTAGTTTAAGATGGTGCATATTGATCCACTGACTAAGCCGAAACCCGGTGATAGTTTGGGAAAGAGACTCAGAATTGTGAAATTTCATAGCTCAAGAATTCAAGGGTTAGGCTTGTGGCTTGATACTATGAAATGTAGAATTTAGGCTCAGGCTGAGGAAAAATATTGGATAGTTGAGGAGCTCAGGGAGCTAGACTGAGGGATTGAGCACAATTTTTTCCCATTGCATAGTTTTGGGAGGAAAAGGCCTGGTTATTGTACAATTGTGTAACTCAGGAGATCAAGGGTTGAGATTGAGCTTAGAGACTATGCATTGTGCATTTTAGCCAAGGCTGGAGGGTTGGATTGCACAATTATGGGGGGGTAAGGTATGGGCTTGAGAACTGGAACTATCTAGTGAACGGTCCTAGGAGGAAGGAACTGTGCATTTCATAGTGTTAAGGGTTAGGGTTGTAGCTAGAGGATTTTAACTACGTAATGCACAGTTGAGGATGGTTGGATGAGGCTAAGTTGCTCGAAAATTTTCGACATTTGATTTCTGTGAAATGAGTGAAACTGATGTGAACAATGATGGGAATTGATTTTGATCACACACTTAGAGACTTGAAGACACAAAAAATATCATCTGGAAGACATGAGTACATACTTACCTTAGTTGCGGAAACCTTTGCGAAAACTTACGACATGTGCGACACTAAAGATACACTTTGTGACGACTGTGATGACACTTTCATGAAAATTCTTAAAACTTTTGAAATGAGTATGAAAATTTTTTACGTCGTAATATTTTACTCATTTACATAAGGAGAACCTCTTGAAACCACCGAAACAAGCCTATGTACATTGTGCGACACTTAACATTCTTAGAAGACGACAAGTGCTAAAGTCTAAACGAAATTTGCGGTATATGAACGACAACGAAAGAAATGCATGCCAGAGATAAGATAAAATTAAAATTAAACTAATTAGAATGAAAGAAATAAAAAGAGACAATACAAAATAATAAAATGAAATTCGTGAGAAAAAAGGTGTGTGAAAGCGATAGTTTGCAAAAATCACAAAAATAGAAGTAAAAATGCAGGTAGAAGTGAGAAACTATCAATGTCAATGTGCACTGACTATAGACATGGATTGGAAATCACATAGGCACAATCTTGATGGACCATGCTATGCTTGTTCAAACTTGTGTAAAATAATGTGCTCATGAACTCATTCCGGACTAAGCATGTGTGAGAAAGTACCCTTAACACTTCCAATACAAGAAGGGAGCTCAAAACCATCAACTAAAAAACACGTGAATTTGGAACGACTAATTGCAAGATCCAAAATAGGCTCCAAAACTTGAGTGTAGGCAAAATTTTGGAGGGTTTTTGTTGCAGCAACAACACTTGGTGACACACTGGTAGAACTCTAGCTTCTCTTCCTTGGTCAATTATTTCATGCATGATCTAGTTCTTTAGGAAGTATTGATTCACCATTCACATTACCATGGCTTCCCCACTTACCCCATGCATAACATAGGCCCCTTCATTCCTTTAATCAGCTAAACACAAACACAAGATCATTGATCACACAATTTTTTGAATGAGGATATGGTAATTAAGTTCATGAGCTTTAGATTTTTAGAGTATATTTTTTCATCTCTCATGTTGTTCCACTTCTAGCAGACCTGGAGAGTACCTCGACAGAGTCACCTCAGGATCAAAAACATTGTTCCACTTCCATTGATCCTGGGAATTACCTTGGAAGAGTTTCTAGCTTCACCTCTCTACACAGGAAGCCTTTATCTTCTTTCACCTTTATTTATTTATTTATATAATACTATGCATTGGCACTTATTTATTTCATGGGAGGAATATGGATCCCAACTTATTGAGAGAAGGAGAGGTTGTTCCTTCAAAGAAGCATATATAAGACCTTTGATATTAGTTTTCTCATTTAGATTTTCCCATTATCCTTCTCTACTTGATTGGATCGGCCTAAAAGCACCAAAACATAAGGAAATCAATGTAGGAATGTGGTTTCCAAGATAGACATGGAGATTGTGGCTCGACACAATGATTAATGCAATGATATTATTTTCCATCGAAATGTCATCGATCAAAATATGTAACCAAGAGATGAAAGGACACAAGTTTAGCCAAATGTTGCAGCGTCACAAAGTCCTGTTCTATATTCCCACATTCCCTTTTGAGCCAACAAAGAATCTTCATGCAAGGTTTAAAAAAATGAAAGGAAAGACAAGACATGACAAAGGAAACAAAACCAGAGATAACATAGAAAATGGGTAAACCAAAACATGATGTGGAACCAAAACCAAAAAGCACAAGACAAACCATAAGAAATGATTGTCGGATTCATTGGCAGGTAAACTAAAATGCAACTAGACCAAATCCTAACCTAACTAGCAAGAAGGTCTGCGTCATGTATAATAAAACTTCCAATGAATCCACCGTAATTTCTTCTCACATGCATTCAAAAATATATAAGAAATTAAAAATGATATAAAACAATGTGCAATAGAACATATATGAACTTGAATAACTTGCACAAAAATTTGAAGGTATTTCCTGTTAGCATAAATATAGGTCGTAGGAACTACTTCTAACTGATTCACATTCTTACCTTTTTTAGGAAAACCATCATTCAACAAACCTTAGAAGCTTCTTGCAAATGTGTCTCCAACTACACTGGAATCCTTAGAAAGTACACGGAAAGATTGAAGCTTGTTATTTGCAACAGATCCTACCAAGTAACATTTCTCCAACCATTCAGCGATTGGATCATAAAATTTGTGACAATCCTCTTGAAAACCCTAAAATATTTGAAAAGATGAATATTTAATTAGAGGCATGGGATTACAATGAAAATTTTTTGAGGGAAAATATATATGATCATATTGAACAGACATGTCATGACAGTGAGGATTTGACATAACCATCAGTGAGTGCCGAAGTGCCTCAACTTCTTGACCATTACCTGGGTATTGAGATGTTAAACCATAAATATCAAAGGGCATAAAACAACTATCATTAGATGTAATAATTGGAAAAAGTAAGTTGAATTATAGGCATCAGAGGTAGAATCATGATTAGATGGGTTTAATAAAGCATGATATTCCAAGTTTGTAATTACCAAAGATAATTCAACTTGAACAGTTTTGTGAGTGATCAACATAATAGAATCATCTTCCTCACATGATGAGTGTAACAAACCATTTTCTGGTAGTGGGTTACACACTAAACTAACATTGTAATTGTCAAAAGAAATAAAAAGGAGTGCTAGTAAAGTAAACACATGAAACTAGTGAGGGTAAAATGAGTGAAGAAGAACTTTTTGGTAAAATAATCCATGCATTCACTGAAACTCAAGATAATTTCAAGTGTAATGAAGAAAAATATTAGCATCATAATATTCACAAGAAGGATCAAGATTTGATTATTTTCAAAAGAGTGTAACATGTATGACTCCTTTGGCCAAATATAATCTTTAGAATAATCAAATTCTTAGTTCAGGATTCTATGAGAGATACACATTCCAAACCTTAGTTTGATACTGAAGATTTGCATGAAGATGAATCACCTTGAATCCGATCAAAAAAAGAATCTTGAAATTTCGAAAGATCATATCCACAATGCCAAATCTATTTCAAGGAAGAAACTGCATTGAATGAAACCATGTAGAAAAAATATTTTTGTGAATAAAATCAAACCTGACTCAATTTAGGGGTCTTACGAGAGTTGGGAAATCTTGGAATAACCATCAATAGAAGTTGAAGTGCCTCGACTCTCTGTAAAGTCCTCGAAATTTCAAGGATTGTAAAATAACATTCTGAAGATTGAACCAGATCATACATGGTATGAGGGTAGCTACTTTCATTGATTTCGATAAGACCAATATTAACTGGATGATAGCCATCTCTATCACTAATTTGATCATATTTTTCAACTTCGATAACCAGATTACTCAAGCCGAAAGATTATTCTGATCGAAGATATAGAGATGGATAAATTTGATGATCAAGTTGATTTGAAGAGTTTTCTTCGCGCAAAACAAGAGATGATACAAGATGGAAAGGAAACTCAAAGATCTGATTATTTTCTATTTCATCATGAATAACCTCACTACCTTGTGTAAATTTAGAAGTGAGCTCATGAGATGAATAACTTGAAGATCGCAGAGTATCTTCACCACATGTATATGCATTGCAAATAGGAGAGCACAAGGGATAGTGGGACAAAGAGAAATTTTCGATAAGAGAATTTTCTTCGCCTGAAATAGATTCCATATCTAAATATTTCAAATTAAAATTTTCGAGATAAATTGAAATATAAACTTGTCTACTTGGGCATTCATCATCGCATACATAAACAAAATCATCATCTTCAAAATGATTGTTTCCAAATACTACAGATCTAAGAAAATTAATTTCATTTGATTCATTATTGAGATTAACATATTTAGTATTTGTCAGTAATGAGGAGACACCATATTCACACAGAGGTTTTGAGAAAGAGAATAAAAATTTAAATATTATTCACCTTCTTTTTCCTCTACATGGGTAATGTAACTATCTTGAGCCCGATCGCAATTTGGATGGATAACTTGGAAATTAAGAGTGTGAAAAACTAGTTGATGGGGAAAATTGATCAAGTAGATCACGATATAAAGAGTCATGACATGTAGATGATAGAGGATAAGAGAAATCTGAATTAGATTCAGGAATAGAGTTATGAGTATTAATACCATCTTGAGGAATTGAAAAATCGGTTTTCACCATAGGCTTCATCAGCCATTCTGGGATTCCCTCTATTGGATTTGAATCATGAAAAGAAAAAGGAGGATGAGAAGATGGATTAGTAATTTGATATGCATATTTCCAAAATTTACGATCATCGCAAGGATACATCCACATCGAAATTGAAAAATGAGGACAAGGAATAAAAGTAATAGAAAGTTCCTCCTCTAAAATTGGGGGTGTCTCTTGATTTACAAGATTTGGGGATGAATAAAATTCAGTTGGTGAGGATTCACCCTACAAAGAGATATGAACCAAATGCTCAAACTTTTGTTTCAAGAAATCTCGATTCATATATTCTTCCAAAAATTCATAACAAAGGTGAAGGAATCGATTAGAGAAATCCTTAATTGATTGATCATGATCCATTCTAATTTGATCGATTCTTTTATAAAATTTTTGGTAATCATAGATATCAAATTTTAAATGAAACTCCGTGAAAATATGGTTAAGAGAATGAATGGAAGTAAGTGGTAGAGTGTCACACCATCGACTAACTCGACCTTCAAGGGTGAGGCAGAAAAAAATACAAACCACATATTCAAAGTCAATTTCATAATATTCACAAAACTTGAAAAAAGAGATGCATGCTCGTTAAAGGACCTATCACCCTCACAGGGATTGAAAGTTCACAAGGGGATAGGTTAGAAAAACTCCTCGAAAGTATGATTTTAGGATGAGACATTTACAATAAGAGATTCAAAACAAAATCAAAGGGCTCAACTTGTCATCTGGCCCTTCTTATAGCACCACTTCGTTGACGGTTTTGGAAATCTATCAGCCAAGGGGGTCTCCTCGATGTGAAATCCAAATTAGAACTCACACCATTTGGAATAGGATCTCCATTCAGTGTATCAAACCAATTGAAATATATTCTTATATATATGCCTTGGCTCTTACTGTGAGCAATAGAGCGGGGTGCAAATGCACCTTCAAAAATCAAGGGGGTGTACCTGGTGAGTGTTTGGTCGTATGCATTTCAAATTTATTTTACTACGGATGGGAGAGAGAAGTGATATTCTAAGAGAGAGGTAATAATACCACCATAGTAGAGACACACATAAAAAAGAATAATTTTTTCAACATCTAACGGAATATTCCACAAAGATGTGATGGTCATTACAAAAAATACAACAAGAAATATTTTTCTAATATCTAGCGGAATAGTCAACAAGGATGTGAAAATGATAACAAACATTACAACACATTATCAATATGATAAGAAACCAAAATAGCTGAAATAGTTGAACTAATTTAGCATAAATGAAAGAAAACATGAATTACAAACATTCACATAATAGTCTTACAAATATTCATAATCCATGCATGAAGAATGTGTTGGAAATCATGCTTCTAAAATTAAGTAAGAGTTCCAAGACACATGTATACGATGAACACCACTAGCTCTAAAAGTGGAGCGTTGGAGCCACTCCTTGCTCCTCAAAAGAACTAGCTTATCTCTCTAATTCCTTGTAGGAGGAGCCAAGGTGAAAATTTATTTTCTCATATAATGAGGGTGTATATATAATCGATGGGGAGGTGATGCCTCACCTTGTGACTCTTTGACTAACCTCATGACTGTTTGACTTCCTATGACATTTCAAATTTACATGACTCTTCATATTTTGTAACATGTCCTTTCGACTTTCACTTTACAATACATTTTCGAATATAGAATTTACGTAATCCACAAATAACGTGCCACATGATGACAAGTGTGACATGACTTGACATAACATTGTTGACAAGAAATTCTTGATGACATGGAAATATCAAGCCATTATTGTTTCTACTTTGTGTTCCACAAGATATGTGAAATGGTTCATCTTCATGAACGATATGCTTTGTTCTTCATATCCACCCTCCAAAGGGTTGTGACTCAGATGGAGTCCTCATGCAGTGGTGATATTTTACTTTTTGTTGTAATCTTTCCTTCCTTCATATTATCTCCTGATGATCATCTTATAGTTGGAGCCCCCCCAACTTTTCCCCGCAAGCTTCATAATCAATGGAACCTGATTCTCCTCCATCTAGAGGGAGCGACCCTAATTAGCTTCGGACGACCAGATAAATTTAAATGGAATCCAATTGGTGGTGCATATTTAGTCACGTTGGCATATGGAAAGCTACAAGAAGACCATCAATAACTTGAATGGCCTCTCTGGAAATCCGTTTGGAAAATTGAGAGCCTTCCTAAAATTATTTTTTTTGGACCATGCCTAAATTTAAAATCCTAACTGCAGACAATCTCAGGAAAAGAGGTATACATGGCCCCTCCATCTGTACTTTGTGCTTTAGATATGAAGAAACCATTCATCATATTTTAATCAATTGTAAATTCTCTACTGAATGTTGGAAAATATTGGTCAATCCTCTTGAGATCCATATCAACTCAAGTCTTAGTCTATCAGAGTTTTTTGCAAACTAGAACTCCAACTATCCCTACTCTTTCAAAAAAATAATACACTAAAGATATTTTGGACCTGCCTCCCTTCATTATTATGCTATAAGATTTGGCTAGCAAGAAAAAGGTTCATTTTTCAAAGAACAAAGTCAGAAGCTCAAAAAATATTGGCCAAAACTTAGAGCCTAGCATCGGAATTCATCCTATCAAAAGTGATAAAAAAAATGGTTGACAACCTTCTTCAATAAGTAGAAACAAATTGGCTCAAATTAATTTTGGAACAACCTTCGGTTGCAGCCTGCCTTCCTAGAACAACTTCTCTCATATTTGATAATTGGAAGATCCGTTTGAATTAAAGGGATTTATCATTTTAGCTAAAATCTCTCAAGAGACCTTGTGTCTTCTTTAATGGAGCCTCCAATTCAAATCTCGGTTACGCAGAAGCTTGAGGTGTTATAATTGACCATTTGAGATAAAATTCAATTATTTTTGAGTGGGGTGTGGGCATTGACTCAAATAATAATGCGGAGTCCTATGGTTTTTGGATGGGTTCCCAAACACTTAGCAGTGAAAACTATACGAATCCAATTATAATTTGGGATTTTTTTATTATAATTCAGCAAATGGTCATGAACTCGAAGCCCAAAAATTATGATCTTGCCCAAATAATCTCCAGAAACCATAATTATTTGAAAAATATAGGAGAGGTATCTTTCTTCCATGTTCTCATAGAAATCAACAAGATAGTTGATGAACTCTCAAGAAAATATTGCGTCATACCTCAAGGAGAGGCCGAAATAAATCAGGAAATATTTACAAAATCCATCCCATAAATCTCTCCCTTCAAATGTACAATTCAATCTCAAAAATCTTCAAATCCATTCTCCTCCTTCCCAAGGCCTAACATTTTCATTTTATCGGCATAACCTCCTTCATTAAAAGCTCCATCTTCAATGAATATATGAGACCCACCTTGATTTTCCTCCCTCTGACTGCCACACATATCAAATCCAAAGGCATGATGATTCGATGGGATCAATTGCTCCTCTTCTCTTTATATTCTCTTTTCCTCCTCCTTCACTTTTTGGAGATCTTTGTTTTTTTCTTACCTGCTTCTGTGCACATTCTTCTACCTCCTTCCTCTACTAGTACTCCCCCCTTCCCTTTGTTTCTCTGCATGCATCCCCGTTCTCTCCCCTTGATCCTCAACTGCACCCAGTCTTCTCTATCTCCTCCTTACTCTCATGTTCTATCTGAATACTCGCTCATTTCTCCATGGACCCGATCCAATGCTTCCCACATTGCAAATCTCTCATAGCAGTATTGAAATAGATTCAGGATATGCATAATCAATGAAAGGAAAAATGCAGATTTGAAATTGGATACCTCAACTACCAATGCAACGAGCACAAGAAATCTATTGAAAAAATCATTAATCGTTGTGCTCACATAAAGAATTCCATTTATACCTAGAAAGATATGGTGGGTAAGAAATTAGGAGAAAAATCAAACTCGATGGATCACAGCAGCAAGTACCAACAAAATGAGGAGAAATCCATCAAAAAAGAGTAAAAGAATCATGCAGCTTTAAGACTCATCAGGACCTATTTCTCTCACTATAAGAATGCAACCTCTATCTTTCAATCTTGGATATCTCTTTAGTTAGATATGAATAGTAAATGTATTACCCTTCTTCAGCATTTTGTTAGAATACACAGGAAAAATGTAGTAGGAAAATTAGGAAGCTACGAACTA
This sequence comes from Pinus albicaulis, assembly GCA_034641835.2. Lineage (NCBI taxonomy): Eukaryota > Viridiplantae > Streptophyta > Pinopsida > Pinales > Pinaceae > Pinus > Pinus albicaulis. The sequence goes on along the minus strand of CM076582.1, from coordinate 400,290,850 downwards.
TATGTAAAAGCTACAAAAAAAAGATTTAGGAATTTTGTCAAATCCTCCTTCCTAATATGTTCAAACACTATGTGCTTAAGATTCCATCTCGAATGTTTTTGAATGAATATACCATATCTGATCTTGTTAAAAAAAAAAGGTTAATAGGAATTGAATAATAAATTTCTATATAAATATTTTTAGCACTAATATGTATAGTCTCTATCCACATGTCTGAATGAATAGGGTATTTTTTTGTGAATCCTAATGTGAGAAATTTATTTATTTATTTTTAATTATTATTATTATTATTATTATTATTATTAATGTAATAAGATATGTTTATGATCCCTCTAAGGTAGGATATCTTGTTCCATACCAACAATAAGACAAATCCTAAAAGAGCATTAAATTCTTTTGTGCCTCCACCTGTCAACAAGTTACTATCAATTTCATTTGGGATCCAAGTTAATATATGATGTTTACTCTATGGTAAAACACAATAAAATATATAGGTTGTCCTAAATTACTATTTATTATTATTACTTTTTGTGTCTATGTCTAAGAATATATTTTTGTTTCCTAATTATTTCCTTTTTTCCTTATTGGTCTTTTTACCTTTTGAACTTCTTTCCTTAATTGAACTTGGTCTTATGAAATAATTTCTTCATTTTTAAATATTGCATATCTTTTTATACTTGGATTTTTATTGAGTATATTATATTTATGGTCATCAAATCTTAGTTATGAATTAACCTATCTTTATGGTCAATTATTTCTCCCTACCTCTTTCCTTTTATGAGATAATCGTTTCAATTTGTAATTTATTTTGTAGTTCTTCCTCATCTGTTTTAACTTTTGTAATTTATTTTGTATTTATTCCTCATCTTTTTTATCTTTTATACATACAACTATGAGAACTAAGACTCTTTTTTTACCCCCATGGTGTAACTCTATGATCTTACTCATTTTCTCTTTGATGCTTTTGATATCCAATTTACTTTCCATGCCATTTAGGATAGATTTAAATTATTATTTAGCTTTTCTTCTATCTATTTCAATTCATACCTAGGTTATTATGGATATTATTGACCTTTTCTTCTTGTGTTGATTTTTCTTTCCTTGTCTTTGTTTTTCAGTATCTTGTAGTCTATTCTCCATTTTTTTGAAAATAAGTATCCATCTCTAATATTCTATTTTCTATGTATTTTTTAATATTATCTTTCACAAAGGAGGTAAATTATTCATATTGAAACAAAAAAATAGAGAGGAAATAAAATTATAAATAAGAGCACAAGAAGGAACTTGCATATCTAATTAGACCAAACTCAAAGATTAAGACTGTAGAAATATTCATCACTAAAATTAATTTTAAGAAAATGTCAAATCAAAGCTTAGAGACCAACAAAATACTTGACTCTACTAATCACATAAGTTAAATGTTGATTTCGTTCCTTTATCACTTGATAAATTTGAATACATTCTACTTTAAAATAGATAAATTTGTTCCCTAAATTTGATAATATTTTCTTTCAAAAATGTTTTTACTCACATTAGTTGAATTTTTCAATTCATTAGACCCATGAGAAAATAAAAAATAATAAAAATTTCACCATAATTAATTATGGAGAATAAAATAATAAAAAATAATATGACTTTATGAAAGATAAAAGTTGTCAATCTCCATAAATTGTAAAAAATAAGTACACTATTTTAAGATTTTGGACATTGGGTTCAACACTCCCTATGTGTTTCGTGACATGGACTAACCGCCTCTCGTGGATCCTAACTTTGGTGATTGTAGAGGAGACTAATGCCTGCGGGTTTTGGTCTAACGACAATCATGATTCCAACAAGTGGTATGAGAGCCACAGGTCTCGAGTTCGAAACTCACCTGGCTCACGTTGGGGGGGAGATTGTTGGACATTGGGTTCAACGCTCCTCATGTGTTTCACGACATGGACTAACTGCCTCTCGTGGATCCTAACTTTGGTGATTGTAGCGGAGACTAATGCCTGTGGGTTTTGGTCTAACGACAGTCATGATTCCAACATAAGATGCCCTACTCAATTTGGTTTATGAAAATTGGAAGGATAATAATAATATGTAATTTTTTTACTAATCCCAATGGATAAGACTCTTACCATAACTCACTGCAGAGGAAAAGGGTTGTCAATGTTCACAAATTATGAAGGATAAGTACATTGTTTAGCCCTATTAAGTATGGGACTTGGGGACATAATAATCGTTTGTAGTATGCTTCCCAATCCTGAGTGGGTAAGAACACGGGAGAGATTACAATGAAAGGGAATTGGAATAAAGAAACAGATACGTGGAAGAACAACATAGAAAAGATAGAGGGCAGGTGGCAGGAAAAAAATATCTTTTTCCAGAAAGGAGGGGTAGGTGGCAGGCCAATTATTTTACGATGACCTCCCCTCCCACCATTAAGGACTTGGTACAATGAGCATGGAGTGTCATTTTTTGTCTGCCATTGTAATTTTATGGCGAAAATAAGAAAATAAAAATGAGTCTCCACAAATAACTTGGGATGGAAGTAAAGCAACATTGCCACACATAGGACGTTCACATTTGATTTTAAGTGTTGATACCTTGTTTTATGGTTATTGATTTGTTTTTTCTATCTTGTTATTGTTATTGTGGTGTTTGTCTCTTGTGTCTAGGTTTTCTTTGTGATGATTCAATTCATTACTACAATTATGAATAAAATAGTGACATTCCCTTTGTGATTCTTTTCTACATGTCACAACTACGACCTCACCAAATGACTTTATGATGAAAACCCAAAAAAAAAGTGTTTTTATTTCTGTCGTTTTAAGAACACCATTTTATTTATATGAAATTTTATGTTTGTAGGTTTCATTTATATGGAGTTATATTTCTGGTTTCTCCTATGTTCAGCAACCACTTTTTGAGATTTCTAATAATAGTTTGGAGAAAATCTCATAAATATGACAACAATAGGATTTGTTGCTAAATTGACTTCATCTAATCCTGATGTGGAGTTATAGCATCCTATTTTGTTTAGATTGAATGTATGACTTAGTTTCTACTCCCAGCTATAAAATGTAAGCCCGTAGAGGTTTCTGAGCATGAGGAATGTGAGGAGTGTGAAGAGGAATTGCATATGAGTAATTATGCTGTTGTTTTCTCCTGTTGATGAATGAGATTGTTGATGCCTCTGTTTGGTGGACGTAGACCAGATTGATTCGGTGAACCACGTTAAATATTGTCTCTTTATGTTTTTTTCTACTATGTGTGATTGTTAATTAATTTTCCATTGTGTTTTTCTCCTACAAGAGGTATCGGAGCAAGTTATGAAAAGAAGTGGGCGTGTTTGGAGATCGTGTGGCCAAGGTCTACTACGTATGACCCTGCGTTGGACCGTAGGAAAATTTAGAAGGAGAACAGCCCCATGACACTGATCATTGAAGAGGAGGGCGTTGTGTAAACTCTCACACTGGAGACAGGTATTCATCTGTTTTTTTGTTTGTTGTGAAAGTTCGATAGCTGAAGACCAGATCTACGTTTGCGTGGATCTATGACTGGTGAGCATGCCTGTCTGCCAAAATCGATCATTAGAGAGATACAAGGATTTTCTGTTATTACAGAGACGCATGGATTTTCTAACCGTGAGACCGTGAGATGAAGACTGTCGTTGAACTGGTGATCGATTGCACAAAACGAAGTCAGGAAACGGGATTGATGAGTCTAGACCTGCGTGAAGACTGTCATTGATCTGCGTGGCTGAGGCAGCTTGCGTAAAGGCTGTCGATGGACAGCGTAAAGATGATGGATTGCGTTATGAAGCAATAGAGGAAGCATTTGCTGCGTATGTAACTTGTGATGAATTCACAGTTTTGGAACAGAGTTTTTGACAGCGTCGGATTGGTGGCCAGAATCATCATAAACGATTTGTGAAAGGTGAATGGAAAAATATTCAATGAAGTGAGAAAAGTGAGTAGATTTTCAAATATATCGATTTATATATATTGAATGCCATTATATGTTAAAATGCCTTTAGTATTCATTTAAATCGATTGATTGTAATATCGATTTATTGGATTGTAATATCGATTTAAATGGGTCTTGTAAGGATTGTAATATCAATATTATATATCAAGTTATTATAATATGCCATTAGATTGGGCCTAGGGCCTACGGAATTTTTTTATGAAGGGCATTTTTTATAAAAATTATTAATTTTGATTAAAAAAAAAATCTTCATTTATTAAGATTTGAAATTGGAGATATTTTTGAGACAAGCTACTCAATATGGCAAAAACTCAAAGTGCTCAATTTGAGATCGAGAAGTTTAATGGAAGGAACAACTTTGAGATCTGGAAAGTGAAGATGCACGATCTACTCATACAACAAGGTGTGGCGAAGGTGCTTTTGGGAAAGTCCAAACAACCTTACACCATGACAGATGACGAATGGAGTGATATCGATAACAGAGCAATGAGTGGAATACGGTTGTGTTTGGTGGATGATGTTCTGTTTAACATCGTGTCAGAGAAAACTGTTGTTGGTTTGTGAACAAAAGGATCATTTTGTTACTTCTATAAGTCTTAGTTCATCAGAAACCCTTGAATTTGATGATGTTGTTGGAGCTTTGTTATATGAAGAAATAAGAAAGAGGTCAAATTCATAAACCTCTACATTAGAAGCAATGATGGTCAGAGACCATTCTGAAGAAAGATGCTTCAGTAAGTAGAACAACTCGCAATCAAAATCGAAAGGGAAGAAGAGTATGGTAAAGTGTTGGTTTTGTGGCAAATCGGGACATTTGAAGAAGGAATGTTGGAAGAGACAACAAACATTCAAAGGAGACTCTTCAAAAAAGAAGAAAGAAGCAAACACGACAAATATAGGTTCGGCATCCGTTTCAAGTATGAGTGATGAAGTGTTATCAGTTAATTTGTCTAGTCATGATCAACATTGGTTGTTAGATTGTGGTGCGTAAAATCACATGTGCATTCATAAAGAGTGGTTTAAATATTATAAATCAATCAATGATGGAGATGTTTACATGGGAAATGATGTCTCATGTAATATTGTGGGAATTGGAAGCATCCAGATTAAAATTTTTGATGGGACAAATAAAATTTTAACTGATGTAAGACACATGTCTGAACTCATAACACTGTTACCGATGAAATAGGTAACCTGACCTCAAAACGGGAACTCTAGCCCAAAAAGACTCAAAAAACATGAAAAAACACCCCAAAAACAAAAAAAGTGTATTCCAGAACGCACTTGGTTTTTTTTGAAGGTCAAATTTCAACATTTTATAAAATTATACTAAAAAAAAAATTGTTTCCTGAAAAAAGGATTGAGGAAACACCCTCAAAACAAAAAACCAAATGATGTCAAGGTTGTACTAAAAAAATAAATGAAGGTATTTTTGACATTTTTAAAAATAGAAATAACATTTTTTTAATTTTTAAAATTCAAACATTAAAAAAAACCCAAAATTTAAGAAAAAAAATAAATTTGAAAAATAAAACATTTTAAAGCTTAAATTTAAAAATATATAGCAATAAAAAAATAAAAATAAAAACAAAATAAAAATTTTAATTCAAAAATTAAAAAAACCCTAAAATTAAAGAAAAAAAAAAAAATTAAAGATTAAAATTTCAAAATATATAGAAATAAAAAAAAAAATAAAAAATATTAAATTTAAAAAAAAAAAAAACAAGTTAAAAAAAAAAATTATAAAAAATAAAATATAGAAATTAAATTAAAAAAAGAAAAAGAAAATGTTTATTAAATTACATTAAAAAAAAAAAATTAATAAATATTTTAAATTTTAATAAATTTAAAACTTAAAAAAAAAAATTTTAAAAAAAACATTATTGAAATTAAAAATAAAAAAATGAAAAATTAATTAAAAATAAAAAATGAAAAATAAAATACAATAAAAATATTAAATTTAAAAATATAAATTAAAACAAATAGGTTTTAAAAAATAAATTAAATTTAAATTAAATATCTATATCTATATATATATATATATATATATATATATATATATATATATATATATATATATATTAGATTTTATTAAATTTAAAAAAAAATGTTAATATTAAAATAACAATTTAAATTTAAAAAAAAAATATTAAATTTTAATAAATAAATGAATAAACAAATAAATTTTCAAATAAAAAATAAATTTTAAATATAAAAAAAAAAACATTGTTAAAATAAAAAGTTAAAAAAAATTAAAAATCAATTAAAATTGAAAAATTGAAAAAAAATAAACTAAAAAATATATTAAATAAAAAATAAAATAAAAAACAAATTAATTTGAAAATATTAAGTTTAATTTAAAAAAAAAAAAAATCTAATTTTAAATACACAATTTTAATTGAAATAAAAAAAAATATAACAATTTTATGTAATCAAAAATATAATAATAAAAAACTAAAAAATTTTAAAAAGTATTATATTCAAATAAATTAAAAAAAAAAAAATACAAAATTTACTAAATTTTAAAAAATTAAATGAAAAAACTAAACATATAATTTAATAATAAAAAAAAATATGAAATTTAAAAAAAAATAAAAAACAATTAAATAAAAAATAAAAATAAAAAATTTAATAAAAAAAAAACAAACAAACAAAAAATGAATAAAATTAAAAGAAAAATTAAAACAAATTAAATTTCAAATATAAAAATTATATATATATATATATATATATATATATATATATATATATATTTGAATTTAAAAAAAATTAATATATATATATATATATATTAAAAATTAAAAAATAAAAAATAAAAAAAATAAAAAATTTTGATCGTGATGGCGCCGCCAATCGGCCTCCCACCCAAGTGGCGGTGGAGGCCGGCCGCTGGGCGGGAGGACGATTCCGGGAATCGCCCTCCCGCGGCAGGAGGCCGATTCCGAGAATCACCCTCCCGCCACGGGAGGCCGATTCTGGGAATCGCCCTCCTGCCGCGGGAGGCCGATTCCGGGAATCGCCCTCCCACTGTGGGAAGCCGATTCCAGGAATCACCCTCCCGCCACGGGAGGCCGACTCCGGGAATCGCCCTCCTGCCATGGGAGGCCGATTCTGGGAATCGCCCTGCCGCCGATTCCGGGAATCACCCTCCCGCCACGGGAGGCCGACTCCGGGAATCGCCCTCCCGCTGTGGGAGGCCGATTCCGAGAATCGCCCTCCCACCGCGGCAGGGCGATTCCCAGAATCAGCCTCCCATGGCAGGAGGGCGATTCCCAGAGTCGGCCTCCTGTGGGAGGGCAATTCTCAGAATCGGCCTCCTGCGGCGGGAGGGCGATTCTCGGAATTGGCCTTCTGCCGCGAGAGGGCGATTCCCAGAATCTGCCTTCTACCGTGGGAGGGCGATTCCCGGAATCGGCCTTAGGGTGATTCCCAGAATCGTCCTTCTCGCCGACAGAGTGTGATTCCCAAAATCAGCCTCCTAACGCGGAAGGGCGATTCCCGGAATCGGCCTCCAGCTGCGGGAGGGTGATTCCCGGAATCGGCCTCCCGTCGCAGGAGGCCAATTCTCAGAATCACCCGCCCGCCCAGTGGCCAGCCTCCGCCGCCACCTGGGCGAGAGGCTGATTGGTGGTGACACCACGATCAAAAAATTCTTTTTCTTTTATTTATTTTTTTTATATTTAATATATATTTTTTTTAATTTGATTTTTTTTTCATTTTTTTTTTAAATTCAAAAAATTAAATTTTTTTTTTTTTATTTTAAATTTGATTTGTTTTAATTTTTTTTGTTTTTTTTTTGTTTTTAGTTTTTTTTTAAATTTTAATATTTTAGACTAATTATTTTTTAAAATTTAAAATTTATTTATTAAATTTATTAAATTTTAATTTAATTTAATTTAATTTCTTTTTTTAATCTTTTAGTTTATTTAGTTTTTCATTTTTAAAATTTATAAGTTGTTTCATTTAAAAAAAAAGACAACAAATTTATGGATATTTGTTTTTTAATTATTTGCACGTGGTTTTTTTCATTTTTTTTGTTTTTTAATGATAGTTTTTTTTTTTCTTTTTTTAATTCTTTTATTTTAATTTTTTTTTTCAATTTAATTTTTTTTTTTTTAATTTGTTTTCTTTGTTAATTTTAAAATTTGTATTTTTATTTTCTTCTTATTATTATTATTTTAATTTAAATTTTTAAATTTAATTTTTTCTTTTTTGTATTTTATTTTTTTTATCTAAATTTTAATTTTGTAATTTAAATTATTTTTAAATTTTCTATTTTAAATTTTTTTTTAATTATATAGTTTTTTCTAATAACTTAGGAAAAAATGTTTTTGATGTTTTTTTTTTTTTTAATTGGTTAATTTTTGTTTTTTTTTCTTTAAATTATGTGTTTTTTTTTTCAAATTTTGTCATTTCTTTTGATATAATTTTTGAATATTTTTGTTTTGTTTTTAGTTTTATTTATTTATTTTTGTTCAAATTTTTTATTTTTACGAGTTAATTTTGTTTTTTTTTACATTTTTATTGGTTTTTTTATTGTTTATATATATATATATATATATATATATATATATATATATATATATATATATATATATATATTTATCTAAGTTTTGTGTTTTATTACCAACATGAAATCACCGCTCTAAAAAAAAAAAAGGTTGATGTTGCATCAATACATTTCAAAATTAGCATGAAAATCACCACTCTAAAAAAAAAATTGATGTTGCATCAATACGTTTCAAAATTAGCATGAAAATCACTAACATTTTAAAACAAATATTCATACTTCATAAATAAAAATATTAAAGTGTCAAAAATCTGCTCAAAAAAAAAAAAAGGTGATTCTGCATCACCACTCTTCAAAATCGGGTGCTTTTTATGCTACCAAAAAAAAAATAGGTAACAGTGCGATTACCTATTTCATCGGTAACAGTGTTTCATAAAAAACCTCATTTCTCTAAGAGTACTAGACACAAATGGATATAAAACTTTTATTGAAGGTGGAGTAATGAAAATTTATAAATGAATCCTATTAGTAATGAAAGCAAAGAAGATTGGAAATCTTTATCAGTTAGAAGGAAGAATAGAGTCAGATCATGCTTCTGCAGTATTTGAAGACGACAGTGATTCTATTCGACTATGGCATCAAAGGTTGGGCCATATGAGCGAAAGAGGATTAAAAAATTTATCTGATCGTAAGTTACTTCCTAGTTTAAAATCTTCTAAGTTAGATTTCTGCCAACATTGTATATTTGGGAAACAAAGCAAGCAGAAGTTTAAAACTAGAAAACATACTAGTAAGGGAATCCTTGATTATATCCATTCTGATGTTTGGGGTCCATCTCCTACAAACTCATTTGGAGGATCGTCATATTTTGTATCTTTTATTGATGATTTCTCTAGAAAAGTGTGGGTCTATATGTTAAAGAAAAAGTCTGATGTATTCACAGTTTTCAAGCAGTTTAGAACATTAGTTGAAAATATCACTGGAAGAACCATTAAATGTTTAAGAACTGACAATGGTGGTGATTTTACTTCAAAGAAATTTGATAATTATTGCAAGGAAGTTGGGATCGAAAGACATAGAACTACTGTATATACTCCTCAGCAAAATGGAGTTGTTGAACGCATGAACAAGACTCTCTTAGAGAGAGCAAGAAGTGTGCTTAGTAATGCCAATTTGCAGAAGGAATTGTGGACATAAGCAGTTTCTATGGCTTGTTACTTCATAAATCAATCACCATCAACTACAATAGGATGCAAAATTCCTCAAGAGGTATGGAAAGATCATCCTTGTGATTATTCTAAACTGAAATTTTTTGGTTGTGATGCATATGCTCTAATTCCGAAACATCAGCGTTCTAAATTAGATCCTAAATCAAAAATATATATCTTTGTTGGATATGGTGATGGGACTAAGGGATACAGGTTGTGGAATCCTACTACTCACAAGATCATCATTAACAGAGATTTTAAATTCAATGAATCTTCACTCGATAATCCAAACCTAGATATGAAATTGAAAGAGGATAATGTACCTAAGTTTCAACATATTCAGTTTGAAACCAGTTCATATATTGATGATAGTCTAGATGAACAAGTTTCAGATGCAGATCATGAAAATGTTTCAGGTGCATATTATGAAGAAGTTCCTACAGATAATAATCAACAAATTGTGGAAGTACCAGAAACATCTTTAAGGAGGTCCATGAGAATTCGACGTCCTCCTAAAAGGTATGATGATTATGTTACTTCAGTTTCTTTAACCACTAATGATGATGAACCTTTGTGCTATCAGGAAGTTGTCAAAGGTTCTAACAGTTATAAGTGGAAAGAAGCTATGAAGGATGAGATGAAGGCATTAAACAAGAATGCCACATGGGATCTGGTGGAACTTCCTAAAGACAGAAAAACTGTGGGATGTAAATGGGTTTACAAATTGAAAAGCGGTGTTGATGATAAAGAAGACATGTACAAAGCGAGGTTGGTCGCAAAAAGTTTTTCTCGGAAAGAAGGAATTGACTTTCATGAGATTTTTTCACCAGTTGTTAAAATTGTTTCAATTCGGATTGTCTTAGCATTAGTTGCTTTACTTGATTTAGAATTACAGCAACTAGATGTTAAGACTGCATTTTTACATGGAGATATATATGAGGAGATTTATATGGAACAACCTGAAGGCTTTGTTCAAAATCGCAACAAGAAATTTGTCTGCAGGCTCAAGAAATCATTATATGGTCTGAAGCAGTCACCTCGACAATGGTACGAGAAATTTGATTCTTTCATGATGAGCCAAAATTATATTAGAAGTGAATATGATCGTTGTGTGTACTTTAAGAAATTAAGTAATGGCATATTCATTATCTTAGTGTTGTATGTTGACGATATGCTTTTAGCAAGCAAAAGCATAATAGAGATCAATAGGTTAACGGCTCAGATGGCTAGCACGTTTGATATGAAAGATCTAGGAGCTGCAAGATAGATTTTGGGCATGTAGATTTTCAGAGAGAGGAGCAATGGTAAGATGTGGTTATCACAAGGTAAGATGTGGTTATCACAAGAGAAGTATATTGACAAAATACTCTTAAGGTTTGGTATGAACAATGTGAAGCCAGTTTCAGTCCCTTTAGCTTCCCATTTTAAGCTTTCTTCATGTTTATGTCCTAAAACAAATGAAGAAAATGAATATATGTCTCGAATACCTTATGCTAATGCAGTAGGAACTTTGATGTATGCGATGGTCTCTACACGACCAGATATTTCACATGCAGTTGGGGTTGTTAGCAGGTATATGGAAAATCCAGGGAAAGAATACTGGTCAGCAGTGAAATGGGTGCTTCGGTATCTGAGAGGAACAAGTGATTACTGTATCACTTATAACAGAAGTAGAGAATTTGTTTGTGGATATGTTGATTCCGATTTTGCAGGTGATTTGGATAAGAGAAGGTCAACTTCAGGATATGTCTTTACTTTTGTAGGTGGAGCTATAAGCTAAATGTCAAAGCTACAAAACATTGTTGCTTTATCCACTACAGAAGCAAAATACATAGTTGTTTCACATGCTTGCAAAGAAGTGGTTTGGTTGAAAGGTTTGTTTGGTGAGTTTGGTAGGTTGCAGGACAACATCAAGTTATTTTTTGATAGTCAAAGTGCAATTCACTTGGCTAAAAATCGAGCCTATCATAGTAAATCAAAGCATATACCTATAAAGTACCATTTTGTAAGACGTGTTATCACTGAACAGGGAGTCTCTCTTGAAAAAGTGCATACAAAAGAAAACTGTGCAGACATGTTCATGAAACCAATTTTATCAGAGAAGCTACGATGGTGTCTAGCTTCTCTTGGCTTGCAGAAAAGATAAAAAATAATAATGGAACAGGGTATTAGGCTAATTGTTGTCAAGGTGGATATTGTTGATATTTCTAATAATAATTTGGAGAAAATCTCATAAATATGACAACAATAGGATTTGTTGCTAAATTGACTGCATCTAATCCTGATGTGGAATATTGCATCCTATTTTGTTGTGATTGAATTTATGATTCAGTTTCTACTCCCAGCTATAAAATGTAAGCCCATAGAGGTTTTTGAGCATGAGGAATGTGAGGTATATGAAGAGGAATTGCAGATGAGTAATTATGCTGTTGTATTCTCCCGTTCATGAATGAGATTGCCGATGTCTCTGTTTGGTGGACGTAGCCCAGATTGGTTGGGTGAACCATGTTAAATATTGTCTCTTTATGTTTGTGTCTGCTATGTGTGATTGTTAATTAATTTTCTGTTGTGTTTTTCTCCTACACCACTGTTGGATTCCAGTTCCCTCATTGGCAGTGAATCAACTTCTTCAATACCAACAACGAAAAGCGCGCCTGAAAATTGTTTAGAGAAGGGAATAAATGGGGTGATGCAGATTTATAGATAACGAGTGTGACCAATTTGTCAATTGAATGATGGGAAACCAGAGGGACCTGAACTCTAACCATGGTTGTTACCATTATTTCGAAAACATACGAGGCTTTGCAGTGTCATGGTAAAGTGGCATATTCTAGTTTGTGTGAATTTCGTTCCACATTAATATTTTCCTTGTTAGAGTCTTTGTTGACTGGTCAACTTAGAATTCTCCACTCTGTATAACAATTTGAATAGTAAAAATTTTGATTCCCTTCATTATTTGTAACTTGGTTTTCTTATTTTACTGTTTTGTTATATATAGCTTGTAAGTTTTAGAATATTACTCTTAGTGGAAGTGATTTTTTTTTTAATTTGAAGTTTAAAAGTGGTTGATTCTTAAGGAAATATATAGTAAATGTTGCTCTGAATGTCTACTAATAGTAGTAGATGTTTTGTCTGAATGTCTATGAACAGTTATAGTAAATGTTTCCTCTGAATGTCTATCAATAATAGTAGATGTTTAGTCTGAATGACTATCAACAAGTGTGATATGTTAGGTAGCATGAATTTTTTTGATGGTGTGTTAATTATAATAAAACATTAATTGAAATTAATGCTATTTTTTGTATTATTATTTTTATTGTTATATATTTATCAATAATAAATACAAATGAAGTTTTTGGTTATATTAATTACATTAATATTTTAGTGTGATTGTGTCATTGTGTATATATATGTTGAAAATTTCAGACTCTTATGTTATTAGGCTAAAACCAAATTCATATTAAAATACTATACCATCTATAATTATAATTAAAAAATTTGTTAAGATTAGAAGAATTTGTTAATGTTTTTTAAAAAATTAAAAAATTGAAAATAAAAATAACTATTCGAAATTCTTCGACCATGAAAATTCTCTTCTGAGGTTACGACGATCAGGGAGGGAGCTGACGCCATAACCATTTGGGAAGGATCAATGGAATCATAATTGTGTACATCACTTCCATGCAAACAAGGCATGTAAAGTTCTGGATTTGCATGGTGCCACCTCTCCTCTAAATGGGTTACAACATTTATTATCAATGAAATCATAATTGCGTCGATCACTTCCATGTAAACAAGGGATGTAAAGTTCTGGGCTTCCATGGTTTTATGATTATCACGGGTTTATTTCTTGATTAACCATTTATAGGGATTATGTAAACATTCTTCGGGAATGATTTCATTGCTCGGAGCAAACTCCAAATATTTGCTTGCCTCATCTATTATTTCCACCCTTTCAAATTCGTCAAACCCATTTTTCTATTTCCACACTTTGAAATTCTTCAAATAAAAAAAATAAAAAAGATCAGAACCGTTTTTGAATTTCCACCCTTTGAAATTCTTCAAAACCATTTTTTGGGTTTTGTGCTTCAGAATTATCCACTCTTTTATCTGAAAGCAAAGCAGTGTTTGCATCTTGCATCTAGTTTGGATCTTTTTTTTGCCTTCTCCTCGCCATCTTTATCTATCCTTTCAACATTTCTTCCCCTTCTCCTTGACTGCTACCTCAGCCATGACCATAGACAGAGCTAGTAATCAGAAAAGTGTAGTATATTACAATGTTCCGGTGGCTGGTGGACCCAATTCAGATATATATACATTATTGCCTCACTATTGTATCATAAGGTTTAATTTGGCTGAAAGATATTTCTGTGGAAAGAGGTTGGCATTACCCTGACAGAAAAGAAGATCGATTAACATGGAATGGTTGTATGGTTAAAAGTCAGTTGGCTGTCAAAGAAATCAACTGGCATATGTCACAGGGGACCTCTACCGTCATTAGGAACGCTTGGTTCCAAAAGTCATGGAAGTGGGATATCCCACAAAAGTTGAAATGTTTCAGTTGGTGGGTGGTCCATAATAGAATTTTCAAGTGGAAGAATTTACTCAAGAAAGGTTTCCATGTTTCCATGGGCTTGGTAGATTTTCTCTTTGCTTATTGGAATCGGAAAATGTAAACCACCTTTTCCTCACTTAGCCCTTTTCCTGATGCAGTTTCGAAATGGGTCTGCCATATACTTTCAGGTTTTCAAAGCATAAACATGCAAAGATCTTTGATCAGTCTCATTTGGACGTGGGGAACTTGCATAAAGATATAGCCATTTTATTTGGAGAAAGGCCCCAATACTGAAAGGAATCCAAAAAGAAGTTACGCTTTAAAAAATCTATGGAGCAGTTTCCGGGTAGGTTTTTTCAACGGTGCTGTGGAACTGCGATGATATTAGTCTTGAGAGCTGGAGATTATTACAAATTCAGTTTGAAACACGAGGGTGGAATTACCTGCTCTGCGGGGCATTCTATAGTGCCACGTTCTTGGACATAGTTGAGCTCGATGTTTTCGCTCGGAGATTCTAGAGTGATTGTTGAATGGGCAAACATGAAACATTCATTAAAGGTTTTAGATCTCACACACTGGATGGAAGACACTGATCTCCAATTTCAACAAGATTGTTGTGCAATATATTTGGAGAGAACAAAATATGGAGGTTAATTTTTTATTTATTTTAGGTAGAATTAGTTACTCCTCTTATCATTGGTGGTACTGGGAGGTCAGCGTTCATAGTTGTTTGTTTTTTTTCAACGGTTAGTCTATGCTTTTTGTGCATTTCAGTTTTATAGTTTTTTTTTTCTGTTTATGTAATTATGGGGTTCATTTTAGATTTTAGTTTTATACATAATTGTCTTATAGGGATAAGATTTTGACTTTTATATACTTGTGATTAAGTCTTTAATCGGAAGGTAAAAGGTAAAAGGTATTGGGTTGAGAAATTTAATATTTATTTTTGAAAAAAGTATCAATTTAATAAAAATTATATAAATATAAATCTTTTTTATAGTAAAAAAATTGTTATTTTTTTTTTTGAAGAAAAAATAACAAACAGTGGTGTCTTTCAAATTTTGAAGTTGAGTCACAGGTTTCAACTTGGAATTTGGATATAGGCCACACTTATATCACATTTATTGAAGGAAAAATTGGTACTTTCACCCAATAGATTTGATTTAAAAGACGGGAAAGGTGCTTCTAGTCTACAATGATGCCAAAGTTGAAATCTTGTTCTTGTTGGATAAATTGCAGTTATAGATGAAAGACATGGTTCAATAAATAGAGAGCATTGAAGCTTTGTTGGCTTCTCCACTTGGTCAAGGGAGCTATAACAAGCAAGAGAAGGACCACATTAGGGTGGAATCCTTCCAATTATCATAATCCTTATGTCATACTCTTTGCATATTAGTTTTTTTAATTTTTTTTAAAGTTTATTATCCAAACATACCTATGTGATAAAAAGTTTCATCTTTGAGAAAAATAGTATGTAATATTATGTTTAAGCTTTGATTTGAGGACAAGAGCTCAATGGGTTACCACTAGTATGGATAAAAGATAGGTGCAAACTATAGTGTTTTCCACTTAACAAAAAACACCGATGTAATAACTTTGTTGGAAAGACATATTGGACTAGAGGCACATAAGAGTGTTGTTGAGGAATTTTTTATGATTATATAATGATTATAAATGGTGGGTTGCTAAAAAGAGTTTTATCTACCCATTATCTTTGGATTTTCATAGGCACATTGTTTGTTTATAAATCCACCTGTTATCTCTAGATCCTCATAGGCTCATTATTTTTCCATAAGTTTCTAATTTTGACTAATGCAAGCAAATTGTATTCATCTCTCTTGGGAATTCAAACACTAAAACATATGCAAATGTAAATGTCTCTATAGTGAATGGAAAAAGACAACGATTTCCAATGACTCTTTAGTTTTATACTCTCCTAAATTATCTATAGTTTTTTTTTTTCTTTTCCACCAAAAGTTAAAAAAAAAAAAAAACATTTAATTTCTTATAATTTTTTTATATTCATAAAAAAAAAATAATCTAATAAACATTAATAATCATTACCAATATTATTGAAAATTAATTAGATTTTATAATTAGCTATAAATTTGTCTCAGGTTTATATTATTTATTAATTTCTTGATAAATTTTAAATCTATTATATAGCAAGATTGTATGTCATTTTGAAAGTTTGTTATGAATATCGCAAGATTGTATGACATTTTGAAAGTTTTTAATGAATCTAAACATTAAATGTTAGTAATTTTAAAAGATATATTTTGTTATTAGAATGAACATGGTAAAATAAAGATGAATATAATACATTATTTTGTTTGGAAAATAATGTTATATTTTATTATATTTTTGTAATAATAATTAATTAAAAAAATTTAAATAATATTTTTAGTTTTTAATATTTTTATGTATTTTAATTTTATTAATTTTAAAAATAAATAAATTTATATTTTTTCAAAAAATATATAAAAATATACTCTTTAAAAATAATTACTTTAAACGTATATTTTTATAATTTAAAAATGTTAATTTTTTTTAAGACATTAATATAAGAGAAAGTTAAATGTATATTTTAATAATTTGAAAAACTATTAGTCTTTTCTTTTATTTAAAATTAAAATTAAAATATACATTTATAAATTTATATTTTCATAGTTTCAAAAATCGTTAATATTTTCTTTTATATAGAGATTAATATAAAAAAAAAAAAAGATTTTTTTTTTTTAATATAATTGTGATACAAATCTTATAAAAATTAAATGGAAAATTTTAAAAATAATCTTAAAAAATTAAAAATTAAAAATATAATTTCATATAAATTAAAAGTATAACATTTCACTAAACTATAACTTTTACGTCTTAGTCATTACATTATTCTATATTATATCGTGTTGAACTCCAATAAGAAATTGGAGCAGATAAGAAAAGAAGATATATATATTTTTTTAATGTAATTGTCATATAAATCTTATAAAAATTAAATGAAATTTTTTGAAAATAATCTTAAAAAATTAAAAATTAAAAATTAAAAATATCATCTCATATAACATTTCATATAAATAAAAAGTATAATATTTCATTAAACTATAATTTTTACTAGTGTTAATCATTACATTATTCTATATTATACTATGTTGAAGTCGAAAAAGAAATTGCAGCACACACACTAGTATGGGACCAATAGGTCCTAGCAGCACCTACACTAGTGTGGGCTAAATTTGGTGCAGGGTCTAATTTAATTTTCCCTTAATTATATTGGACAATAAAATTTAACCTTATCTCATGATCACTTGTAACAGTTAACTGAGTGTGATAAACTCAATTGGCTCATGTATTTCAAGTTGAGGGTGGTTGGTGAAGCATGTAGAGTAATTCTATTAGTTATAAAGTTCGAATTGCAGTCAATGCATTAGTTTAATGTATGAGTAATCAGTTAACTCAGTTAGGTGAGTTAGAGTTAGTTGAACTAGTTGTAACTGTTTGTTGCACTAGTGAAAGATCAAGTGAATTTAAATGTTATTTAATTCACAATCAGTGATCTTCCATGCAACTGATGATTTACTATTAATAGCTGCATGCATGTCAGTTCCAGTGGAGACCTAGTTGAGACAAAGGTGAAAGGGAGGTTACCTATCAGTTGTGTGATTAGTATTTTTCTTGCATGCATCCTAACATCCATTGGAGTTCCCATGATCCTTCTGCAGTTTGGGAATACTAAAATTCCTAAGGAATAGAGATTGCATTCATTAGGAATTGCGCAAGAAAGGAAGGTTGTCTAGAGGCTAAGAATTGGTCAAGTGTTGGTTATTTTTGTCCAGGACAGTGTGAGACAGCTAGCAGAGTGCAGGAGACTCTTGTGATAAGAGTGCATTGTAATTTTTTCATGATTCCATGGTTAATATATAATAAAAGATAGAGGGATTTTGAGCAGCAATATTTCCGCTAGAAATTATTTGTGTTGTGGTTTGATTTGATTCTTTCTTTGCTTCATGTGATTGGTGATTGTGTTTGATTTCTGAAATTTATTTGTAGAAGCAATTCAGTATCTAGCTTTAGTAAATTGCTAGATCGGATTGAATCCATTGATATACATATGTTTGTATAATTTCTACACAGTATCAGAGCACAAGAAATCACTATAGTGGAGGACAAGTTGAGTTTGTGACTGAATAGAATTTGAATTTGCAGAAGACATTCTTGGTGCCACAGGTGATTCAGAATCAAAACCCCTTTAAATGGCTTGAGATTGGAGTATGCACTCGAGGGAAGCTATAACTATTTTACCTGGAAAGACAGGATGGAGGAAGTACTGGAGGATAATGGAAAAATTGAATAGAAATATGGAGATATTTGGAGAATATATCGGTTCAAATGCAGAGGACAAATCAAAGAAAGGATCAAAATATCATGGAGAAACAAAGAACCAATCAAAAAAAGGACCTGAAAAAGATCAACCCAATTCGAGTGTCATGAACCAGTCACAGTCCTTGCTTCAAATGGAATCACAAGTCTATATCAAGTTGTACCATAGAATTATCAACACTTTAAAATTGAACCACTAGTTGTAGAAACTAGAAGTTTATTTTAGTGTCCATCAGATCAAGGAAGGGACAAAAATCTCATTTTTGTGGATAGAATTAGAGGGCCATGCACTGACTTGGTGGGAGAGCGACATGCAAAACTTGAGTTTGGAGGGAGAATATCTAGTGACTAAGTGGGAGGATTTCAAAACCCTCATTAAGTCACATTTTTATAACGTTGGGTACGTGGAGGACGAATGGATTTGTTGGCATTACCTAAGGCTAAAGTTGGGCCAAAGCATGTAGGAGTACACCACAAAATTTGGAAGTATAGCTATAATGTTGGGTATCTCTCCAAAGAACCCAGAGGTACTCCTCAAGTATTTGGGGGGTCTACACCGCCATCTCTGTGACCAAGTGATGTTTTTTAAACCCAAATCGTTGGATGAGGCTTATGTACTGGCCTAATACCTGGAAAACACAGGCCTAAAGAAAGCACAATCAAGTGGATTGAAGCAGAAGGAGCAACAAGATTCTTCTAAGGAGGGGAAGAAGAAGCAAAAAGGGGGAAAAGATAAAAAGATGATAGCCACAATGCACCAGTGAAAATATCTGAGCAACCACTGCAAAATTGATGGCCAAATAGATTATAAGTGTTAGAAGTTGCAGCTAGAGCTAAACCTGAAGAACAAGAAGAATGATAAAAAGAAGAAAAATCTCATGGCCACTGATTCGAGCAACCAAGTTGAAATCAAATTGGATGTGGATGAGAAGATTGTTTCTACATAAGTGGAGAAGAAGGTGAATCTGAGTAGCCTTCAACAACGAGAAGATAAATAAAATACCAAACTCTTCCGTATAAAGATACAGTTCAAGAAGAAAAAGATTGATGCTATGTTTGACTTAGGATTGCAGGTGAATATTGTTGCAGTGGAGTTGGTCAAGAAGTTGTGGCTAGAAGCTCATGATCATCTAAACCCATATCCATTGGAATGGGTAAGTAAGGATGCAGAGCTGAAGGTAACAAACCAATGTAAAATTGGATTTGTCATCAGTGTTGATTTTATTGATGAAGTAGATCTAGATGTGGTTCCCCTTGATGTATGAAGATTCATGTTTAGGAGTCCATACATGTACATGCATGATGCAATATTCATGAGGAGACTTATGGTGGTACCAGCTCGTCAAGGATGGAAAATCATTCATCATCAATGTGCACAAAGGAAAGTAAAAATTTTTGCTAGTAAGTGCCAACCAAGCTAAGAAATTGATTAGTTCCAAAAAGAAGTATTTTTTTATTGTTTTTAACAGAAATTCAGCATACAAAGGAGTCAATAAGAGGCAAGGTATCCATGGAGGGGTGTACTATGAAAATAAAACAACAATTGGAGGAGTTGTTACAAGCATACAGGGATGTGTTCCAAGATATTAAAGGGTTACCACCTAAGAGAAAAGTGGAGCATGGGATAAAACTATTTCTAGACTCCCTGTCACCAAATATTGAGTTGTACATCCAATATGTTATGGAAGCAAGTGAGGTGAAGAAATAGCTGCAGCAGCTGCTGGAACAGGGTGTCATTTGACCAAGTACGTCACCATGTGGGTCACCCATCATCAATGCACTGAAGAAGGATGGGACCTGGTGGATTATAATAGATTATAGGGCACTGAACGAAATCACGCTCAAGAGCATATACCCCCTGTCTATGATAGATGATTTTTGTGATCAGTTGCAGCAAGAAAAATACTTCATCAAGCTGGACTTGAAGTCTGGATATCACTAGGTTCATGTCAAAGAAGAAGATACCTAGAAAATCACCTTCAAAACCAAGAAATTTTTGTATGAGTGGCTAGTCTTTCTATTTTTCCTATGTAATGCACCAACTACATTTTAGGTGTACTGAAAATAGGATACAAAGAGGGAATTTTCACTACCAAGATTAGAAAGAATAATTTATAACAAATGGTAATTCATATTTATATTTTATATTGCTCAAGTAAATTCCAATTGTTTTAAATTAACATAGATAATCGTTCATGCAAAAGAAATCACTATAATGCAAATAAATCATTTAATTTTTAAGTTGGTGTGAAACGTGAAAATTTTGGCTAACTTCACTAAAATGGACACCCAAACTTCATTAAAGGACAAATTGAATAAATCAACTTGTAAAGTTTTTGTTTCTTAATTACAAACCTTCCTCCAATTCAAAATTTTTTATTTTACACAAAACTTTATGCTTTGCAAGAAACGCTTGATTTTTCCATTTTCCTATAGGGAAAAAATTAGGGTCAAGTGCCTCAAAGAAGTTCATAATAGGGTTTATAGATAATGCTCAACGGGAACAAAAATAGTCTAACTTAGTGCTACCAACATTTCGTACAAAATTTATAGTTAGTTATCCAAAATATTGATTTTATGTTGAAATCCAAGTTTTTCAAAATAACAATTAATATTATTTGTCAAATTTCATAGGAAATACAAAAATACACTCTAGGAATAGACCAAGTACACCATAGTCATGAAATTCGGATTAGGACATAATTATAAAGCACTAAACCTATGTATCCACTAGATTCACAAAAATGCCTATAGACCTATTTTTCCCACTTATATAGTATTTTGACAAAATTCACACCAATGGAAAATTATGCATGCTAAAGGAAACCCAAGGGAGAAAATGTAAGGCACAAATTGAAAATATTAAAATACACAAAAGTGTAAAATGAAAAAGCACGCACTCTCCAATTTCAGTCACACAATTGTTTTAAGGCATGAAGCTTGGGTCCGGGTTTGGGTTTGGGTTTTAGTCTTTGTAAGTGAATAATTTTGGCTAACTTCATTAAAATGTATTCCTAACCTTCATTAGAAGGCTATTTGAATGATTCAACCTATAGAGCTTGTATTGAGTAATTGCATACCTTTATAAAATTATATTTCATTTTTTGTTTTAATTTAGTACGAAATACTTTACACTATGCAAACAAACTTAATATTTTCCTTTTTAGCACTCATTAAAAAATAAGGTTAATTTCCTAAATGAAATGCACATTAGGGCTTGTATCTAATGATAAATGAAAAGAAAAATATTCCAACTAGGATATATAAATATTTTATACATTATTTCATACGTAGTTATCCAAAATAAATCTTCTATAATTAAATCCAATCATACCAAAATAGAAATTAATAATGTTTATTAATGTTGATAGTTAATGACAAAATGCATTCAATGGCCCAAACAAACATACCCTAGATATGAAATTTGGATTGAGAGATAATTACGTAATACTGAAACTATGTACACATGCTTTAAGTTTTCCAAAGTTCCTATAGATATTTTTCCCACATATACATATGTTTGAAAAATTGCACAATGATGTAAATTATGCATGTTGAAATAAATGTGAAGTAGAAAAGTTTTAGGAGAAAATGAAATTATAAAAATGTAAAAAGGTAGAAAGTGGAAAGACACACACTCTTCAATTTGAATCACTCAAGTCTACCAATAAATGAAACTTAAGGATGCATAATAGTGGAGTAATACCATTTTGGTTAGCTTCATTGAATGCACTCCTCAACCTTCATTAAAGGCTAAATATTTTTTAAATTGTTAAACAATTTTCTATTTTGTAAAAAACTTCTAAAAATTTGTATTTTTCATGTAAAAATTAAATTTAGGTGTCTTAATTAAAAGCGTACCAAAACTTACGGTTAATAATAAATCGAAAAATAAATATTCTAGCCTAGAAACACTAACCTTTCTCATGATATTCCATACTCAAATTTTGAAAATATATATTTTAAAATGAAATCCAAATTTTCCAAAGTAGTAATTTATACCACCTTCTCATTCCCGTTTTCACATTCAATACAAAATCCACTTTACGGCCAAACCCACTACGGGCCAAGTATGAACTTTAGACTACTATATAATTACACTATACTTAACGACTACTATATAATTACACTATACTTAACCTATGTTACTTTGTGCAAAAATTCCTTGTTATTTATCTTTTACAAGTTTACACAATGATAATTTGCATGCAAAAAAAGTATGTGCACTCAAGAAAATCTGAAACAAAATTTTTCAAAGCTAAAATTTTAAATATGAAATGTATAAATTTAGAAAATGATAAAATATACACTCTTTAATTTAGATTACTTAAATTTATCAAGAAATGAAGTGAAACAAATTTAACTAGCTTCCTTGCAATGTGCGTTTGACCTTCATTACAATTTCAAATTACAAATCTCACTAATTTTTTTACAATTTGACATAAAAAAAAATTATAATGTGCAAATTTACAAATTTGATTTTTCATGGGATAAAATTTATGGTAAAGTTCTTGCCAAACAAACATGTTTAAACACAAAATTATATTGTGTAAATTTACAATAAATTTATTATATTACGCAATTGTAGTCCATTATTTTTTTCCTTAAAATAAAAGTTAGAGTTGACTTCTTCCTACAAATGCCAACATCTCCATGAGGTAGAGTAGTTGTTTCTATGTGTTAATATAGATTATATAGGCTTAGAATGTGAAATGAAAATTATAATGGAGGATATAGATGATTAGTAGGTCTTTATGTAATTAATGAAACAATATCTATTATTTTATAACACAATATATAAAGAAAGATCTTTCTTTGAGCAATATTTGTCTCTACCAATCACATAGCTTAAATATTTATTTTATTCATGTGTCTCTAGTTAAATTTGAATACAATCTACTTTCAAATAAATAATATTTTAATATTTTCTTTCAAAAATGTTCTCACTCAAATTAGTTCAAATTAGTTGAATTTTTTAATTCAAGAGGCCCGTGAAAATTAAAGACATCGAGACTTTCATCATAACTCACTATGGAGGATAATCAAATAGGATGGTACTTAATATAAATCTAATCCTAGCCTTATCAATGACCTCTTATGTGTGCACAAACTCATCAATATCCATATTCTCTAGATCTTGGATACAATTTTCATCTTCACGAGTAAATTCGACCCTTGCACAAAGGTACCACCAATTCTAGCCCCATCCTAGATTCATCGTTACAAGTTTTTTTTATCATAAAATTTGGTTGAACTAAATCCAAACCATTTTTTATGAGTACGTTCCTTGTCCATTTGGATGATTGGATTACCATATGCATCCATGAATGAGATTGGAAATATTCCCCTTGAATATTAAGATACAAACAACACTTAAGAGATCAAGAAGTATTTTCCCCAAATACTAAGTACAGTAAGAGGGTCATCTGGTCCCAATTAAGTTCTAGATTACTACTAAAGTTTTTTAGAGAAGGGAAATCATGGGAATTTACCTGAATTTCTTAAATACTAGGGCATTTTACACAAGACCAAATTTTTTAGACAAGTGCCAAATCCTGAGAAACATACCCTTAGAGATACTATGTTATGCCCACATGAACTCAAGGGTACCAACATAGCTTAGATTATCTTATATGCTAAGAAAAATAAAGAAATGGTTCCAAAGGATAGCTTCCACAAGAAAGCTATAGAGAAAGCTTTGATTTGTGGATCTCAAGATATCACAAGAATATACAAATGTGCACAAACCGAAGAATCATTACATCACTCTTATGCCAAGTGACCATCAACACTAGCTGAATCCTCATTTAACACACAACACTTAATTTAACTTCTTAACAAGTGAGATAATCTACAACCTTAAGTACAGAAATCAGTGATTCAATTCTAACCATATCCAAAAACTGAAAACAAATTTAATAATAGGTTAATTGAGAGACCCACACAATTAGTCATATTCATATATGTATCCCTACAATTCATGAAGATAATAACAATCACATAGTGCCATAAGTTCAAGTTAACCATAAAAACATATAAGGAAACTCCTTCACCATGAACTTGCAATGAATTCAAAAACCTTTCATAAGTAGCGTTGAAGGAGCATAATGGGGTGAAGGACTTCAAGACTCACACAACTTGACTACATCTCACATACATTAAATCCCACTAAGCATAAGTAAGGTAAGAACAAACAACACAAATACTATAAATGATATATGATTATATATGTGCATTTGTAACCTTAGGGAAGTGACCTCACTTGAGCAGAGCTCGAGTTCTAGCCCTAGTAATAAGCTAGTGAACCTTTCAGGACATGCTCCTTCTATACCAACAAGCTATTGAGCTAGGATCCCTATTAGGATCACGAACAATCAACTCTACTTTTGTGGGAACATTCATTCAATGTCAAAAGGTTACGTAAGGATGAATTTCCTTGTCTCTACACATTCGTTAAGTGATAATCCAAGTTGGCTTTTCTTGAATCTATAATCTATCTCTCCACAAAAATAGCTAGGCTAAGGTCCCCACTCCCAAATGGTTTTTTTCGAAGCGATTGAACCTCTATCATCCATAGTTAAAATAGACATAACTTATTATATTTATATGAATAACTTGAAGAGGCTGGCACTTGGAGGAGATACCTCAACTCTCTACCCAACAATAGGCTAACTACCCCACGATATTTCTTGCAATTGACCACCCCCAAGCCATATTTAGATTCTAAGGAGATACTTTATTAAAGGAGATTCACATTGAGTTTCACTCAAATACTTTGGAAATGGAGTCCACTGTTAAGGTGGTTTATCAACTGCTTTATGGTAGTAACCACCACAATGACTCCCTTACTCTCTCATATCAATCGCAGGGATTCACCTAAGGTCTAGCTAGAATACTGCTTAGTTCCAAGATATTGAATACATTATAGGCATGGTTTATTAGATAAATTTTCAAGGAAAGCAATACAAGAGTATGTAGCACACTATTCAAGTGGTTTATCAACTTACTTATCAAGCACTAAGTAGTTTATTAGCTTCCTCAACATTCACTTAGTGGTTTATCAACTCTTTTCAGGAAGCACCAAAATGACTCAACTTACTTACATAGTGGTTTATTAGGCTTCCAACAAGCACCCAAGTGGTTTATCAACCCATTCAAAAAGCATGAAGTGGTTTACGAGCTTATCCAATGAGCACTTAGTAGTTTATCAGCTTACTCAATAAGCATTATCTAATTCAACTCTCCACCGAGCCTATCACTAGCCAATCACACATATGCACATGAACCAAGCCTCATCACAAAAATAGGGAATGATTTTTCCCAACCACAAAGCACTAGATTAGGGATGTCTTCATATGAAATTGCTCGAGTTTTTTTTCTATGTCACGCTTTCTTCGAGCTACCTCTCATTTTGTTCTCTTTTGTTCCCTTTTTCAATATTTCTTGTTGACTTCCCTTCCCCTCTAGATAATCATCCTCTCTCCATTACATCCCATGACTAAGGGACAATATGGGCATCGTATGCCACTCAAGTTTCCCATACCAAAACTTTATTTCCTATTAGTGGAGGCTCTCAAATCAGTTAAGGTGATAGGTAATGGATGTAAATGAGGTAGGTGTGGCCTGATTTTAATACATGACAAACAACCTTTCCTCCCCAGAAATTTGAATCCATGTCCTCCCATTCATTTCAGTGATTGATTAAATTTTCACATAAATTTACATAACAATTCACATAGTTGTAAATCTATGCAAGGTGTAATAAAAAGGATTGTCACATTTATATAGTACATTTTTTCCTTTTGATTAAGGGTTTGTATCTATTTATCTTTTGTATTCTAAGGACTCATTAGAAGAAAACTTGATGGTTTTCTAACAATCTTGCATTTTTTATTATATAAAGGGAAGGCCATTGTATTTTCATTTTTATACAATACCTTGATAAAGAACTCATTGATGGAAGTCTAGAGGGTTGTCATAAAATTATGATAGATATTATGCATATTTTTTTAATTTGATACGAGATTTAGTTGTTTATTTAAATCCTTTAAACATATTCGTATTATTTTTGTCAAAAATCAAATTCTTTTAGTTGTCAAAATTATCGTCAATGTGTCTTTTGTGTAATACAAAGTTTAGAGTTGGATTTAAGGGTATTTGATCAAACTCAAGCTCATGGTCATCTAGAAGGTCAAAATATAGTATTTGATTGTATACAAGGATATCAAATATCACATAATCTATAACACTACTATAAAGATCGTTAACCCAAGTCATGTAGATGGATTTTAACCACTGATTAGACCATTGAAAATTATTAGATCTCAAGAACTACAAACCTTGATCACCTTGGTACTAAACAACTCTTGACCAAATCTTCAAGTTTTATTTAGTGTCTTCTATCTAAAATAAGATTCTCATCTAACCATAAAAGATTGGTTTGGGAATCATTACTTTGAATGATAGCTTGATTAGTTGTTGTTCTAGGTTTAAATTTTCCTAGATAAAGGATAGTGTGAGAGTTTCTCACAATATAAATATATTGTTCCTTGTTATCTTAAGGACAATTGTTTTGTAGATTAATTTCTTGATCAAAAGGCAACGTTAATCTGCCAAAGAAATAATAAATTTCTATATACATATTTTTAACATTAATATTCATGATATTAATCTAAATGTACTAATTGAAAGGGCATTTTTTGTGAAGATGAATTTTTTAATTTTTTAATTATTATTATTATTATAATAAGTTATGCCTATGATCCCTTTGAGGTAGGATTTTTTCAATACCAACAATAAGACAAATCCTTTTATAAGAATGTTAAATTCTTCACACCCTCACTTTTAAACTAGTATAATATCAATTTCCTAATTTTTCCCTATTTTATTTAAATTATCTTTTGAACTTTTTCTTTTCATTCAAGTTGGTCTTATGGAATATGATCTTCAATTTTAAATATTGCATATCCTTTTATATTTGGAGTTTTATTGGGTATGTCATATTTATGTTCAGCAAAGCTTACCTTAACATGAATTAACATATCTTTATGGTAAATTATTTCTCCCTACCTTTTTGTTCCTCTTAGCTTCTATGACATTAGTTGTTTCAATTTATAATTTATTTGGTATTTTTTCCTCACGTTTTTTCTCCTTTAAACTAAAAGCTATGAGATCTAAGGCTCTTTTCTTAAGTTCATGGTCTAACTCTATGAGTTTACTCATTTTCTTTGTTATGTGTTTGATATCTAATTTACTTTCCATACTATTTAGGATCAAATTGTTATTTAGCTTTTCTTCTGTCTATTTCAATTATACCTCATGTTAAGATTCTCTATATTATTGACATTTTCTTCTTGTGTTGATTTTTTCTTTCCTTGTCCTAGCTTTTCCATATCTTATAATCTATATACAACTCTCATATTCTATTGTCTATCTATTTTTTAATCAAGTATTTCATAAATGAGCTAAATTGTTCATATTGAAACCAAAAAAAATACAAAGAAAAAATTTGTACATCTAATTAGACTAAGCTCATAGATTCGGATAATAGAAAATCCATGAGTGAAAATACTTTTAAGGAAATTCCAGCCAACTAAAAATGTATAGACTAGTACAATACTTGTCTTTACTAGTCACATAGTTCACCTATTGATTTTATTCTTTTGTCCTTTAATGAAATTGAAGTTCCACTACATTCTACTTTAAAATACATAAATTTGACAACATATTTTTTTCAAAAAAATTCTTAATTAAATTATTATTCTCAATTAGTTGAAATTAATTAAATTCGAAAGACCCATGTAAAATCAAAGACAGTGAGATTTTCACCATAACGGACTAGGCTGGGGTTTTTACTATAACTAATTGTGGAAGACAAAGATTGTCAATTCTTCCAAGTTCACTCTTTTAAATAGCCATACTCAATTTAGTTAGTTTATGAGACTTTGAAGGATAATAATTATATGTACTATGCTCACTAATCCCTGTGGGTAATACTTGGTACGACGAGCATGGGGTATCATTGTTTGTGTCTGCCATTATAAGGAAAGAAAAAATGGTCTCCACAAATAACTTTGGACGGAATTAAAGCAACGTGGCCAAGCAACGTGGCCAAACAGGAATTTCACATTTGATTTGAACTGTTGATACCTTGTTTGATTGTTCCTAATGATTCACCAAATG
Organism: Pinus albicaulis; assembly: GCA_034641835.2. Lineage (NCBI taxonomy): Eukaryota > Viridiplantae > Streptophyta > Pinopsida > Pinales > Pinaceae > Pinus > Pinus albicaulis. The sequence goes on along the minus strand of CM076582.1, from coordinate 400,262,043 downwards.
ACAGGTCCACCATAGGGCCTCATGATAGACAACCCAAAAAGAGAAAAATGTGTTTTTATTTCTGTCGTTTTGAATGATGGCACAACAACACGGGCCAGATAAATGCCAATCCAGACAAATGTCTGGCAGTATTTTTAATTTATTGTAACCTCCACTCTTGGTCGATCAATATGTCTTTTTGTTTTATGTGAAAAGATTAGTGATTTGAGTGTTTTCAGTCCCATGGCAAGATAGCTGGCATGTCGCCACGGGAAAAGGTATATGGAGTATGTGAAAATCTCGGATACTGTTGCAATCATTGTTATCTGGCTAGCTCAAAATTTTCCACTTTGTCTGACTAAGAATTCTCCACCACCACCTTGTCTGATGTTAACTCGTTAGTTCAGAATTCTCCCTCTCTCTGATTCAGATTTCTCCACCTTGTCTGACCATATGAATAGTAGATGGCTGTTTTTAGGATTAATCAAATTGTTATCATTAATCATAAGTGATTAATCTCAAAGATAATAATTTATTTTATGGATCACTAAAATCTTAAATACAACAATATGATTAATCTCAAAGACAGAAATTTATTTTATGGATGACTAAAATCTTAAATACAAAAATATGAATAGTGATTCTCTTCATTATTTATTTTTATATCTTGCTCAAGTAGTCATATGGTAATTAATTATTAGTTAAATTTGTATGATTTTTAATAGTTTTTTTGTTTGTATATTAATTTTAGTTTTTATATATATATATTTTATAAAAAAGTTATTTCTAATTTTTTATTAAGTACAACGAATGATAAATTATATGACTTACAAATTATTTATATATAAAAAGTTTATATTAAAAAAAAAAACTTAAAAATAATGATCTTATGCTAGGTATGTGATATATTCTTTATTGATTGTACAAGTAATTTTAAATTTTAATCCTCAAAAGATAAAGTGCCATGTCACAGCTATGCACCTTAAACAATACACTCATAAGAAAAAAATTAATCTTCTATTATCTCTAGTAATAATTTTCCTATCAATAATAATCCATCTAGGAAATTCAAATTTTTTTACTTCACCCATAATTACATCTACCCTCATGTAATATGTCAAGGTACCATTTACATACTGTACTCATAAGATTAAGGTCCAACAAAATATAAAAAACAATTCCATAAAACAAGGGTTGACATTATTCATGTATACAACATGTATGCTCAACCATCCCTATTGGGATTTCTCCCATGGCACGGACTATAGTTTTATTATGGTATTAATTGACCACATGGTATTTGGTATATCGATGGAGGATTTCTCAGCATAATCATTAATTTTTTTCATAATTGCACTATTATTGATTCAACTGGTTAATGGTAGCTATCAATTGCATGTATTTATATTTGAAACGATTACACCTATTCACGTTGTGTCATGACTCCATCTCGTCCGTTTGATTGACTCCATCTGGTCCGTTTGATTCTTATCTAGGAGATAGACGATGTGGGCTCGGGGTGGGTTGGTGAGGATAACCACCAACCCCATCCTCCTATTTGGTTATTCACTCGCTCCGCTGAAAAAAACCGACTCTAGGCTCTACAACTCTTCATGGTTGTTTAGTGACAGCATGCAAGGGCTCTGAATTCATCTGGAATGTTGTGCAATTGGGATAATACATTTTATTTGCTCCTATCGAAGAGGTTTGATTCAATACCTTCTACAACATATTTCTCATTTGGGGTTTATAGGTTTGCAACTTAAATTTTCACAGTTTATTTGTTTTAGGCCACATATTTTGCAAGAGTACTATTGTAAGGGTTTACGATTTTTCCTTCAAATTTCACAGAGGAATCCTCTCCAGCTCCTCGCAGGCCCCATCTTGGCTTACATATTTTCACTGTGTTCGGGCATGAATATTCGAAGCCACACATCTCAGGCCAAACTTTTGTCCCACGCCTCCAGGTATGGTCCATGACTCTGAGCTCTATGGGTTATATCTTTTTGTAGATTTAAACTATCGTTGAAGATGTTTACGTGGGCCAGTGACCTTACTTCATTGTCATCACAATGTTAACAAGTTGGGCAACTAGCAGAAGCTGAAATACAAGGTTTCTTGGGATGTTCCTCCCACGGCCTCCTTCACGGTATGTTTTAACTAATTCTCATGGCGAAGGGTTTATTCAAGGTATCCTTTCGTAGTCATTGATTATGGCATGCTATATCTCCTGCAAGGTTGTGGGTTTCTATCCGGCAAGAAATTTCTCAGTCTTCTCGTAAGTCTTGTTTGTTCAGTTTATGGTTTGAGGGTTTGAGCGAGGCGCACCCTTGTATTTTTTTCCGACTGGAACCTTCATTTGCTTGATCACCCATTTATAGTTTAACTAAGACATGGATTTTACTTAATAGTGGACCAAACTTCATATTATGGTTTGAGTTTTATGTAGCCTTTAGCTTGGAATTCGATAATATCTATTGTGGCACTATATCATTGAGCTTGATACTAATGCATGTAATAATTCTGTTCTCTATTGGACTTCCGAGGCTAAATTTGGTTTTGTTGTCAACATTCAATACTTTACCAGCATAATCAAAACATGGTATTTCTCTTTGAATATTTAAAGTTTGTTTGTTAATCTCTACTTTCCTACTAATATATTCGCACTTATATTTCATAACTAATTTCTTTAGAATTTGCAGAGTTATACTGCATGGGTAGTTTATCTCTGAGTATTATTTATACGGGCTTTCTACCTTATGGTACTTGAATCATGACCATCTCTTTGGGTCCGGGCTTTGAACCCTCAGGCGTAAACTTTGAGTTTTTATATTTAATGTTATTAATATCCCCTCAAGGTGCATCGTATAAATGGTTCGACTTCTAATTCTATTCGACTATAAGTTTTGCGAAAATATGCTGCCCATGTTTTGAAAGTAATGGATATGATTTCTTGTTTCTTATTCAGTACATATGTTAGATAGCATATGGATTTCTCACGGTGTTTTGTAAATTACAAGGTTACTGCGTTTTCCTATTTGCGTAAATCCTATCTGTAATCATGTTCTTGTAATGTATTTGTATAGCTATTTTCTGTATGATTTGTATAAACATAGTCACATGCAGTCTTCACACAATTTATCATATTAATTCTAGTAGCACAGTAATTAACCCAAATATCCCTATGTTGTAATTTTCAATAGTAGAATTTTTTATTTCCTACTGCTAAAATAGCATGAACTAGAAATCTAAGATACAATAGTACCTAATTCCAGATGAAATATTTCTGAAGTCTGATGGTCCTCCCAACTGTGAGCGAGGTGATTACGTCCTCAACTCTCCCCTTGCTCCTGACCAAGGTCTAGGTGCTTCAATGAGACAAGAATTTGGACCTTAGGATTAAATCCAGTCTCTTCTTCTTCTCAGTATTTTCTGAGCTCCATTGGTTTCCTCACTAGCTCTAGATTACTCATCATAACAACCTCTTGCTTCACCCTTCATATCATCTGCACATAACCCGATTCCTTCCCAGGATTTTCCTATAAATCCTTTCTTTGGAATAGTAACTGTAAGAACTGTCTCCACCTTTTTACCCTGTCATCTTGGAATCATTTACCAATCAGATACTTCTTCCTTTTACTCAAGGAAAATTATTCATTACTCTCTTTGAGAATACGAAAGATAATTTATTAAACTACCCTTAATGAATACACTTATTCATTACTCATTAAAAGTATACCATAACAAGTATTTAAATCCATAATTAAATTAAACAGGGTGTTACATCTTCCCCCGCTGAATCAAACACCATCATTGGTGTTATTTAATAAAAAATAACATCTCTGGATATGATTCTTGAATAATACTTTCGTCTTCCCAAGTAGCCTCCTCCGGGCCAAAGTGCTTCAACTACACTTTGACTTGGGGGATGACTCATCTCCGGAGTATTATTTCTCTCTGATCTAGAATATGCTACAGTTCTACCAAGAACTTGTCATTCATTTCTACCTGCATACCACAATTATCATCATTATTTGAAATCAAAGATTTTATTTTTTATTCAATTGTAATTCATTGTTAACTTACATGTATACCATGCCAATGTATCACATGTTTGGGGTCATGTACATAAAATTTTAGTAATGATACATGAAACACGTTATGTACTAATATATGGCTTGGTAGAGCCAGTTGGTAGGCCACTGGTCCTATTCTTTCCAAGACTTTGAATGTCCCGCAATATCTGGGGGCCAACTTGGCACAAGTATTCCTATGTAATGTGTTTTTCTTTAGTTTAATTCTTACGTAAACATGATCCCCTATCATGAATTCCCGGAAGGTTATTTTCTTATCAGCATACACTTTTTACCGGTCTTGAGCAACCTTCAATTTCTGTCTGATTTTCTTTAACTCTCGCTCCATTTCTTCCAGCATGTCCAGCCCAAGCATCATCTTAATTTCTAGACTACTCTAGTTTATAGGAGTCCGACATTGTCTCATGTACAATTCCTCAAAGGGGCTCATCTTAAGGGATTCTTGATACCCATTATTGTAAAACTCAACCAAATGTAGATACTCCTCCCATTTCATTGGTTGTTGCATTAGATACATGTGCAACATGTCTTCTAAAATCTGATTCACCCTTTCTGTTTTCCCATTCATTTGCGGATGATAAGAAATATTAAATTTTATTTTTGTCCCAAAGCCACTAAATAGCATCTTCCAGAATGCCGAAGTAAATTTCACATCACGATCTGAAATAAAAACTAGGGGGATACCATGTAATCTAAAAATTTCTCTCATGAAAATATCAACAATTTGTACTGTCTTGTAAGTGGACTGGACGGGGATAAAATGTGCCACCTTACTGATTCTATTGGCTACCAGCATAATCAAATCATTATTCCTACTATTCTTTGGTAGCCCAGTGATGAATTCAAGGGAAATGACTTCCCACTTTCATTCTGATACCAGGATAGGCTGAAGCAATCCTGTGAGATGTTGATGCTCAACCTTCATTTTCTGACATTATAAACACTTGGTCAAATACTCTGCAATGTCCTTTCACATTCTAGGCGAGGTATCATGTTTTCTAATTATAGATAACATTTTCTAATATCCTGGATGTCCTACATAGGACCTCATGTGATATTCATCCAAAATAATTATTTTTAGATTGTTTTGATTTGGAATATATATTCCTTTTTGATTGACCAATAACTACTTATCATTGAGTTCAAACTCCGGCTGCTTCCCTTGCTCTTTGTCTGCTTTTGCCTGATTCCATAAGAACTGGTACTCAGGGTCCTTCTTAGCGTCCTCTAAAATATATTCTTGAAATTTGAATTCTATTTGATTAAAATTAAAGTTCATAGATGCCATTTAGCTTCCTGCTTAATGCATCGTCCATCCAGTTCTCTTTACCCTTCACATGTTGGATATCGAAATCAAATTCACTTAGGAAAGAATTCCACCTAGATTGGCGTGCATTCAAATCATCTTGTTTAAAATAGCTAGTTAAACTATTGTGATCGGTTCTGAGCACAAACCTTTTCTTTAGTAAGTAATGCCTCCATATCTGCAGCACATGCACTACTGCAGTTAGTTCCAAGTCATATTCTGAATACCTATGTTCATGATCCTTTAGCTTTCTAGATTCATATGCTATGACTCTTCCCTCTTGAGTCAATATTGCTCCTACACCCTCCTTACAAGCATCAATACATACCTCAAACTCTTTACTCAGATATGCTACTTTCATAACAGGATTAGTAGTTAATAACTCCTTCAATAACTCGAAACTTTTCTGACATTCTTGAGTCCACTTAAAGACTCATCCCTTCCATTGCAAGGGAGTAATTAGAAAATATATTTCAGAGAAACCACTGATAAATCGTCGATAATAGCTAGCCAAACCCATAAATTAATGTATGTCTGCTACTTTCTTTGGGACCCTCCATTCAATGATTTTCTTTATCTTTTCTGGGTCCACGACAATCCCTTCACTAGAAATCATGTGTCCCAAATATTGGATCTATTCTTTAAAGAAGTCACACTTAATAAACTTAGCATAGAGATGACGTTCTTAACATTTTTAGCACAATGCGCAGATGCTCCTTGTGCTCTTCCTTATTATTGGAGTAAATTAATATGTCATCAATAAAAATCAAAACCAATTTATCCAAGTAGGGGTGAAAAAATATATGCATTAAGCTCATAAAGGTGGCTGGTGCATTCATCAATCCAAAAGGTAATACCACAAACTCATAATGGCCATACTGGGTATGAAATGTTATTTTTCTTATATCTTCGTCCCTGATCCGGATTTTGTGGTAACCTGACCTTAAGTTAATCTTGGAAAACAATGTAGCCCCTTTGACTTGATAGAACAAGTCATATATACTCGGTAGTGGGTATTTTATTTTAACACTCAACTTGTTGAGCTGTCAATAATCCATACACATGTGCATACTTCCATCTTTATTTTTCACAAACAACACTGGTGCTCCCCATGGGGACACACTAAGTCGAATTTAGCCTTTATCCATCAATTCATGTAGCTACATCTTTAATTCTGTTAATTCAAGCACACTCATCCTACAAGGAGTTCGGGACACAGGTGCTGCTTCATTTATTAGTTCTATAGTAAAGTATATATCCCTTTTCGTTGGAAGTCCCAGAATTTACTTAGGAACACATCCTGAAATTATTGCACAATGGGAATATTCTCCAGTATAAGGGTCTTGTCCTTGGAGTTGGTGAATCCCACTTGAATGGAATAAAGTTGGCATCCTTTCCTTATGAATTTACTTAATGGAGATGATGTAATGGTTCGTAACAACAACGGTTTCTTAATGCCTTGAAATTCTTGTCGTGTCCTATCCTTTGATTTAAAATAAATAATCTTATCCTTATGGTCCACTAGTGACAAATGTCTCTCCAGCCAATCCATTCCCAATAAAATGTCGTAAGATCCCATAGGTAGAATATTGAGTTCCATAGTGATGTGCTGATCCCAAATACTCCACTCATAGTTTGGTACTTTAGCATTGACCCACCTTCTTGCCCCTGTAGCTAGCTAAACTAACCAAGAATTCTTAAATTTTTGGTTCTGTAATTTACAACTTTCAACTATCTGAGGGTGTATATAGCTCAAACTAGCCCCAGGATCAACTAAAATAGAAACGGATTGGGTTTGTAACTTACCTTCTAACTCTATCATGTTTGGCTAGAAGTCCGCTTGTCGATCCTCTAGAGCTACATTGATTCTGGGTATGTTTCGAGCTACATCCCCCATAGTTGATGCCTCTTGCAGATTTTCTGCCACTTCATTTCATCCTTGATGAGGACATTTTTTGAAATAATGCGCATCCCTACAGCCCCAACATTGTAACAGAATTTTTTGAGACTATCCAATGCTGGGTCTGCTAGAAGCTTTGGTATGTCGCTCCTCACCATCCCACTTGGTATTTGATTGACCTTTTCCATTCTGTTTAGTTAGCGAATTCTTTGCAACGTTCCCATAGTTTCCAGATCTATTATTTTTGTTATTGGTGAAACTTTTCAACCCTTTTCGGGGCGACCAACTTTTTCCAGTTTCTCCGCTGGCTTTGGATTGCTGATAGCACATCTGTGCTTTCCTTATCGCTTCATCCATATTTTTCAGGTTCACTAATTGAATCTTATCTTCCATATGTAATGGAAAACTACTCAAAAATCGCTACACTTTTGCCTTCTCATCACGCAAATAAGGTACATATCTTAATAATGAAGTAAATTTCGTAACAAATTCATCCATATACATTTTCCCTAGTTTTAGATCATGAAACACTTGAGACTTTTCATCATATAAATGTTCATTCAGGTACTTATCTTTGAAATGTTGCTGAAACTCATCCCAAGTTACATTTCAGTCTTCCACGCCATGCACATTCTTAACCTCTTCCCACCATAACGTTGCTTTCTCCTACAGTTAGTAAATGGATAAATGAGCTTTCAGCTTGTTATTATATTTATATACCTGGAATTAATTGTTCATGTTTATGATCTAGGCTTTTGCCATTTCTTCATCTTCTCCATCAAAGGTGGGAAGCTTAATCTTCTGGAATTCACCCTGTAATTCCAATTTTTTTTTCTTTAGCTCTTGTTGTTCTAAAATATTCCCAGATTCAGCCTCATTTTAGGTTTGACTCTTATTACTTCGTGGCATTCTACTACCTTCAGGATTATAATGTAGGCGTTGCCATTGTTTTCCTTCCTCCCAAGTGTCCCTCTTGGGACAAGGTTTCACATTGGGATGATTTTGTCGGTCAGAAAGGATTTTTAATATCCTTTCTTGTTATGTCATCAATCTTTCATTGTCACACCAAACCTTGAGCATTTCTATTTCGAGTTGTTGCACATTTTTAGGCAAATTGTTTTTCTGTTGTTGACCTGCCAACATTTTCTTGTTTTTTGGTGTTGGTCTACACTTAAATGCACCCACATTTCAAGATTGACCTGAGGGTTTGTCGTAGGATGGGTTTCTCCTGCGTTTTTGGGTGCTTGATGGCTAGATCCCCTCCTCATGGTAGCTTAGTAAAAATCTGTTCCTATACTTTTCACAAGTCCAACATTTAAACTTTATGAAAGAAAAAAATAAAATCAAAATGATGACTATCATGTTATTTTTTTGGCCCAACTGGCCCAAGCATGTAACCACACTCTGATACCACTTGTAACAACTATACACCTTAAACAATACATTCATAAAAAAAAAAATTAATATTCTATTATCTCTAGTAATAATTTTCCTATCAAGAGTAATACAGTTACGAAATGAAAATGTTTTTACTTCACCCATAATTACATCTACCTTCATTTAATATGTCAAGTTACCATTTACATACTCTACTTACATGATTAAGGTCCAACAAAATATACAAAAAAATTCCATAAAACAAGGGTTGACATTATTCATTTATACAACATGTATGCTCAGCCATCCCGATTAGGATTTCTCCCATGGCACAAACTATAGTTTTGTTATGGGATTAATTGACCACATCATACTTGGTATAGCGACGACTCATTTCCCAGCATGCTCATTTAATTTCTTCATAATTGCAGTACAGTTGATTCAACTTGTTAATGGTAGCTATCAATTGCATGTATTTATATTTGGAACGATTACACCTATCCGCGCTCTATCCTGGCTCCATCTGGTCCATCTGATTCTTATCCAAGAGATCAAAGGTGTGGGCTTGGGGTGGGTTGGTTATGGTAACCACCCACCCGATCCTCCTGTTCGATCATTCACTCGCTCCGTCGACAGAAACTAACTCTGGGATCTGCAACTCTTTTTCCTTGTTTTATGATAGCGTGCAAAGGCTCCAAATTCGTCTGGAATGTTGTCTGGTTGGGATAATACAGTTTATTCGCTCATGCCGCAGAGGTTTGATTCAATCCCCTCTACATCATTTTTCTCATTTGCGGTTTATAGGTTTGTAACTTAAATTTTCACAGTTTATTTCTTCCAGGTCACAAATTCTGCAAGAGTTTTCTTGTAAGGGTTTATGATTTTCCCTTCAAATTTCGCAGAGGAATCTTCTCTGCCTCCTCGCATGCCCCATCTTGGCTTACATATTTTCACTACATTTGGGCATGAAGACTCAAAGCCACACATCTCAGGCCAAACTTCATTCCCACACCTCTAGGTATGGTCCACGACTCTGAGCTCTATGGGTTATATCTTTTTGTAGATTTAAAATATCATTGAAGTTTTTTTCATGGGTCAGTGACCTTACTTCACTGTCATCGCAATGATAACAGGTTGGGAAACTGGCCGAAGCCGAAAGACAAGGTTTCTTGGGATGTTCCTCCCGTGGCTTCCTTCACAGTGTGTTTTAACTAATTCTCATGACGAAGGGTTTTTTCAAGGGATTCTCCCATATTCATTGATTACGACACGTTATTTCTCCTACAGGGTTGTGGGTTTTTGTCCAGTAAGAGATTTCTCTCAGTCTTTTTGTAAGTCTTTTATGTTCCATTTATTTTTTGAGGGTTTTATCGAGGCTCAACCGTGTATTTTGTTCCGACCAGAACCTTCATTTTCTTGATCACCCATTTACATTTTAACTAAGACCTAGTTTTTACTTAACAATGGACTAGAATTCATATTGTGATTTGATTTTTATGTATCCTTTAGCTCGGCTTTCAGTAATATCTATTGTGGCACTATATCATTGAGCCATATACTAATGCATGTAATAATTATGTTCTATGTTGGAATTCCCATGCTAAATTCGATTTTTTTGTCGGCATTCAAGACTTTACCAGCATAATCAAAACACAATATTTCTCTTTGAATGTTTAAATTCCGTTTGTTAATATTTACTTTCCTTCTATTTATTCGCACTTATATTTCATAACTGATATCTTTATAATTTGTAAAGTTTTCCTGCATGGGTAGTTTATTTCCAAGAATTATCTATATGGATTTTCTACCCTACGGGACTTTAATCCTGACCCTCTCTTTGGGTCTGGGTTCTAAACCCTCAGGCATAAACTTTGAGTTTTTTATATTTAATGTTATTCATATCCCCTCAGGGTGCTTCATATAAATGGTTTGACTTCTAATTCTATTTGACTATATGTTTTGGGAAAATGTGTGGCACATGTTTTGAAATTAATGGATATGAATTCCTATTTCTTATTGACTACATTTGTTAGATAGCATATGGATTTCTCACTCTGTTTTGTAAATTACAAGGTTACTTTGTTTTCCTATTTGCATCAGTCCTATCTATAATCACATTCTTGTAATATATTTGCATAGTTGTTTTCTTTATGAGTTATATAAACACGGTTGCATGCAGTCTTCACACAATTTATCATGTTAATTCTAGTAGCACAGGAATTAACCCAAATATCCCTATGTTGTAGTTTTCAACAGTAGACTTTTATATTTCCTACTGCTAAAATAACATGCACCATAAATCTAAGATACAATAGTACCTAATTCTAGATGAAATATTTCTGAAATCTGATGGTACTCCTAACCATGATCAAGGTGATTATTTCCTCAGCTCCCCCCTTGCTCATCACCAAGGTCTAGTTTCTTCAACGAGACAAGAAGTTATACCTCGGGATTAAATCCAATCTCTTCTTCTTCTGGGTATTTTCTGAGCTCCACTGGTTTCCTCACCAACACTAGATTACTCATAGCAACAACCTATTTCTTCACCCTTCATATCATCTACATAGAACCCCATTCCTTCCCAGTTCTTTCCTATAAATCCTTTCTTTGGAATGTTAACTATCAGAACTGTCTCCACCTTTTTACCCTGGCATCTTGGAATCATTTACCAATCAGTTACTTCTTCCTTTTACTCAAGGAAAATTATTCATTAAGTCTCTTTGAAAATACCAAAGATAATTTATTAAAATACTATTAACGAATACCCTTATTCGTTACTCATTAAACTATAACTTAACAAGTATTTAAATCCATAATTAAATTAAACAGGGTGTTACATGCCATATAGGTAGATTATTTAGTTTTATTAAAATTTAATGTATTTTAATGTATTTAGTATTAAAAAAATCCTCAAATTTAGTCCCTAGAAAATTTAGTCCTTCAAAGGATCAATTTTTATAGTGTAATTGTTTAAAAACCAATTTTTATAGGGTAAGTTTAAAAAAAAAAAAAATTATATGATAAATATATTATTATATTTAATATATTTTTACAGATTATTTTAAATTGCTAATTTTTTGTTTTATAAAAAAACAATATATTTTAAAGTAATATGATATTATAATTATTGTATGATCATATTATTTATAAAGCTTTGAGATGGTTGCAAAGTAATTTTAATATTATATTTATGTTTATTTAAATTATAAATAAAATAAAATAAAATAAAAATATTTATTTAATTTAATTTTTAATAGTAATAATAATAATAATAATTTGTTTTCAAAGTTATTACTAAGTTAAATATCAAATAATTAGTAAATGAGTTTGTTTGTGAAAATAAAAAACTTACTTTACCTATATAAATACATAAAAAAATATAGACAATATAAAAAAAACACAAAAAATATATTTAATAATAATTTTTTGTAAAAAAATTAATAAAACTAACAAATTTCTACTCCAACAAAATATTTTTCCATTTCAAATTCAATACTTAATAATACTTGTAATAATAAAAACTAATAACTATTCTACCCTATGATCTTAAGTTTAAATTAATATTTAAAAACTGTAATTTTGATGTTACAAAAATATTAAAAAAAATATAATAAATGGTTATCAAGACAACTAAGAAAGCTACCATATTATCAATTTTATTAGCCTTGCTTCAATTTTCATTTAAATATTTTTTTTATTTGATATTTTTTATTTTTATTTTATGTATTTGTAATTTTTTCTTTTAAATTTTTATATGACATTTATTTGCATATTTTTTTCATTTAAAATCTGTAATATATATTAATTATTGTTTATGTAAATTGAAAATATGAAAAAAAATATAATAATAATAATAATAATATTTTGGTTAAAATTATAATTTTGGATTCTTAACATTATTGTAAAGATACATTAATTTCATATATTTTGAATTCAACTTTATTTTGTAATTTTAATGATTAATATTTATAAAAAGAAATACATTATTTTAATCATGATACAATCTAATCATTTTTATATTTTATTTTGAAATGTACATAAAATATACCATAAATAACAATATGTGCTGAAAAAGCGTCTAGTAAAAACACTTTAATTTTAGAATCTAGTAGTTAAATATGCCAAAATACAAATACATTCACAATCAATCAATTAAAGTAGAAAAAAATGTTTAGACTTGAATTAACAATTTCCACTCAAATATTTCACCAAATTAATGAAACTATCAGAACTAAATTAATAATATAGTTGATATGCTTGGATTAGCATCACTTTCCCTTATAATAATACCAATTAACATATTACACATATAAAATAATACCAATACATAAATTATAATTATGTATTATTTAATAAAAGAAATTCATAATATTTTTTTTTTAACAATGTTTTTCAAAAGATTTAAAAAACTATTAAATTAAAGTTTAATAAACCACTTCTTAAACACATAATTTAATGGGACAAAATTATAATTTGTTTTTTACATTCATTGTTATTCTACCTTCATATATCTTTCTTCACTTATCTCAAGATTGTTTACAAATATTTATTTTTTAATTTTAATCTTTTATAACAATGTTTTTTCTATGGTACAAGATTTGTCTAGCTTTAAAATTAATATTTAATAATGATATTTTACCATTTAAACCATTATATCATTTCATTAATTTTTTTTGGAACATATTATTTGTATGTTTATATGCATGTCAATGTCAATTTCTTGAAATTTTCAATTAGAAAAGTGTGAATATTTTAATTATTATTAAGTATATTTAGATTTCAATATTTTTTTTTTTTATTGAAGGTTAATTTACATCTATAAAAGTATATCATTTTTATGTTTACATGCATAATATCATAAATGATATTATCCATCAAATATAATAGAACTAAAAACTAAAATCCTTTAAAACTAAATATATTAATAAAAATTTAATAATTCAATCAATATTTTTTTGAAATCATAAATAAAAGTATCCCTTATTGGGGTGTCGAGGGCTACGAGAAACCACTCGTCACGTGAAACATAACGAGTTTGGCTCTTGGTTAAAGTGGGGGAGGGTGAGCCAACAACCCCTCCACCATGCGGTAGTTAATGTCTCTAAGCTTGTACTATGTGAAAAAACTCTCCCTCGTTTGTGTGCATCTGATTTGTCTTTGTTTCGGGTTTCAATGGCATCATCGCTTCTTCGGTTAAAGCTGCATGGTTTCGTGAAATTTTATGGCTATTCTTTGTCTCACTTAGAGATTCACACTCCTCTATGCTCATATTTATCCTATTTATTGGGCTAGGGTGGTGGTCGTTTGCATTTTTCTCCTCTTGTGAGCCTAATTTGGTAATCTCTCTTTCCTTCCTGCAAACTGTGAAACTTTCCCTCTCCTTCCTAAGTTATAGGGCATGTCATTTTATGTTTTGGCTAGTTATGTGTTTCGTTGCTCTATTTTCTCCTGGTTTCTCACCTTTACCTTTTGATTGGTGCCTCTTGGGTCCTTTGTATTTGGTGTTTGTCGCTTGTTAAAATTGGCTTCGAATCACCTGGTGGTGTTGTTTCCTTTCGGGTAGCGGATTTGGTACAAGGGTGGTGATGGTCTTCCGGCATTATCATCCCTTGGTTCTTCCCATTCGGGGCTACTAGTAATAGACCTCCTTTTGGCATTTCCTTATGGCTTTAGCGTAGGTCTGGATTCGGGAAACCCGCTTCTCTAATTACTCCAGTGTGTTGTTTTCTAGTCACCTTCTAGCCTTTCTTGTCGATGATTCATTCGCTTGTTCTATTTGGTACGGTTTGTTTATTTCCTTGTGGTGAATTTCCTATGTGGTGCATTGTCGTGTCGGGATTCCCTTTCCCTCTTAGTCTATGGTACGGTCTGTTTGGCCTCTAATGGAAGGTGGCGAGTTCGTTTTGGGCTCTCAATTATTTTTTTGTGTGCTACCTGGTTCATTTCGGTGGCCATTGGTTCATTTTTGGGTATTTCCTTTGGGGCCTCGACTTCTTACTGATCTTCAATATGAAGCCTAGTTTTCACTACTCGCATGCCCTAGCTCGAGCAAAAGGTGGAAGGTTCATATGCTCTTGTAGGCGCTCGGGGTGGAAAAGCAAAATGAGGGAGGTGGAAGCTCTTGGTAGGGCGTTGGTTTTAGTGCGTGGTGTTGGGCGTGGGGGGTCGCGAGAACTCGTAAGGGGCGTGGGTCTTCAGCGACTCCATGATGGGCGAAAAGAAACATAATCTTAATTCAAAGTGGTCGTGGTGTTGGCAGAGGTGGGTAAAGGATCGGGCGCGTGGTCGTGCTATGACCTCTCAGGGGGATGGTGCAACAATCGAGGTTCGTGCGGGTTCAACGAGCTTGTGCTCCTTCTAGGAGTCTCGATATTTCCACGGTGATTTAGGAGTTGGTTCAATTTGTCACTTTGTGTTATGAAATCAACTCACAAAAGAGAAAAAATATAGATCAAAGACTTGAGAAATAGCCTCTTTGAGGGGAAAAAACCTCCTTTACATTACATAAATGAACAATTCTTGGATGATACAAATGATAAGACCTCCTTTTATGTATATATAGGAGTCTAAGGGGGTCACAATATAATTAGAGCCTACATAAAAATAATAACGTAAGGGAACAACAATAACAAATAGTGGGATTTTATGGGGCACAATAATAACAATACGGGGGCTACATGGGCACAATAATAAAAAATAAGGGAGGCTACACTAACAATAATGATAAAAGGGCTACACTAGTATTATAGGGACCTAACATGCCCCCTCTCCTTCAATAAAGTGTTGTCCTCAACGCTTGAGTAGTTCTAGATGCTTTCTGTATAAAATTATCATCCTCCCATGAGGAATATTTAGCGAGTAAATTATTCCACTTAATGAGATACTGCGAAATTGATCAATACTGTAGTCGTGAGGTTCTTGTTTTCATGACTATTTTTAGGCTCGAAATATGATTTTTCCTTCTTCATCAAGTTACGGAAACACCGATTGAGCTGGAAGTTTGTCACCAATAGCCTTCTTTAAGCATGAATGATGAAAAAATTGGGTGTACTTGAGAAGTTGTAGGTACCTCCAATTTGTATCGTTTGCATTACCAATATTTTGCAACACCTTGTAAGGAACGTATTACTTGGTGATAATATATTATCCTTCTTTAGCTTGCTTGAGGGACATTTTTTTGTATGGTTGTAGCCGTAAAAATAACTCGATTGCCTACATCAAAACTTCTTTCAATGCGATGTTGATATGCTTGTTGTTTCATTCGATTATGCGAGAGAGTGAGGTTATCCTTTAAGCATTGGGGAACTTGTTGTTTATGTTTGATGTGATCTTCCTTTGCTTGAACATAGAATTTTCTCTTAAAGATGATGTGATGGATGGTGGACAATATCCATAAAGTTCCACAAAATGGGTCATTTTTGTTGCAATATGGAAGGAAGTGTTATACCACTATTCGAGCTAGAGGTAACCACTTGACCCATTATGTTTGTTTATCGGATACAAAGCAACAAAGATATTCTTCCAAAACCATTTTTTCACTATCTCAATTTTCCCCATCGGATTGAGGATGATAAGATGAACTATGAGCTAATTGAGTGCCAAGACAAGAAAATAATTTCGTCCAAAAATTTCCAGTGAAAATGGGATCTCTGTCACTTACTATAATCTTTGGATTTCCATGAAGCTTTTTGAATTGTTTCCATAAATACGTAAAAATTGTACTTGGACTTAAAAGGATGAGATAATGCACAAAAGCGTGTATACTTGGTAAGTTTTTCAACTACCACCATGATGACACTCTTTCCTTTGAAACTTCGCTAAACTTGTGATAAAATACATTGAGACCTCCTCCTAACGCTAACTTGGAATGGCTAAAGGTTGTAACAAACCTAGGGTCTTGATTGCATCAACTTTATTTTGTCGGAAAACACATTACTGCCACAAAAATTTTGTATATCATATTTAAGGCCATCCCAAAAAAATTCCTTCTTAGCCATGTGTTAAATTTTTTTAAATCCCTAGTGCTCTCTTATGGTAGAGGTGTGCAATTCCAAAATAATATTTTGTTTGATTTGGGAATTCTTAAAAAAATATAAGCAATCTTTGTACCATAATGAATCATTTTACCAGCTAAATGTATCAGATGTACTAAGATCTTACTGCAACCTTTGACTGATTTTCCTCACCTCTTCATCATTGTTCAATTCATCCCTTTCTTCGGATATCCACTTAGGTTGGATAATAGAAATGGTACAAAGAAATATTTCCAAATCCTCGTCCTTTCTTGAGAGTGCATCTGCAACAACATTTTCCTTCCCTTTTTTGTAGATGATTTCAAATTCATAACCCAACATATTTGTGACCCATTTTTGTTTCTCTTTTGAAGATAATATTTGTTCCAAAAGTTATTTAAGGCTATCATGATTTTTTTTACCTTGAAGTGTCTTCCCATTAGGTAAGGTCTCCATTTGCATTAGTGCATGTAGTATTGCTAACATTTCCTTCGATAAATAGGTTTGTGTAAATAATTTCCTTTAATTGGAAAAACTTTCAAAAGAAATGAGTCTTCCTTCTTATATTAAAAACAAACCAATTCCATTTCACGAGGCATCACATTCCATAATAAAGGTTTTCATGAAGTCTGGTGTAGCTAAGACTGGTTCTTGGCACATTGCCTCTTTAAAATGTTCAAAGTCCTTAGTTTTCTTCAGAGTCCAAGAAAATGCATATTTCTTCGGTAATGTTGTTATCGAGTGTCATTATTCTCCCATAATTCTTAACAAGCTTATGATAATACCCTGTCAACCCAAGAAAATCGTCGAAGATGCTTTATGGTTGTGAGGATTTTCCATTCCTTAATGGATTTAATTTTGTTAAGGTCCACCTTAACACCCTCATGAGATACAATATGACCCAAATATTCCACCTCTTTGTACTCCAAAGAAAAATTTGGAGATTTTTTTGCATATAATTGTTTCTCCTCCAATAGTTTGAGCACCTTGTCAACATGTTGAACATGATCCTTCCAAGACTTGTTGTAGATTAGTATATCATCAAAAAAATACTAACAAAAAATATTCTAGGGAAGGGTTTGAAAATGGAATTCATCAAAACCTTGAAATGTGGAAAGTGCATTATTAAGGCCAAAAAGGCATGACCAAAAAATTCATAATGACCTCATGAGTTATAAATGTTGTTTTTCAGAATTTCTTTAGTCTTCATTCTAACTTGATGACATCCTTATTGAAGATCCAACTTGATGAAGTAAATTAATCCATGTAATTCATCCAAAAATTTATCAATGATAGGGATGGGAAATTTATCTTTAATAGTGAGCTTGTTGAGCTCCCTATAATCCGGAAACATATGTCATGATCCATCCTTATTGTGCACCAATAGTATACGAGTAGAGAAAGAACTTTGACTAGGTTGAATTATACTAGCCTCTAGCATTTACTGCAACCATACGTTCCATCTCACTCTTTTTAGGCATAAGGATATGTGTAAGGCCCGATGTTTGGGGGAGCACTTCCTCGAATCAAATTAATAGTATGCTCATGATCATGAATAGGTGGGGAGTCCCTTTCGAGAGTCTCAAACACCTTGGAATGATTGTCCAACATTTTTTTGATATCTAGAGAAATAGATGATTTTGATGTTTGAACCTCTAGTGACCATAATTGTGAAATGATGCATCATTTTTATTTATTCATATTATTTTTCATGACATTAGGGTATATTGTCTTTGATGGTTTCCTTGTGAGACCCCTTAATTCAACTTCCTTTCCTTCCTCCAAAAATTCAAAAAAAGTTCTTGAAAATTAAAAGCTATCGTCCCCAAAAATTGTAAGAATTGGACTCCTAGTACAACATCAACACCACCCATTGGAGTGGAAAGAATTGGACTATTCAATACATATTCCCCCATGGTTATCTTGATATTATGGCACCTTCTAGAGAAATTTATATTTTCTCTATTTTCAACCATCACTTGACACTCTGGTACAGGATAGAGGAAGCAATTCAATTCCTTGGCTATCTTACAATGAAATAAAAATTATGGGTACTTGCAATATTCCTAAATTAGTCTAAAGCTAAAGAGGAATATACATTTTTTACTTTACTTTCACAAGCATGAATGACCTGAATAAAGGAAGACATGTAAAACCTCACGAGAAAGAGCTTCGAATAAATCAATGCCCATGTGAACAAGGATAAATCGGGGCCATGTAAATAAATCACTTTACGTGCATGTGAAAGGGGTTTGAGGAGGTACATGTGAAGACTGAGTCAACCTTGACCAAATCTACATTGATGTCTAGATTCAATGTAATGCATAAAAGGCACATCGCACTTCTAGAAGGAGGCTCATGTGAAAGGAGCCTAACTCATCAAGGTGGTTTAGGGTTTGCAAATGTTCTCATCTTATAAAAGGAAGAAGCGTGCATGAGAAGGTTGATTGTTTATTGTATTTACGAGTCTCTTGTATCTTATTTAGACAAATAATATTCTCTCGTTGTTTAGTGGAGAATTACGTTGCTAGCAATTGGAGTTCCTATGTCGAGGATTTCACCTCTTCCATTGAGGATTCTCGAGGAGTATTTGCAGGTTGATCCACTTATCGGGCTTTGGGCCAAGTCTACTGCCAGTCGGCAATGCGGGATTCAATGAGGGTTTGCTTGCTTTTGTAGGTCACGGCAAAGGCGGAGCTCTCGATCCGCAAAGATCTAGCTTCTATTGAGACCTCTTCTCATGGAGTGCGTCTCTTTAACCTCCTCAGAGTGCATCCAACGTTTGAGCTTTAGATTTGTATCTTGGCATCGAGACCATTATTGCTATTTAGGCTGACGGTGAAATTTTTCAATATGTAGGGCTAGCGTTATTTTCTGCGTAGAGGGCTCGGCGGGGTGTTTCGCATTTTTGTCGAGAATCTCTAGTGTCGTGGGCTTTTTCTTTTTCATCTCTTGGTGATCCATGGATTAGCATGTTGATCCATGTTCTGTTTAGATACTGATCTGTTCCATGTAAAGTCATCTTCAAAATGACACACACTACGAGACATGTAACTTAAAACCTCGTGTTACTCTTTTTAATGCATGATTTGGTCAAAAGCTCCAGGGGATCTTGTAAATAGGAACTTTCTGATTTCAGGATACTGAAATGGACTGCGATGTTTTGTCCACAGATTTGTCCTAGATCTTAAGATGTAATTTTCTATTTGCTTTGTACTCTCCTTAAAATATGCGCTGTTGAGCCATTTTACAGTTTATACATGTGTTGCAACCTTTCTTTGTGAAGATTTCTTTCTCTCTTGTCTCACCATATTCTACTGTATATTAGAAAGGGCTTCGTTGTAATTCTGATTTTCTCGTTGTGCATTCCTTAAATTGATCTCATGTGATGGCCTCCTACTCATACTTTCACATCTTGCTTTATTTAGCAAAGTAATTTTTGTGCATAGTTGTAGCCACTCTTGTGGGGTGTTTTTCGGCCTAGACTGCGGTGGGAGATTTGTTCACAACATCTAGTTTGATTTTTTACTGCTCCCCTTTTTGGATCTAGACCACTAGATCCGCCGAGTCTAAGAGGATCCCAAGGGATGTAAACTCATTTATCTCAGCATCAATCTCCCGTGAGGCCGTTATTTTCAAGGCGGGATTGCTTTTGTGTTCTTCTAGATTTATAATATTATAGTTGTGTCGGAAGCTCCTTTTCTTTGGCACATCACTGTGCTTTCAGCAGAGCAACACAAACATGTTGCATTCAAAATAAGATGGTTACCTCTTACTAGAGAGTAGAAGGAGGTGTCAGTAATAAAGTCACGAAATTTTTGTGTATACTACTGATGAGCAAGACGAGGGTAAAGCTTTGAAAATGCAAATGATAAAGAAGGAAAAAGCGTTTTGCAAAGAAACTCTTTTGGTGTCCATGCAAGCACTCACACTGAGATCAAAGAGGGTGAGATGGATAGAACTATGGAATCTCCCGCGAGATTTCATCCTAGAAAAAGATCCCACATGTCTCACCACTAGATTGAGTCAACCAAGGAACGCGAACATTAGCCCCACAAGCTCCACGAGGCTCCACTGTGCCTACCTTCTTGGTTGTGGAGAATGAAGGAACACAAGAGAGAGCATCCCTTGAAGACTTCATTTGTGGAATATGAATCTCGAGAATCAAAGAGTTTCAGAGACCACTTGAGTTTCCACAGTCGTCACCTCAAGGATAGAAGAAGACCAAGACGAAAGAATGTAGAGATCGTGGGTTCTTCCATAATCATGATATACATCACTCTATGCGCGTGTTCTTTTTCCCAAGTTTGATGGGTCACCCACTAGTTTTTCCAGCGCATGTAGGAAAACCTAGTGCATCTACTTTCGCCAGAACAAATTTCCACGAGGAGATGAAGCCATCATGATTGCGTGTTGATGCACTTACGATGGTAAAGCACACAATTGGTGGTTCCATGGGTTATCTACATTGGGACATACCAAGCGTACTCACCTCATTTTGAATTTACTAGGCGACGCGGTGGATAGGTTTGATAGAAAGGATCCAGCACCTTTCAGTGAGGCTTGCAAAGTGAAAGCAATCGGGAAATGAAAAAAATTATATCTCTGGGTTTCGAGATTTATCGGCCATGGTTCCCGATCCGTCCGCATCAAGGAGGGTGTACATGTTCATCGATGGATTGGATGAACTCTTTGGCATGGGTTGGTTAAATCCTGCAAGCCCATCACTTTTCATGATGCCATTGAGAGGGCAAGAGACCTTCAAGATGGCTTGCCAAAAGCAAAGGCAACTTTCCCGCAGCAAGGCCGTTCACCTTTCTAAAGGGAAGGGAGAAAAATCTCCTCATTCCAAGGAGAGATCATTTAAGAAGCCTCTTGATATTGAACTCGGGAGGGATTTGCTGAAACAGAGGCCGTGTTTCACTTGCTAAGCAGTCATGGGCAGCTAAGACAGATGATGTCAGCTCTGCAGGAGCGCCACCACATAGGTCTTCTTTCGCGGATTTTGAGGTGGAAGATGGGAGATGCATGAACCAAGGAGGGGTCACAGTGCGCATTAACTACGAGGAGGAACCAGCACCATCTCGAGGTGGGGATGGAGGCCTCCTGCCCAATAGGTGGGACTCTTGCATCTTGGAGAGGAGTGCCTAGAGTACTTCACTCTAAGAGTACAAGGTTCGATCATGAATCGTAGGGTATCTATGCTTATCGGCTGAAGTGGGGCAACCCACGAAACTTCATTAATTCTCATCTTGGTGTGCAAAAGGAGAGCAATCACTTTGATACTTTTGAGGGATTATCCGTGTTGGTCCCGGAGATAGGACCGCGCAATGCATGCAATATGTCCCCTCACTTTGGTCACTACCAGGATCCTACACTCTGCGGTAGATCACTTTTTGCTTGGTTGACATACCAAACACCAATATCATTATGGGTGTCCAGTGGTTGATTACTTGCGGAAGGTCTGCACCGATTAGAAAGCTTTGGCGGATGGAGTGGGTGGACTTGAATAGTGGGACACCACAAATGATTCCAATGCATTAACACTTATCCCTCACTGGTAGCTTCCACACAAACAACGATGAGACGGATTTGCGCGGTGGGCAGGTGGATCTCCCAAAGTCCCTTCTCTCTATGTTCATCGAGAATGTTGCGAGGGACATTTCCTATCTAGTGGCAAGACACTCTGGGATGCCACTAGATTTAGATCTGATGAGAGCCTCGACGAAGTGTCATGCTCCAAATCTAGGTCTAGGGAGGATCGGAGCGATGAGTGACCAATTCTGCTACACGAGAGCTTGGGACAACTCCAAGAATGAGGGGGATATTCTTCCTACATCACTATCACCCTATCTGATTTCACACGAGATCAGTGTCAGTGGGAGGAGAAGAATGGGAGGATCGAGCCTTTCCAACAAACAAATTTGGCATGAAAAATGTCAAGGAGAATCGAAACATGACAAGAACTTCCATGGATGTATCATCAGAGCTCGTCATCGTTGAATAGTGGTGGATCTATATTGGAAATCTCCAACTTCTTGCAGAGCATTCGCGTAGATCTCCATGCAAGGTATGACACTAGATGACATGCAACAAGGAGAGAGAGCTACTTAGTCCAAGGGAGTCATCTATCATCATGATAGGGTCTTCTTGGCTAAGAGCTTCCAATCTCAAGAAGAAGATGTTAACAAGGCACATGAAAGAATTCTTTCTTGGCCATATGCATTCAATGAAGATCTATACCCCAATCATGAGGAGCTTTGATTGGGGAAGGCATGAGAGAGTACTTGCGATCGGCCACTTTCAATAGTGCATTAGCTAGAGGATTGGGCAGCCAAGCGACTTTTTGCAAGAGTCATTTACAGCAGTTTCTTCCTTTGCTTGAGAGGAGGGGATATGCTCATGCACAACTCCATGTGTATGAAGGAACTATGATGGTGAGGATCTGATCATGCCAAAAAGTGTGTTATTTCATGATTTATCATATCTTTTACTCATGTTTTTGTAGGAGATGACTCTAAAGGGAGTGAGAGATCATGTGGATCTCATGACTTTCGATGGGCCAATAGAGATGTTGAACTTGACCACTCTCCTTGTTGTGCGAAGGAGATTCTTTTCTCATGATGGGTGCTTTTCCAAAGGCACCAAACGTATCTAACATCTTCATCCATGTTAAGGTGACTCAAGTGCAGTTGCAAATGTGTGGTGGGGATGCCACTTACCACACTTCGGTCTACTGCGGGCGGAAGGTGTGATGCACTACGGCCCGGCATCACATGCGGGGACTTTCGACCCACCTCCTTAAGCTCAAATTTCTATTTGCATATATGTGTAGTCTTACTTCCATACTTGGATGATATGGTTGTATTGTTGTATGAGGGTCAGCTGGAGGGAGGATGGGCGCTTTTCATGTGTACCACATGGTTTAGAACTTCTACCTATACACTCATGATACACGTGTTTAGATGGAGCATTGTTCTGTGCCATGTTTATTTCTGTTGAGTTTTTTCCTCCTGGTGGGATGGACTATGCACATCATATGTTGACCATGGAGGAAAAATTCATGATGTAATGAGCTTGATGTAGAGCTTGGCATATTTGATGAGGTACGGATCAGTGATGACTCAATCAATGAAGGAGGGGAGGTACTACAACTCTCACCCTATCGCTTGAGGACAAAGCAGCATTTTAGAGGGAGGATCGTAACATTCCTACTGGCCTAAGCTAAGAGGAATATACATTTTTGTTTGCATTTCTCTATTACATGAATAAATGAATAAAGGAGGACATGCAAAACTCCCGAAGAGACTGAATAAATCAATGCCCATGTGAACAAGGATAAATCGGGGCCATGTAAATAAATCACTTCAGTAGGTGTGAAAGAAGAGGTTTGAGTTGTGAGGCGGGTCAACCTCGACCAAATCTACAACAACTTGCCTAGATTGAATGTATCCCATAAAGGGACAACGTGAGCTCTAGAGCAGAGGCTCATGTGAAAGGAGCTAACTCATCAAGGTGGTTTAGGGTTTGCAAAGGTTCTCATCTTATAAACTAAAGAAGGCAACAAGAGAGAGAGTTCTCTTGATTGATTATATCTCGAGTGTCTTGTCGCGTCGACAACATTGCTATCCTTCCGTTGTTTAGTGGAGAATTTTGTCGCTTACCACTGGAGTTCCTATGGTAGGGATTTCACTCTCTCTTCCATTGAGGGACTATTGGAGGGGTATTTGCGGTTGATCCACCATCGGGCTTTTGGACCAAGCTCTACTTCCAACCGCAATGCAGATCCGAGAGGGGTTTTCTTGATAGGTACAGCAGCAGTGCGGAACTCTAGATGCTTTGCATAGATCTAGCTTGTATTGGAGCCTCTTCTCTCATGGAGTGTGTCTTTTAACCTGCTAGAGAGATTTGTAGCATACACTATTTGCGCTTCAGATTTGTATATTGGCATCAGAGCCAAATGCGTTATTCAAGCTACGAGCGCGACTGCCATTTAGGAGCCGCGTTATTTTCGACAGAGGGTTCAGCAGTAAGGTGCTCTGACCCCATGTATGAGAGAGATCTCTAGTCTTCGGGCTTTTCCTTTCACTTTGGTAGGTCCATGGATTAGCCTCGTTGATCCATGATACCACATTTAGATCTGATCTATTTCCATGTGGGTCGTCTTCAGAAATTTCCTAAATAATATTACGGACACGCAACTTAAAACTCGAGATCTACTCTTTGCTCAATGCATGATTTGGGTCAAAACCCCAAGGGGATCTTGTAAATAAGACTCTTCTAGTTTCAATATCTTAAATGGATCTCGATAGCTTTTGTCCTGACGTATCTATCCCTCAGATCGCGATGATAATTTTCAGGCCGTCATAGCCTCCTTAAAATAACGTTGTTGAGCCATTTTACAGCGTTTATACATGTCTTGCACGTCTTTTCTAAAGATTTCTTGCTCTCTTGCTCTCTCAGTATTCTATTGCATATTGAAAAGGGCTTCATTGTAATTATGACTCATCTCGTACATTCATAAATTGAGTCTCATCTAATGGCCTCTTGATCATACTTTTGAAATACTTCGTTACTTTCTGTAAGAGTAGTTTGTTGTGCATAAGCCGCAGCTCTTGTGGGGTGTTTTTTAGCCAGACTAGGTGGTGGGAGATCTTTTACCACACCTAGTTTTGATTTTGTTTTTGCTCTCTTTGGATATAGGACCCCGCGATGCGCATAATATAAGGGATCAGCGAGGGCTTAAATGCATCTTTGTGCATCAATATCCCGAAGTGCATAGACATTTATAGCGGGCTTGGTTGCAATATTTGACCCAAATTTGGAATATTACAGGTACTAGCCAAATCAATAAATACTAATATCTTTTTCTTCATGATATATCCTTCTATATTGATATTTTTTGGGGAGGTGGTAATTCCGCTAATGCATTACAAGATATGGTCGGATTTCGTTTCTTCTTTCTATGGGGTTGGTTCCTGGTGTATATCCTCTTCTTTTGATGTTTCTTGTTCACTTTTCTTCCTCCTCTTCACAATCTATGTAAAATAGTTTTCTTCTCATTTGCACTTATGCCCTTTAGTGTATTTTCTATCACAACTATAACAAAAGCCCTTTTACTCTTTTTTTCCTCCAATTTTTTGTGGTGTCAACCTTGTAGGTTTTTGGAGGTCTAGGAGCAAACATCACTTCCATATTTATAGTTGTTAGTGGTAGACTTCCTTGTTTCCATAATTTTTCTTTCAAATTTTCTTGCCACCATGAAATGCCTTCTCTAATGAATCGGGTTCCCAAAGGTGAACCTCGTGTTGGATGTTTATCCTTTAAAGTCCCTATGAATACATCAATCCTATGCTCCTCTGGGAATATCTATTACCATGATATTCAATTTTTGGAATTCATCAATGTGCTCTGCCATTGAACCCTTTTGTTTGATATTTATCAATTGGATAAAGAAGGTGTTTCTCTTTGTATCCTCATAATGTGCTATAATTTCCTCCATAAAAATTGAACAAATGACAAGTGGTTTACAAGAACAAATCCATCGATACCATACAAATTGATTGGGTTCTAAATATAAAGTTGTGATATGTACATTTTATGGGTGTTGCAGATGTTGAAGATCAAAATATTTCTCCATTTGTAGTATCCATGTTACCGGATCTTTTCCATCAAACTTCCTCATATCAGTATTTGGAATGTGGTGGTTCTTAAACCCAATATTGGAGTATATAAATTCATATTTCATATTCATCTTGTTCTCATCATGATTTTCATGGATTACCTTATCACCACCGAGAAGAATTTCTTGCAACAAATTTATCAAACCTTACTTCAAATCTTCCATGAATGCTTTCAAATTATCCATGTGATATTTGGTTTCTCTTTGTGAGAGAAAAATTGTTTGCATTTGGTCCCGTAATTTTGATATATAATGTTGCAATTATTCCTCTTCATGCATCATAGTAGAGATTTGTTAGGGCATAATGGGTGTAGAATTATTTTTTTTGGATGCATTTAAAAAAAAATTACTGATATCTATGCCTCAATATTATCGTTGAATCACTTCAAAATGATTTTTCAATAAAAATTGATGCAAAATTAAAAAATCACACACAATTTTCTTACTTTTTAGAGTTTGATATTGCAATTTTTGTATCTTTGTAAATTTTCGGTTTCCCAAGTATGAAATTCGGTCTTGTGGTAGCCCTAGGAGTCTTATTTCCAATGCCATAAGTCAGACCAATATTGGATTCCTCAATAAATATTTATTCCAAATATCCCACGATGACCTCATTATGGACTTTTTCGGTATATCAAATTATTACGGGATGCCACGTGTCATTTGTTTCAACATTTCGACACTAAAATTGCTACGAGGAAAAAATACAAAGTCTATGTAATTTTCAGCCCAGCTTCTTATGGAATTCAAATCTTATGCCTAAAAAATAAAGTTATGACCAATTTCCCTAGGTCACCTATTTGAGATGGAATTATGGAGCTCTGCAAAAAACTCTAACTTCCTCGGATCATATCTGCGAAAATGTAATGAGCCAATATTTTAAAATTCGTACACAAATTTCTCCAATATTTCAGCTCCACATGGTTTGAATTTCCACTTACGAAGCCTCGTAGAACAAAATTTATATGTTAAAAATGCGACGATGACTGTTTGAAGCATGGAAACCCTAGAATCCAAAGCTATGATACCAAATGTTATGCAACCAAACTCACAAAATAGAGAAAAGATATATCAACGACTTGAGAAATAGCCTCTTCAAGGGGGAAATATCATTTACATTACATAAATGAGAAATTATTGGATGATACAAATGACATGGCCTCCTTTGTATATATAGGAGTCTAAGGGGTTGCAATATAATGAAAGCATACATAACAATAATAATGTAAGGGCAAAAAAATAATGATAGTGGGCTTCTATGGGGCACAACAATAATAAAATGGGGGCTAGATGGGCACAACAATAACGATGATGGGGTTATACTAACAATAAAAAAAAGGGTGCTACACTATTATTATAGGTACCTAACACATTACGCGGTTGGAAGCTCTCGATAGAGCCTGAAGGAAGGAGCATGAGATTGTTATTGACAAAATTGAAAAACTCTAATACTTCTAATGCCATGGTCATGAGAGAGTTGTGGTTTTATGGCACGAGAAAAATACTTTGATGGAGAAAGTTGAAAAGTTGGAAGCTTGGCTTGCTCACCTTGAGAATCATGTCAATTTCACATATCTCCCACCTCCTCCTCCGAGAACGGGGGCTAGGATAATCTTTGCTTCAATTACCTCTAACGACTGATTATGATCACTGGTTCCTTCATGTTCTTTGAGTTTTCTAGTATGTTATGCCTCTAAGTTTATGTGCCTCTCATCTCGGCATTTTTATTTTTGTATGTTGTATGGTTATCACAATGTTCAACAAACCTAGTCAAGATGAGACCACATGCATTTTTTCATCTCTATATATGCTTTTTTATTAATATAAGCTTTTCGAATTACAAAATAAATCATAAATAAAACTATTTCACTACCATAATATAAATAAAATAAAATTCAAATAACAAAAGTTGAAAACTTAAGAAATATATAAATTAATCACTATATTACTCCATCCAAAAATGGAGAGTTTAAAACTTATCATGATTCAAATCAAGTTTATTTATTTTATATAGTTTAAATTATTGGAATTATGATATTTGAATAATGATCTTAATAAATAAAACCTTTCCATCTTATTTTTTTTACTTTAATTTAGCTATTAATTACTTTTTTGCATAAGAGGCAGGTACTAAGCAACAACGTTGCATATTATACTTGTTAACCTACTAGAAATAACTTATGAAAAATTGGCTTTCCTATTTTATTGTTTTTGTTTTTATATATATTTATGTATATATCTTCATATGGCTCCAAAGTTTTTATACTATTACGTTATTAAATTAAAAATAAATTTTCTATTAATGTTATAGCAATATAACTTGAAGTTTTTGTCGTAGTTCAAGTTAGAAAAAATATAATCTACATTGATCAATGTTATATTAATAGTGATAAATAGTGAAGATGGAAGAAAACGCTAGGGGCCTCCATTTTTCTCGATGGCACCCTCTAAAATTACGACTGCACTCGGCTAAGCCGATGTGATCGGGCCTTCTACTTTGTCGGAGTACGCGACCACACTCGCTCCCTCGCTATTTCCATGAGGTGCCATTTGCCCAATCGTGGAGAGGAAGAGTTGTTTCTTGCTAACCACGCTCACCGATAGAGGTTAGTGGTAAATTTTTGTTTTTTTCCCGCATTACGACGTTTTGTGGTTAGGGTTTCTAAATGTTTGTTTTTTTCCCAGACATTACGACGAGAAATGGGGTTTGATAAGCGAGTACGTGGACGTTGAACACGCGCTTGAGGATTTGCTTACTCGTTGGGAGCATGAGGGGTATATGCTAAAAACTTGGACCATTTCTTCCACGAAAGTTACGAGAAAACTCTCGAAGGTTTGAGTGAGGCGAGGGTGGTTTGCATGGGTTTTTAAATGGAGCGACTCCCGACGGAAGAGACTTGCTCGAAAGCACCTTAAGAGGGAGGTGGAGGGCTGCAGGGTTTCCACTGCCAAAACCGGGCTCACGAAACCCTAGGAGTTGGAGGCAGTGGAAAGGTCTTAGCGGCGGCCTTCTCACTTTTACGTGTCGGGCTAGGTGTCGTTTTTCCTTATCTCATGGGCGTGATTAGAAGATATTGTTCGCTGGTCGAGCATACTGCGCGTTTTGTGGTTCCACTCCTGCGGCATTTTAGTAGCGAGGTGGCATTGGTCTCCTCCGAAGGGATGTGCTAAAGGCTTATACCCTGCGGTATCAAAACCCTCCTCGACTCGAGGGCTTGAATCTTTCAACTTCCCCTCCTTTCTAGAAAATCAAGAGGTCAATTTGACCTCCACGAATGCGAAGAAGGTCGGCCTTGTCCAAGGTGCATTGCCAACATTCAAAACATACAGTCAATCTAGGGTTTTGTCAAAATAAGTTGTAGAAGGAGAGCTACAACATTAAGTGTAGAGTACGTTCTTGGAATGGAAGTCGAGGAGTTGTGGACTTGGTGCGTGCGTGTTTTTGCGAGGGTTTGGAAAAGGGGTTTCCAAAGAAAGGCACGGCAGAGGCAGCTGGGTCACCCATGGTTGAAGACACGGAAATGCACCCGATAGGATAGGTGGAAGGAGGGAAAGAAAGGGAGAAAAGAGTATATGGGAGCAAAAAAGAAAAAGAGCACAGGGATCAAGAAAAGAGGAACGTCCTAGTTGTGTGTTCTTCGGGTGGACATACACATAGATGAAGTTATGGAGGCCACTAAAACCATCTTGGTAGGTAGAGTCCCGAGGTAGTAAGTATTCGCACGGATTATATGGCTGAGTAGTCTTCTGACGGAGTGGAGAGAAGCTGCCTTATTGAAATCAAGATCCGGGACAGAGGTTGGTTCAATATCGGTTGGGGAAAAAAACACACTAGCCTAGGCTGGGTATTGGAAAGGAATTGGTGCTTTTGGAGGCGAGTCGAATCCTCGTTTGCGTAGATGGAGATCCTCTCTTTATGCACAAAAGGAAAAAATGGTAGAATCCCTTTGTGGGTTAAAGATGCTCGACTCCCACCGCATTTCTCAGATCGACTTGCTGAACACTCAATTGGTAATATAGTCGGTCACCTTCTTGATGTCGACGGGTCTTTTGAACAAACCAAAGACCCAAGTGTGGCGAGAATCCTTGTTAGTCTCAGCAGGGAAGGGTTGGCCTTTGATGCTATGACCTTCAAAGCACATCAGAGAATCTAGAGTTCACGTAGACAGTGGGATTGTGAACACCTTCCATGCTGCTTGCTACGATGTCGTAAGTGTGTCACTCCGGCCCGGGACTACCCTCTTGGGCACCGGAGAAGAAGAAGGTGAAAAATTTCTAAGGGAAAATGTGGCCTCCTTCGAGGAGCGCGAGGAAAATAATGGCTGGAGGGAGGTGCGATAGAAGAAGTTGTAGGCCCTCGGGAAGTTGATAAGAAGGCTCCCTTTGTCTACAAGACCCACCTCTCCTCACTCACTACGTATGAACCGTACCTTGCTTTTGGAGTCCCCTCTCTCTGGTTACTCCCCGCACGTGGGGGCGGTGGTGTGACCTCGGGCAGTGCATGCTTTCACTTCCTCTTCCTCCTTTTGCACGTCTTTTTATTTTCATTATTTTCGAGTTTGTTTGAGCCACAAGTCCTCTCCGGTGCGTCTCTTCCAAGGCCTGCAAAGTTTGATTGGTTCTCATCTATCCGCCTTTGATAGCATTATCATGTCCGTGTATCTTCTCCTCCTAGGCCCCCTCCCTCACTCCCTCCCGAAGGTTGCGATTTAGCCACTCTCTCATCCGGTTTTCATGTGCATTATAATCTAAGACCTCTAGCCACTCGAGACTTTGTAAAGTGGCTTTCCAGTGGTTGGGGGTTTATCATCCGATCCCATTCCTTTTGGGCCAAGAGAGTCGAGGGTAGGAGGCCTCGAAAACTTTCTGAGAGAAAATTTAAATCTAAGATCGACATAACTAATGGGCAAGCGAGAGGTTCATTTGTCGTGCTTGGAGAAGCACCGCGCAACTGGTTTGAGATGATTATTATTTCTTTTACCGTAGGTGTTTAGCTAGTCAACCTAAAAAACTAGCGCTCGGGATATTTGGTGAATTCACATCATCCGGATGTTTTATTGCTTCAAAAACTTTTGGCGCAGGTGATGAGTAGAGGAATCCTTTCCAAGTTGTTCCCACGGTCGTGTTCCAGTGCTATGACGCAAATGGTAGATCGTGGGTGTTTGGCAACGAGGGTTTAAAACGAGGGCTTTAGAAAGATTTCCTCTTGGGGTTTTGACAACTCTTTTGGTGATGGAACTATACTCAAGTGAACTTCCTATTTTTCAATTCTTCTCCTTAATGTGTATGGCCCCTCTATCGAAAGGGAAAAGTTTGGACCCTTTCTTTTTGGAAATCTCAGTATGAGTCATCCAAACCTCATAATTGGTGGGGACTTTAAACTTCCCTCTTGGTGCATCGTAGTTCACAGGGACTTTTCGATGAGTGAGATCAACTTACTGGATCTATTTATCAATAGCTCGTGGAAGCCTCTCGGTTGCGTGGATGTCACCTTAATTAAACCTAGGCCAACCCGGAGGAACCAAAGAATGGGAGACACACGGGTTGCTAAAAAACTAGACCGCTTTCTCTAGGTGGAAGATGCGGTGGAAATAATTCTAGTATTCGTGCACCGGGATGGGGAAGGAGGCCATGGCTGATCATCTTCCAATCCTTTTGGAAGTTTTGGGAGGCTTGAAAAGAAATCATGGGACCCCATTCAAAATTTAACTCCTCCTCAGGCTAAAAGATGAATCCTTTAAGTCTCCTTGTTCCATGCTACTTAGAGGAAAAGCGAACCTAAGGGGTTCGGTAGAAAGTAACGGGTCAGGATCTCATGGATAATATGAAGAATATGAAGAAGAGAAACTAAGAGGAATGGGCAACCACGAGGAAGAGCTAAGGAAAGGTAAATGAAAGAATTGGACTTTCTTGAATATTCAAAAGGAGCGTGGATATTCCTCTCGAAGTACTAGGAACCGAGCATGAAGAGCGGAAACTTCCTGGTTGAACATTCTTTCAGCTCAGTAGGAGGAAAGATGGTGTTTAAAGAGCTTCCAGCAATCTAGCTCAGGTTGAGGATGAAAACAAAAGTTCTTCCCGAACTATGCTAAAGGACGAAGAAATATTAACACCATGTCCGGGAAATTCGAAGGACAATGGAGAGGAAGGAAAAATCCTTTGAAGATATTGCTCACTTAGTTAAATTTTCAAATACCATTTTTAGAGCCGCGGAGGAAGTCTCCATAAGCCGAAGTTATCGTAGGCACTAATTCTTTCCCCGGGCCATTATGTGACGATGAGAAGGAAATGACAATATCATGGAACTAATTTCAAAAGAGGAGGTGGAGGTTATTATAAAGGCAATGTAGAAGGACAAAACTCATGGTTGGACTGACCGAATTTTGCCAACACTTCCTCGAAAATCTTAGGGGTTGACTTTGGTGGAAGTGGTTGAGGAGTCCCCATATCTCCGGAACCATACTATCAACCCTTTCAGTGCAACTTTCCTATCCCTCATTCCCAAGTGCGACCACCCCTCTTCTTTCAGCCGATTCTGCCCTATCTCCTGTATGCACCACGTATCTCACAAGTTCATTGCTAAAGTGATTGCTTCTAGATTGAAAACCTTTCCTATCCAAGCATATTTTTGCTGAGCAATTTGGGTTTTTCGATGGAAGAAAAATCCATGAAGCGATGTGAGCGCAGAAACCCCTTCATAGCCACAAGAAAATGTAAACGAAAGAGGAGTTATTGTCAAAATTGACCTATCCAAAGCATATGAGAAAAATTAGTCTGGATGTATCTAAGACTTTTTTTGACACATCCGGGCTTCACGTTTTATTTTTTCCGATGGATTATGAGTTGCATCACATCCTCATCAATTGTTATTTTGACTAATGGTGCCGGCTGCGCGAGATTTTTTCCGTCCTCGCAGGAGGCCTTCATCAAGGATGTCCTCTCTCTCCTCTTATTTTATTGTTGGCCGTGGAAGGACTGAGCCTAATGATCCATGCGGCAAAGAGGGAAGGCGATCTCGGAGGGAATATAAGTGTGCGGTGAAATATGTGGGTTACACATCTCATTGTTTGTGGATGACATAATCCTCTTTAGTAATAGTATCCTTTCAGTACTATCGAGTCTGTAAGGAGACTCTTCGATCTTTTCCTAAAAACAATCGGGACCTCGCATAAATGAGCAAAAACATTTCCTAACAAACGGTTTGGGCTCTCGAGAGTGAGCGGAAAGGTTATTTGTTGCAGTCGAAAAATTTGAAATTAAATCTCTTCGGGACTTCAAGTATCTGGGGTTTATCTCAAAAGCCGAGATTCCTATCTCATCAAAGGCCCGGAAGTGGCTTGCATAGAAAAAGATGGGAAGGCCAAATGCATCACCAGAGCTACAAGTGTTTTTCTGGAAGCGAGGTAGGCGGTCATCAGATTAGAACAGTGGCACGTGGCCGTCCCGTAAATATTAGGCCGGTACGTCAGCTGTCCCTAAAAACAGCTTTACCTCGATTATCAAGATACGCGATGTAGATTCCTCTAGGCAAGATCAAAGTGTTGAACATGTGACCTTCTCGGGTGGCATGGAGAAAATCAGTTAGACCCAGGCCAGGAGGTGTAGGACTAAAGAGCCTTTCTCACCTTCTCACAACATTTGGCATGAAAATACCGTGGAGATTAATCAGCGGTGGAAAATATTTGGACCTGCGGTACCAAAAAGAAAATATATCGACCCAATGCTAAATCACACGGAATGGCTACGAATTGCCCCAAAAGTCTTCGAAAAAAATCTTCTCGTTGTCCGGAAGGAAACTATTTGCTTCTATTAAGGTGATTGGCGTGTGGGTTGACTCCGGCATATAGAGGAATGGAACCCTGGAGTTATCATCGGGTCGAGATCCATGGGTGACTCTGCTCGAGTATGCCTTTTATCGGGAGATCTAACAACATTCTTGGAATAATAGAGGTCTCTTATATCTTAATCACATCAGTGGATGCTATAAACTCCTCTATTCGGGAAGAAAGAATGGTGGTCGTGGAATTCTCTCCCGCGCTGGAGGCAAGATGGATGGGGGAGTGGGAGAATTACATTTTGGACCTATAGAACTCTAACATAAGGATTCAAGACAAACTAGATGAGCTTAGGTGGGTCCACTCTGGGCCGGTGGTTCTACACTCCAAAACTAGGATATGAAAGCTGGATTATGACTCAAAATGGATGGAGGAACCTCGGTGAGGTGGTCCAAAAATGCTTTGGAAGTTGAAAGGGTGAGCACAGTCGAAGTTGTTCTTCTTTGTGCTTTCTTCGGAAAAAAATTACCCATGTGGGACATCTTACAAAGAAGGGGAAAAGTGGCCCTAGATGGTGCTTGCTGAAAAAGATAAGCTGGAAATATCTCCCATCATGTCTTTCTCTACTTACCCTTTCAATATTAGCCTATGGAATGAAAGCTTTCTACGTCTAGGTCGAATTTCACGAGACTGGGAAGAGCGGAAGGATGTGGAGGATGCATGGAAAAGGTGGTGGCAGAAGCCCGTATGATAGGCAATATAGCTCCAGCCTCTTTTGGTTGTATGGGGCACTTGGACTACGAGGAACCAAGTGGTTTTTAAAGACTCACCCCTTCCCATCCGTAATTTGGCCGCCGAAAGGTGCATCCATTTTTATCATATTCCAATCCCAAGCCACGAAATACCCTGACGAAGTCTCAAATTATTCGGCGAGGCATCTCAAGGGAGACATTCGGCTTTATTTTGATGGGCTTCGGACACGCGCAGCAGGTGTGGTGTAGGGATGGTTATTCATTTTTCCTTCCCGGAGAAAAACTCTTAAATCCCTATTGGTTTGGGACGTGGGAGTCGATAATTTTGCGTAACTCAAAGCTCTCCCGTAAAGCACCTTCTGTGATGGCTTTCCTATTGTTTGAACTTGAGAGTGGTTCGGGCTTTTTGACTACTGTGCATATTGTAAAGAGTGGTTCAATGGGTCTCGACGATTGTCTGCGTAATCATATTTCTATCGCCCTCTCGCTGATGAGATCACTCGATTAAAATTTGTTTTATCGAGATTGCATTTTCCAAATTTTCGTGGAAAGGAGCCATGATGTAGACGCCTTTCTAAAGAAGGCGTTGAGCAAGATCGGGTCTCGATAGTGGTGGAAGCCGTCGATGGGCATGTTCAATTCATTTATTAGCCCATATTTCTAAAATGTTGGACTCCATTTTTTTGTTACTACTCAAGTTGTAAATATGTCAAAAAAAGTTTCTAGTCTCTTCTGTCTGCATCTTTCAAACATCCCTCGGGATCTTCGCTATTTTTCCTCATATAGAGGACGTTTAGGTCTTGATTTTTTATCTTTTTTGATTTTGGATGGAAAAGCCCAGAATAGTGCGTCTCCGGTTTTCATGTTTCTGTGAGATTCTATATCTCCTCTGCTGGTTTGGTGTTTTTCCTCAATGGAAGCCAAGGAGGGAGGGAAGGGATGAGGGAGGAAAGCACTCTGCACTCCGCTCAGGCCGGGCTGGTGAATATGCTCATTCTGTTTATCGCGCTGAAACAAATTTTCTCTTCGAAAAGGGATAAACGTGGTTGTATGGATTGCTTTTGCATATGCTATGTAACTCTTTATATTCTAATAGAAGGTTCGATTTTTTTCTTTCGTGGAGTGATAAATAGGAAAATTGAATCCTATAGTCTTAGAACTAATAAATTGAGATGTTAAGTGGAAAAATTAATTGGTTTCTCAAGCAAAACTACTTGCATAAATTTTGGTTGGTATTAAGTATTAGTAAACCTACACATTTATAGCTTTTCTCCTACATAAGTGTTGAGGAAAACAAATAATGATAGGAAGTAACTCATAGTAAGTATATTTATTTACATCTTATTCCTATCCATTTTTTATGCAACTACATTTTTGCAAATACTTTGCTTAAATTATGGTGGGAAAGTAATTTACATAAATATGTATGATTTATTTCAAGGATTTTATTTTTCAAACATTTTTCCTACAAAGCTTATGAATAACAAATCAATACATAAATATCTAAAAATCATGCATGAATATTGCAACCATATCATAAATTATGACATAAAGTAGGTGAGACACCAAAGGCTACAATAATACCATCAAATTATTTGAAAAAATAGCCTTTAATAATATTGAAAAAATAAATATTTATTTTTCTAGTTAAACATTATAAGTTTCATTGAGTCGATGCTAAACTAATAGTGATCGATAAAGATCAATTTCTATTATAAAAAGACTAATAAAGGATTCACCCAAGGCCCCAAACTAGAGTATTGATTGGTTCGAGGATATGGAATACACTATCGAGGTGGTTTATCAGCTAGATTTTCAAGGCATGCACAAGAAGAGTTTGGATCCCATTGTGTGAGTGGTTTATCAACTTACTTAACAAGCACTTGAGTGGTTTATCAAAAGTCCTCAATAAGCACTTAATGATTTATCGAGCTCCATTCAACAAGTGTCATAGTGGCTCAACTTACTTGCCTAATGGTTTATTAGCCTTCCAACAAGCACCCAAGTGGTTTATCAACCCATTCAACAAGAACGAAGTGGTTTACCAACTTATCCAACAAGCACTTTAGTGGTTTATCAACTTACTCATCAAAGCACTAAATTATTCAACTCTCCATTGGGCCTCTCACTGAACCAATCGAGACACAAACACATGAACCATGTCTCATTACAATCACAAGGAATGTTTTTCCCAACCATAGAGCACTAATTTAGGGATGTTTCTTCTTTCTACAAATGCTCAAGTTTTTTTTCCTATCACACGTTTTCTCCCAACCACAGAGCACTAGTTTAGGGATGTTCTTCTTGTGCAACTCCTCAATTTTTTTCTATCCCATGTTTTCTTCCAGTTGATTCTCATTTGGTTATCTTTTGTTCTCATTTTCTCGCTTTCATGTTGATTTCCCTTTCCCATCTAAACAGTCATCCTCTCTCCACCATGTCCCACGAGGAAGGTGAAAAGTATGGGCATCATCCTCCACTTAGTTTTTATCATACTAAAACATTATTGCTATTGGTGGAGGCTCTTAAATATGCCAGGACAATAGTTAATGAAAGTAAATGAGGTGGATGTGGCTATGATTTTAACACCACACAAGAAACCTTTCCTCCCCATAACTCTAAATCCATGTCCTCTCCTTCATAATATTCATCAATTTAATGTTTCACATAAAAATACATAACAATTTCACTTAGTGACATTTACACGAGGGTGCATAAAAAAAGGGTTTGTCACATTTATATAGTAATTTTTTTTCTTATGAGTGAAAATGAGTATATAATATTTTTTTAGTTATGTCTATATTGGTTCCATCTACAATTATTGTAACTACATACTTCTCAACCCCCATCATTGCAAATATTAGAGTAGGTTCTCTAGCAAAGTGCTTTTACCTTTGAGAAAGGAATGAAAATATTCTCCATTGCCTTGAGATATTCATGGTGGGACCAATTATTTGGTTAAAATATTATCAAACATAAGTCACATTGATTTTACACATTTTTGTTTTTTCAATTAATTGATTGTTGTAATTATTGTAGGGAGGCATTGTTGAGAGGCTTGGTTCATGGAGGAGGACAATCCCCCCAACAATTTGAAGTCTTTTCTAAGGTGAGTTTCTAAGATTTGAATTATAATTATGTTTATTAAATGTATTAATTGATATAAGTGTGGGAAAATGTTGATATGTTGGAGAGACATGGTACTCTAAGAAAAAATAAGGCTTGTGGTTCCTCCATCTTGAATATGAGGAAAATTGATTTTGGTCATGCGCCCGAAAGTGCAAGTGTGACAATGGTGATTGAGAAATCCATTATGTACATTATCCATGATGTGGTATTTTTGGGCATAGGATGTCATTTTGTGTGTAGAGTTCTAGATACCATTCTCTCATTGTTCGTCATGAGCTACCATTATGTATTTTGGGAACAAGATTCAATTTTTCTATGAAAAATTTTCAATTGGACCATATGAATTTTGACTTCTTTTTATGACAATGTATATATATATTTTTGCATTTATGATGTGAATTTCATACAATATATTATGAATGTTTACTTTTCTTAAATGGTGAATGTGGTTATCATGAATGTTAATATAATTAATCATGTTTCATTGATTTTTGCATATCGAATCATAATTTATCACAAAAAGTAATTCACATCCTAATTGGTTAGGAAAATTCAAAACATGTTCTAAACTAATGTATCTAAATTAACAAAAAATGGCAAAGAAATCAACAAAGAAAGGGAAACAATGGTGAGAAATCCCTATATTTTTCAAATAATCAAACCATATATGTTAACAATGAATTCTTGTAAGATTAAAGCTTAAGGTGATGTTCTTGGATTTAGATGACTAAAAGCATGTTTAGATCATAAGGCCTAGGGTTTCTACGCCCAACCATGTTCAAGGTGCCATGCATATTATGCAAGAAATATTAGTTAACACTTGAGTGTTTATATTTGAGGAATTAAATGAATAACTATTATGATGGATAATTTACAAAAAAAACATATTTGATGGTGTAACTTGGTAATTTTTTTAATTTTTGGGGGAAATAAATGAGTCACTGCTAGGATGGATAATTGATCAAACTACATATTTGGTGTCGTAACTTGGTTTAGTGATTAAGTGGTTAAGTATTTATGTTACTAATTAATTATGTGAATGTCAAAATATTAAAAAATCAATTGGAAAATATGATTAATCAAAAACTAACTACTAAATTGTTTGATGGTGATGGAAATCCATCAAACAAGGGAGTCTCCACGATGTGAAGTCCCAATTATACCTCACACCATTTGGAATAGGAGCCCCATCGAGGTATCAGCTCGGTTTCCATATATTTTTTATAGATATGCCTTGGATATTATTGTGAGAAAAGAGAGGGGTGCAAATGTGCCTTCAAAAAGAAAGGGGTGTGCCTGGTGAGTGTTCGATCATATGTGTGTCAAAGTTATTTTATTGCAGAGGGGAGAGAAGTGAGCTTCTAAGAGAGAGGTAATAGTACCACCATAGTAGAGACACACATAAACAAGAAGAATCTGTTCAAAATCCGGCGGGATATTCCATAAATATGTGACGATCATTACAACCAATACAACAAGAAATATATGTCTAATATCCAGTGGAATAGACCACAAGGATGCGACAACGATAGCAACCATTACAAGACATTCTCAATATGATAAGTATCAAAATAACTGAAATATTTCAACTACTTTAGCACATATGAAAGGAAAACATAAATTACATACATTCAAAAAATAGTCATACATATATTCATAATCCATGCATGAAGAACATGTTGGCCATCGGGCTTCTTATATTAAGTAAAACTTTCCAAGACACATGTATACAATGAACACCACTAGCTCCAATAGTGGAGTGTTGGAGCCACTCCTTACTCCTCAAAAGAAATAGATTGTCTCTCTAGTGCCTTGCAGAGAGGAGCCATGGTGAAAAATTTCCTTTGCTCATACTGATGAGGGTGTATATATAACCAATGGGGAGGTGATGATTCACCTGTCCTTGTGACTCTTTGACTAACCTAATGACTATTTTACTTCCTATGACTTTTCAAATTTACATGACTCTTCATATTTTGTACACGTCCTTTGGAATTTCACTTTACAATACATTTTTAAAATGTAGAATTAATTACATAATCTACAAATAATGTGGCACATGATGACTTGTGACATGACATGACATAAAACTACGACAAGAACTTCTTGATGACATCGAAATGTCAAGCCATTCTTGATGCTCCTTTGTCTTCATGCAAGAGACTTGCAGATGCTTCATCTTCATGAAAGATATGCTTTATTCTTCATATCCATCCCCCAAAAGGGTTGTGACTCATATGGAGTCCTCATGTGGTCTGATACTTTCATTTTCTGTTGTAATCTCTTGTTCCTTCATCTTCTCACTACGATGATCATCTTATCGTGTTCACCTCCATATGTGTCTTCTAGCATGTCCTCCTCCTCCATGTCACTTATTCATCGTCTTTCCATAGCATGATAGAACACTTTCATCTGCAATCCACTCATGAGAAGACGAAAAAACCCCTAGTTTAAGATGGTGCATATTGATCCACTGAGCGAGCCGAAAACCCCAGGTGACAGTTTGGGAAAGAGACTCGGGAATTGTGAAATTGCATAGCTCGGGCATTCAAGGTTCGGGCTTGAGCCTTGAGACTATGAAATGTAGAGTTCGGGACTCAGACTGAGAAAAATTTTATTTTGCATAGTTGAGGAGCTCGGGGAGCTGGG
Organism: Pinus albicaulis; assembly: GCA_034641835.2. Taxonomy (NCBI): domain Eukaryota; kingdom Viridiplantae; phylum Streptophyta; class Pinopsida; order Pinales; family Pinaceae; genus Pinus; species Pinus albicaulis. Next base: position 400,221,388 of record CM076582.1, on the reverse strand, counting down.
CGAGGGGATTGAGCACAATTTTATTCCCATTGCACGGTTTTTGGGAGGCAGAAGACACTGGTTGTTGAAAAATTGTGTAAATCAGGAGCTCAAGGGTTGAGATTGAGCTTAGAGGCTGTGCATTGTGCATTTTAGGCTAGCACTGGAGGGATTGGATTGCACAGATTATGGGGCAAGGTATGGGCTTGAGCATCTGGAACTATGTAGTGCATGGTCCTATGAGGAAGGAACTATGCATTGCATAGTGTCAATGGGGTAGGGTTGTAGCTAGAGGATTGGAACTATCGTAATGCACGAGTTGAGGATGGTTGGATGAGGGCTAAGTTCCTCGGGAAATTTTTTGAAATTTGACTATGTGTGGGATGAGTGAAAGCGCGATGTGAAAAATGACGAGAATTGATTTTTGATCACACACTTAGAGACTTGAAAGACACAACAAAGTATCATGCGGAATACATGAATACATACTTCCCTTAGTTGGGGAAACCTTTGTGAAAACTTACAACAAGTGCGACACTAAAGATACACTTTGTGACGATTGTGATGACACTTTCACGACAATGCTTAAAAATTTTTGAAATGAGTACGAAAAAATGTTTACATGGTAACATTTTACTCATTTGCATAAGGAGAACCTCTTTAAACCACCAAAAACAAGCCTATGTACATCATGCGACACTTAACATGCTTAGAAGACGACAAGTGCTAAAGTGCGAAAATGAAATTTGCGATATGCGAATGATGATGAAAGAAAACACATGCCGGAGATAAGATAAAATGAAAATGACACTAATTAGAATGAAAGAAAGAAAAAAGAGAACAATTCAAAAAAATAATAAAATGAAACTCATGAGAAAAAAAAGGTGTGTGAAAAGCGACAGTTTGCAAAAAATCACAAAAATAGAAGTAAAAACGCAGGTAGAAGTGAGAAACTATCAATGTCAATGTGCATTGAGCGTAGACATGGATTGGAAATCACATAGGCACAATCTTGATGGACCATGCTATGCTTGTTCAAACTTGTGTAAAATAATGCGCTCATGAACTCATTTTGGACTAAGCATGTGTGAGAAAAGTACCCTTAACACTTCCAATCCAAGAAGAGGGAGCTCAAAAGCATCAACTAAAAAATATGTGACTATGGAATGGCGATTTCTAGATCCAAAATAGGCCTCCAAAAACTTGAGTGTAGGCAAAAATTTTTGGGAGGGTTTTTGTTGCGGCAAAAACACTTGGTGACACATTGGCGAACTCTAGCTTCTCTGCCTTGTTCAATTCTTTCATGCATGGTCTAGTTTCTTCGGGGAGTATTGATTCACCATTCAGATTACCATGGCTTCCCCCACTTACCCCGTGCATAACATAGTCCCCTTCATTCATTTAATCGGTTAAACACAAACATAAGATCATCGATCACACAATATTTTGAATGAGGATATGGTAATTAATTCACGAGCTTTATATTTTTAGAGTATAGTTTTTCATCTCTCATGTTTTTCCACTTCCAGTAGACACTGAGAGTACGCTGACGAGTCACTTCGGGATCACAAACATTGTTCCACTTCCGAGTGAGCCTAGGGAATTACCCTAGCGGAGTTTCTAGCTTCACCTCTCTACACAGGAAGCCTTTATCTTCTTTCACCTTTATTTATTTATTTATATAATACTCGTGCATTGGCACTTATTTATTTCATGGGAGGAATATGGATCCCAACTTATTGAGATAAGGAGAAGGTTGTTCCTTCAGAGAAGCATATATAAGACCTTTGATATTAGTTTTTCTCATTTAGATTTTCCCATTCTCCTTCTCTACTATGATTGGATCGTCTTTCGAAAGCACCAAAACATAAGGACCCCCAGTGTAGGAATGTGGTTTCCAAGATAGAACATGGAGATTGTGGTTTCGACACAAGGATTAACGCAAGGATCTTATTTTCCATCGAAACATCATCGATCAAAATATGTAACCAAGAGACAGAAGGGACACGAGTTTATCCAAATGTTGCATTGTCACAAAGTCCTTTTCTATATTACACACATTCCCTTTTGAGCCAACAAAGAATCTTCATGCAAGGTTTAACAAAATGAAAGGAAATACAAGACACGACAAAAGGAAACAAAACCGAGAGATAAAACAGAAAAAGTGGGTAAACCAAAACATGATGTGGAACCAAAAACCAGAAAACACAAGACAAACCATAAGAAATGAATGCAGGGGATGCATGTGTGTGGTAAACTAAAATGCAACTAGACCAACTCCTAACCTAACCGACAAGAAGGTGCTGGGTCATGTATAATGAAACTTCCAATGAAACCACAGTAATTGCTTCTCACATGCATTCAAAAAATATATAGGAAATTAAAACTGATATAAAAACAATGTGCAATGGAACATATACGAACTTGAATAACTTGCACAAAAATTTTGAAGGTATTTCTGTTAGCGAGAAATATAGGCCATAGGCACTACTTCTAACTGATTCACATTCTTACCCTTTTTTATGAAAACCATCATTCAACAAACCTCAAAATAGCTTCTTGCAAATGTGTCTCCAACTACATTTGGAATCCTTAGAAAGTACACGGAAAGATTGAAGCTTGTTATTTGCAAACGAGATCCTACCAAGTAACATTTCTCCAACCATTCAGCGATTGGATCGTAAAATTTGTGACAATCCTCTTGAAAACCCTCAGAAATATTTGAAAAGATGAATATTTAATTAGAGGCATGGGATTACAATGAGAATTTTTTCGAGGGAAAATATATATGATCATATTCAAAAAACATGTCATGACGGTGAGGATTTGACATAAACCATCGGTGAGTGCGAAAGTGCCTCAACTTCTTGACCATTACCCGGGTATTGAGATGTTAAACCATAAATATCAAAAGGGTGTAAAACAAGTCATCATTAGATGTAATAATAGGGAAAATAGTAATTTGAATGATAGCCATCGGAGACAAAATCATGATCAGATGGGTTTATTAAAGCATGATATTCTAAGTTTGTAATTACCAAAGATAATTCAACTTGAAACGGTTTGTGTGAGTGATCAACATAATAGAATCATCTTCCTCACATGATGAGTGTAACAAACCATTTTTCTGGTAGTTGGTTACACACTAAACTAACATTGTAATCGTCGAAAGAAATAAAAGGAGTGCTAGTAAAGTAAACACATGAAATCAGTGAGGGTAAAAATGAGTGAAGAAGAATTTTGTTTTGGTCGAAATAATCCATGCATTCATTGATGCTCAAGAGAATTTCAAGTGTGATGAAGAAAAATATTAGCATCATAATATTCACAAGAAGGATCAAGAGTTGATTGTTTTCAAAAGAGTGTGACATGTATGACTCCTTTGGCCAAATATAATCTTTAGAATAATCAAACTTCTCGGTTCATGATTCTATAGAGATACACATTCCAAACTTTGAGTTTGATACCCTGGAGATTTGCATGAAGATGAATCACCTTGAATCCAATCAAAAAACGAATCTTGAAATTTCGAAAAGATCATATCTACAATGCCAAATATATTTCAAGAAAGAAACTACATTGAATGAAACCATGTAGAAAAAAAGAGTTTTGTGAATAAAACCAAACTGACTCAGTTTTAGGGGTCTTACCCGAGTTTGCGAAATCTGGAATAGCCATCAATAGAAGTTGAAGTGCCTCGACTCTTTGTAAAGTCCTCGAAAATTTCAAGGATTGTAAAATAACATTACGAAGATTGAACCGGATCATACATGGTGTGAGAGGTAGCTACTTTCATTCGATTTCGATAAGACCAATATTAATCGAAATGACAGATTATCTTTGTCACTGATTTGATCATATTTTTACAACTTCGACAACCAGATTACTCAAGTGTGAAAGATTCTTTCGATCGAAAATATAGAGATGGATAAATTTCATGATCAAGTTGATTTGAAGAGTTGTCTTCATGCAAAACAAGAGATGATACAAGATGGAAAGGAAACTCAACGATCTGATTATTTTCTCTTTCATCATGAACAACCTCACTACCTTGTGTAAATTGAGAAGTGATCTCATGCGATGAATAACTTGAAGATCACGGAGTATCTTCATCGCATGTAGATGCATTGCAAAATAAGAGAGAACACAAGGGATAGTGGGACAAAGAGGAAAGTTTCGATAAGAGCATTTTCTTCGCACTGAAATAGATTCCATATCTAAATTTTTCAAATTAAAATTTTCATGATAAATTGAAAGATAAACTTGTGCACTTGGGCATTCATCATCGCATACATCAACAAAATCATCATCTTCAAAATGATTGTTTCCCAATACTACGGATCTAAGAAAAACTAATTTCATTTGATTCATTATCGAGATTATGATTCAATATACTGTCGGTAATGAGGAGACACCATCTTCACACGGAGGTTTTGAGAAAGAGAATAAACATTGAAAAGATTATTCACCTTCTTTTTCCTCTACATGGGTAATGTAACTATCTTGAGCTCGATCGCAATTTGGACTGATAACTTGAAAATTAAGAGTGTGAAAAACTAGTTGATGGGGAAAATTGATCAAGCGAGATCACGGTATAAAGAGTCACGACATGTAGATGATAGAGGATAAGAGAAATCTGAATTAGATTCAAGACTAGAGTTATGAGTGTTAATACCATCTTGAGGAATTGAAAAAAATCGGTTTTTCACCATAGGATTCATGAACCATTTTGGGATTTCCTCTATTGGATTTGAATCATGCAGCAAAAAGGAGGATGAGAAAGATGGATTAGGAATTTGATATGCATATTTCCAAACTTTATGATCATTGCAAGGAGACATCCCACATCGGAAGCTGAAAAAATGAGGACAAGGAATAAAAGTAATAGAAAGTTCCTCCTCTAAAATTGGGGGTGTCTCTTGATTTACAAGATTTGGGGATGAATAAAATTCGGTTGGTGAGGATTCATCGTGCAAAGAGATATGAACCAAATGCTCAAAACTTTTGTTTCAAGAAATCTCGATTCATATATTCTTATGGAAATTCATAACAAAAGGTGAAGGAATCGATTAGAGAAATCCTTAATTGATTGATCACGATCCATTCTAATGTTGATCGATTCTTTTATAAAAATTTTTGGTAATCATAGATATCAAATTCTAAATGAAGCTCCTTGAAAATATGGTTAAGAGAATGAATGGAAGTAAGTGGTAGAGTGTGACACCATCGACTAACTCGACCTTCAAGGGTGAGGTGAGAAAAAAAATACAAACCACATATTCAAAGTCAATTTCATAATATTCACAAAACTTGAAAAAAAGAGATGCATGCTCGTCAAAGGACCTATCACCCTCACCATCAAACTTAAGTTGAGAAAAAGTCATGGAGAGACTCATCGAGGGATTGAAAGTTCCACAAGGGGATAGGTTAGAAAAAACTCCTCGGGAGTATGATTTTAGGATGAGACATTTACAATAAGAGATTCAAAAACAAACTCAAAGGGCTCATCTTGTCATCTGGCCCTTCTTATAGCACCATTTTGTTGATGGTGCTGGAAATCCATCAACCAAGGGGAGTCTCCTCGATGTGAAATCCAAATTATACCTCACACCATTTGGAATAGGAGCTCCATTCGAAGTATCAAACCAATTGAAATATATTCTTATAGATATGCCTTGGCTCTTACTGCGAGCAAGAGAGGGGTGCAAATGCACCTTCGAAAATCAAGGGGGTGTACCTGGTGAGTGTTTGGTCGTATGCATGTCAAATTTATTTTACTACGGATGGGAGAGAGAAGTGATCTTCTAAGAGAGAGGTAATAATACCACCGTAGTAGAGACACACATAAACAATAATAATGTTTTTCAACATCCATTGGAATATTCCACAAAGATGTGATGGTCATTACAACCAATATAACAAGAAAGATGTGTCTAACATCCAACAGAATAGTCCACAAGGATGCGAAAACTATAACAATCATTACAACAGATTCTAAATATGATAAGTACCAAAATAGTTTGAAATAGTTGAACTAATTTAGCATAGATGAAAAGAAAACATGAATTACAAACATTCACATAATAGTCTTACAAATATTCATAATCCATGCATGAAGAACGTGTTGGCCATCATGCTTCGAAATTAAGTAAAAGTTCCAAGACACATGTATACAATGAACACCACTAGCTCTAAAAGTGGAGCGTTGGAGCCACTCCTTGCTCCTCAAAAAGAACTAGCTTATCTCTCTAATTCCTTGTAGGAGGAGCCACGGTGAAAATTCCTTTTCTCATACAATGAGGGTGTATATATAATCAATGGGGGAGGTGATGCCTCACCTTCCTTGTGACTCTTTGACTACCCTCATGTAGTGTTTGACTTCCTATGACATTTTCAAATTTACATGACTCTTCATATTTTGTAACTATGTCCTTTGGACTTTCACTTTACAATACATTTTTCGAATATAGAATTTACATAATCCACAAATAATGTGCCACATGATGACGAGCGTGACATGACTTGAAATAACATTGTTGACAAGAAATGATTGATGACATGGAAATATCAAGCCATTATTGTTGCTCCTTTGTCTTCCACAAGATATGTGAAATGCTTCATCTTCATGAAAGATATGCTTTGTTCTTCATATCCACCCTCCAAAGGGTTGTGACTCGGATGGAGTCCTCATGCGGTCCTGATCTTTGCACTTTTTGTTGTAATCTAGTGTTCCTTCATATTATCGCTTGATGATCATCTTATAGTTGGAGCCCCCCAAACTTTCCCCCCCAAGCTTCATAATCAATGGAACCTGCTTCTCCTCCATCTAGAGGGAGCGACTCTAATTAGCTTTCGGACGACCGAGATAAATTTAAATGGAATCCAATTGGTGGTGAATATTTAGTCACGTCGGGATATGGAAAGCTACAAGAAGACCATCAATAGCTTGAATGACCTCTCTCGAAAATCCGTTTGGAAAATTGAGAGCCTTCATAAAATTAAATTTTTTTTGGACCATGCTTAAAGGTAAAATCCTAATGCGTAGAAAATCTCGGGAAAAAAGGGTATACATGGCCCCTCCATCTATCCTTTGTGCTTTAGAGATGAAGAAACCATTCATCATATTTTCATCAATTGTAAATTCTCTCTTGAATGTTGGAAAAATATTGGTCAATCCTCTTGAGGTCCATATCAACTCAAGTCTCGATCTATCAGACTTTTTTTTGCAAACTAGAACTCCAACTATCCCTACTCTTTCAAAAAAAATAATACGCTAAAGATATTTTGGACTGCCTCCCTTCATTCTTATGCTATGAAGATTTGGCTAGCAAGAAAGAAAAGTTCATTTTTCAAAGAACAAAGCCAGAAGCTTGAAAAAATCTTGGCCAAAACTTGGAGCCTAGCATCGGAATTCATCCTATCAAAAGGGATAAAAAAAAATGGTTGACAACCTTCTTCGATAGAAGTAGAAACAAATTGGCTCAAATTCATGTTGGAACGACCTTCGATTGCGGCTTGCCTTCCTAGAACAACTTCTCTCATATTTGATAATTGGAAGATCCGTTTGAATGAAAGGGATTTATCATTTTGGCTAAAATCTCTCAAGAGACCTTGTGTCTTCTTTGATGGAGCCTCCAATTCAAATCCCGGTTATGCGAGGAGCTCGAGGTGTTATAATTGACCATTTGAGATCAAATTCAATTATTTTTTGAGTGGGGTGTGGGCATTGACTCAAATAATAATGCGGAGGCCTATGGTTTTTTTGATGGGTTTCCCAAAATACTTAGCGATTGAAAACTATATGAATCCAATTATAATTTGGGATTCTGTTATTCTAATTCAGCAAATGGTCATGAACTCGAAGCCCAAAAAATTATGATCTTTACCCAAATAATCTCCGGAAACCATCATTATTTGAAAAATATAGGAGAGGTATCTTTCTTCCATGTTCTCATAGAAATCAACAAGATAGTTTGATGAAATCTTTCAAAGAAAAGCTTGCATCATACCTCAAGGAGAGGCGAATAAATCGAGAAATACTTTTACAAAATCCATCCCATAAGTCTCTCCCTTCAAATGTATAATTCAATCTCAGAAATCTTCAAATCTAGTCTCCTCCTTCCCAAGGCCTATCATTTTCATTATATCTTCATAACCTCCTTCATTCAAAGCTCCATATTCAATGAATATATGAGACCCACCTTGATTTTCCTCCCTCTGACTACCACACATATCAAATCCAAAGGCATGATGATTCGACAAGATCAATGGCTCCTCTTCTCTTTATATTCTCTTTTCCTCCTCCTTCACTTTGTGGAGATATTTGTCCTTTTCTTACCTAGTACGTGCGCATTCTTCTACCTCCTTCCTCTATGGTACTCCCCCCTTTCCCTTTGCTTCTCTGCATGCCATCCCACGCTCTCTCCCCTTGATCCTCAACTGCACCCATTCTTCTCTATCTCCTCCTTGCTCTCATGTTCTATCTGAATACTCGCTCGATTTCTCCATGGACCCGATCCAATGCTTCCCACATTGCAAGTCTCTCATAGCGGTGTTGGAACAGATTCAGGGATATGCATAATCAATGAAAGGAAAAATGCAGATCCGAAATTGGATACCTCAAACTACCAATGCAACGAGCACAAGAAATCTATTGAACAAATCAATAATCATTGTGCTCACATCAAGAATTCCCTTTAGACCTAGAAAGATATGGTGGGCGAGAAATCAGGAGAAAACTCAAATTCGATGGATCGCAACAGTGGGTATCAACAGAATGAGGAGAAATCCATCAAAAAAGAGTAAAAGAATCGAGCGACTTTAAGACTCATCAGGACCTGTTTCTCTCACTATCAGAATGCAACCTCTATATTTTGCATCTTGGATATCTCTTTAGTTAGATATGAATAGTAAATGTATTACCCTTCTTCAGTAGTTTGTTAGAATATACAAGCTAAATGTAGTAGGAAAATTAGGAAGCTATGAACTATATGTAAAAGCTGGAAAAAAAAATGATTTAGGAATTTTGTCAAATCCTCCTTCTTGATATGTTCAAACACTATGTGCTTCAGATTCTATCTCCCCTATTTTTGAATGAATATACCATATACGATCTTGTTAAAAAAAAAGGTTAATAGGAATTGAATAATAAATTGCTATATAAATATTTTTAGCATTAATATCTATAGTCTCTATCCACATGTATGAATTAATAGGGTATTTTTTTTGTGAATCCTAATGTGAGATATTTATTTATTTATTTTTATTATTATTATTATTATTATTAATGTAATAAGCTATGTCTATGATCCCTCTAAGGTAGGATATCTTGTTCCATACCAACAATAAGACAAAATCCTAAAGAGCATTAAATTCTTTTGTGCCTCCACTTGTCAACAAGTTACTATCAATTTCATTTGGGATCCAAGTTAATATAGGATGTTTGCTCTATGGTAAAACATAATAAAGGATATAGGTTGTCCTAAATTACTATTTATTATTATTATTTTTGTGTCTCTATGTCTAAGAATATCTTTTTGTTTCCTAATTATTTCCTTTTTTTTCCTTATTGGTCTTTTTTACCTTTTGAACTTTCTTTTCCTTAATTCAACTTGGTCTTATGAAATAATTTCTTCATTTTTTAAATATTTGCATTTCTTTTTATACTTGGGTTTTTATTGAGTATATTATATTTATGGTCATCAAAGCTTACTTATGAATTAACCTATCTTTATGGTCAATTATTTCTCCCTACCTCTTTTCTTTTATGAGATAATCGTTTCAATTTGTAATTTATTTTGTAGTTCTTCCTCATCTTTGTTTTAACTTTTGTAATTTATTTTGTAGTTCTTCCTCATCTTTTTATCTTTTATACATACAACTATGAGAACTAAGGCTCTTTTGTTACCCCCATGGTGTAACTCTGTGATCTTACTCATTTTCTCTTTGATGCTTTTGATATCCAATTTACTTTCCATGCTATTTAGGATAGATTTAAATTGTTATTTAGCTTTTTCTTTTATCTATTTCAATTCATACCTAGGTTATTCGGATATTATTGACCTTTTTCTTCTTGTGTTGATTTTTCTTTCCTTGTCTTGGTTTTTCGGTATCTTGTAGTCTATTCTCTATTTTTTTTGAAAATAAGTATCCAACTCTAATATTCTATTGTCTATGTATTTTTTAATCTTCTCTTTCATAAATGAGCGTAAATTATTCATATTGAAACAAAAAAAATAGAGAGGAAATAAAATTATAAATAAGAGCCCAAGAAGGAACTTGTATATCTAATTAGACCAAACTCAAAGATTAAAGATTGTAGAAATATTCATCACTAAAAGTTAATTTTAAGAAAAATGTCGAGATCAAAGCTTAGAGACCAACAAAATACTTGACTCTACTAATCACATAAGTTAAATATTGATTTCTTTCCTTTATCACTTAATAAATTTGAATACGATTCTACTTTAAAATAGATAAATTTGCTCCCCTAAATTTGATAATATTTTCTTTCAAAAATATTCTTACTCACATTAGTTGAATTGTTCAATTCAATAGACCCATGAGAAAAATAAAAAACAATAAGACTTTCACCATAATTAATTATGGAGAATAAAATAATCAAAGAGTAATGAGACTTTATGAAGAGATAAAAGTTGTCAATCTCCATAAATTGTAAAAGATAAGTACACTATTTTAAGATGCCCTACTCAATTTGGTTTATGAAAATTGGAGGGATAATAATAATATGTAATTTTTTTTACTAATCCCAATGGATAAGACTCTCACCATAACTCACTGCAGAGGATAAGGGTTGTCAATCTTCACAAATTGTGAAGGATAAGTACACTGTTTTAGCCCTATTAAGTATGGGACTTGGAGAGAGTAATAATCGTCTGTAGTATGCTTACTAATCCCGAGTGGGTAAGAACATGAGCGAGAGTACAATGAAAGGGAATTGGAATAAAAAAACAGAAGCCAAGAGATACGTGGAAGAACAGCACAGAAAAGGTAGAGGGCAGGTGGCAGGAAAAAAAGTATCTTTCTTACAGAAAGGAGGGGCAGGTGGCAGGCCAATTATTTTACGATGTCCTCCCACCATTAAGGACTTGAGTACAACGAGCATGGAGCGTCATTGTTTGTGTCTGCCATTGTAATTTTATGGCGAAAATAAGAAAAGCAAAAAGAGTCTCCACAAATAACTTGGGATGGAAGTAAAGCAACATTGCCACTGGGAGATGGTGTTGATTGTTATTTTCGATCTGCTTCTTCAGGATCACAACTACGGACTCACCAAATGACTTCATGATGACAAATCCCAAAAGAAAAAGAAAAAAAGTGTTAGAAAAAAAAAGTGTTTTTATTTCTGTCGTTTTAAGAACGCCATTTTCATTTATATGAAAGTTGTATGTCTGTAGGTTTCATTTATATGAAGTTATATTTCTGAATCACTTGCGTAGGTTTCTCATGTTCAGCAACCACTGTTGGATTTCAGTTCCCTCATCGGCAGATGAATTCATATAAAAGAGCACCATCAACTTCTTCAACAGCAACAACGAAAAGCGCGCCTGAAAATTGTTTAGTGAAGGGAATAAATGGGGTGATGCAGATTTATAGATAATGAGTGTGACCACTGTGTCAATTGAATGATGAGCGACCCAGATCCCAATCAGCAATGGAGCCATAAGGATCACTGGCGATGAGGGACCTGAACTCCAACAATGGTTGTTACCATTATTTCGAACAACATATCGAGCGTTTTGCAGTGGCATGGTAAGGTGGCATATTTTGAGTTTGTGTGAAATTTCGTGTCTACTATTAGATATCTTTTCGTTGACTAGAGTCTATGTTCGGACTAGTCTCCACCCTGTATAACAATATGAATAGTAAAAAATTTTGATTCCCTTCATTATTTGTAACTTGGTTTTCTTATTTTACTGTTTTGTTATATATATAGCTTGTAAGTTTCAGAATATTACTGTTAGTGGAAGTGATTTTTGATTTTTAATTTTTTTTAATTTGAAGTTTAAAAAGTGGTTGATTTCTTTAAAGGAAATATATTTAGCTTGAATGCTTATCAATAATAGTAAATGTTGCTCTGAATGTCTACCAATAGTAGTAGATGTTTTGTACTGAATGTCTATCATAGCTGTAGTAAATGTTTCTTCTGAATGTTTATCAATAACAGTAGATGTTTAGTCTGAATGTTTATCAACAGCTGTAGGAAAATGTTTCTTATGAATGTTTATTAAATAGTAATAAATGTTTTGTCTGAATGGCTATCAACAACTGTGATATGTTAGGTAGCATGAGTTTCTTTGGTGGTGATGAAACATTAATTATTATAATGAAAACATTAATTAAAATTAATGTTATTTTTTTTGTATTATTATTTTTATTGTTATATATTTATTAATAATAAATACAAGTGAAGTTTTTGGTTATATTAACTACATTAAATATTTTAGTGTGATTGTGTTATTGTGTATATATATCTTGAAAATTTCAGACTATTATGTTATTAGAGCTAAAAACAAATTCATATTAAAATACTATACCATCTATAATTATAATTAAAAAAATATTGTTAAGATTAGAAAAATTTGTTAATGTTTTTTAAAAAAATTAAAAAATAAAAATGAAAAATAAAAATAACTATTCGAAATTCTTGCGACCATGAAAATTCTCTTCTGAGGTTACGACGATCAGTGAGGGAGGGACTGACGCCATAACCATTTGGGAAGGATCAATGGAATGCGTAATTGTGTCCATCACTTCCATGTAAACAAAGAATTTGGGTAAAGTTCGGATTTGCATGGTGCCACCTCTCCTCTAAATGGGTTACAACATTTATTATCAATGAAATCATAATTGCGTCGATCACTTCCATGTAAACAAGGGATGTAAAGTTTCTGGGCTTGCATGGTTTTATGATTATCACGGGTTTATTTTCTTGATTAACCATTTATAGGGACTATGTAAATATTGTTTGGGAAGGATTTCCTTGCTCAGAGCTTATCTAAAACTCCAAATATTTTTGCTTGTCCTCATCTATTATTTCCACCCTTTCAAATTCGTCAAACCCATTTTTCTATTTCCACACTTTGAAAATTCTTCATAATATATATATCAGAACCATTTTTTGTATTTGCACCCTTCGAAATTCTTCAAAACCATTTTTTTGGGTTTTGTGCTTGAGAATTATCCACTCTTTTATCTCAAAGCAAAGTAGTGTTTGCATCTTGCATCTAGTTTGGATCTTGTTTTTGCCTTCTCCTCAGCGTCTTTATCTATCCTTTCAACATTTCTTCCCCCTTCTCCTTGACCACTACAGACTACGAGCTAGTAATCAGAAAAGTGTAGTATATTACAATGTTCCGGTGGCTGGTGGACCCTAATTCATGGTGGAATCCTCAACTCAATTACTACCTCGGCACATGACCAAACAGAGACTCATAATTAAAAAAGTGTAGTTTGAAAACAAAACACGGGTTCCTTGGAAACATAAGATGGAAGATTGGGCTGAGGTTCTAAGAGCAGAAATTGGTTTGGCTGCCATCAAAAGAATGTCGAGATATATATACATTATCCTGCCCTCTGCCTCACTATTGCATCATAAGGTTTAATTTGGCTGAAAGATATTTTCTGTGGAAAGAAAGAGGTTTGGCATTACCCACTGACAGAAAAAAGGAAGATCGATTAACATGGAATGGTTGTATGGTTAAAAGTCAGTTGGCGGTCAAATGAAATCTACTTGGCATATGTCACAGGGCACCTCTATGGTCATTAGGAACGCTTGGTTCCAAAAGTCATGGAAGTGGGATATCCCACAAAAGTTGAAATGTTTCAGTTGGTGGGTGGTCCATAATAGAATTCTCAGAGTGGAAGAATTTACTCAAGAAAGGTTTCCATGTTTCCATGGAGCTTGGTAGATGTGCTTATTTGCTTATTGGAATCGGCAAATGTAAAACCACCTTTTTCGACTTGCCCTTTTCACTGATGCAGTTTCTCGAAATGGGTGCATGCCATATACTTCACCTTAAATCTTCTTGGGACCAGTTTTTTATTATTTCAGAGTTTTCAAAAGCGTAAACATGCAAAGGATCTAACGATCAGTCTCATTTGAACGTGAGGAGAACTTGCATAAAGATATAGCCATTTTATTTGGAGAAAGGCCCCAATACTGAAAGGGAATCCAAAAAGAAGTTACGCTTTAAAAAATCTATGGAGGAGCTTCCGGGTAGGTTTTTCCAACGGTGCTGTGGAACTGGGATGATATTAGTCTTGAGACCTGGAGATTATTACAAATTCAGTTTGAAACACGAGGGTGGAATTACTTGCTTTGCGGGGCATTCTATTGTGCCACGTTCTTGGACTTAGTTGAGCTCGATGTTTTCGGTCGGAGATTCTAAAGTGATTGTTGAATGGGCAAACATGAAACATTCATTAAAGGTTTTAGATCTCACACACTGGATGGGAGACACTGATCTCCAATTTCAACAGGATTGTTGTGCAATATATTTGGAGAGAACAAAACATGGAGGTTAATTTTTTATTTATTTTAGGTAGAATTGGTTACTCCTCTTATCATTGGTGGTACTGGGAGGTCAGCGTTCATAGTTTTTGTTTTTTTTTTTAATGGTTAGTCTATGCTTTTTGTACATTTCGGTTTTTTTTTTTTAAAATCTAATTATGGGGTTCATTTTAGATTTTAGTTTTTACATAATTGTCTTATAAGGATAGGATTTTGACCTTTACATACTTGTGATTAAATTTGTAATCAGAAAGTAAAAGGTATTGGGTTGAGAAATTTAATATTCATTTTTGAAAAAAGCATTAATTTGAATAAAATTTATATAAATGTAAATTTTTTTATAATAAAAAAAATGTTAGTTTTTTTTTTTTCTAAAGAAAAAATAACAAACAGAGAAGTGTAAGCCTATTACTATGGATGTCTCCTGGACCAAATTCATAGTAAAATCCTCAACCCATCAATCAGTGAACAAATCTTTTTATCAAGATACAATGTGAACCCCAAGCAATCTAACAGGAAGTGGTGCCTTTCAAATTTTGAAGTTGAGTCACAGGTTTCAACTTGGAATTTGGATATAGGCCACACTTATGTCACACTTATTGAAGGAAAAATTAGTACCTCCACCCAATAGATTTAATCTAAAAGATGGGAAAAGTTCTTCTAGTCTACAATGATTCCAAAGTTGAAATCTTGTTCATGTTGGATAAATTGCAGTTATAGATGAAATACATGATTCAATAAACACAGAACATCGAAGCTTTGTTGGCTTCTCCACTTGGTCCAGGGAGCTATAGCAAGCAAGAGGAGGACCACATTAGGGTGGAATCCTTCCAATTATCATAGTTATTATGTCAACCTCCTTGCTTATTAGTTTTTTCTATTTTTTTTTAAATTTTATTATCCAAACATGCGAGTGTGATAAAATGTTTCAGCTTTGAGAAAAATGGTATGTAATATTATGTTTAAATTTTGATTTCAGGACAAGAGCTCAATGGGTTACCACTGGTATGGATAAAAGATAGGTGCAAACTATAGTGTTTTCCACTTTACAAAAAACACCGATGTAAGAACTTTGTTGGAAAGACATATTGGACTAGAGGCACATAAGAGTGTTGTTGAGGAATTTTTTATGGTTATATAAAGTACTATAATGATTATAAATGGTGGGTTGCTAAAAAGAGTTTTATCTACCCATTATCTTTCGATTTTCATAGGCACATTGTTTGTTTATAAATCCACCTGTTATCTCTATATCCTCATAGGCTCATTATTTTCCATAAGTTTCTAATTTTGACTAATGCAAGCAAGTTGTATTCATCTCCCTTGGGAATTCAGACACTAAAACATATGCAAATGTAAATGTCTCTATAGTAGATGGAAGAAGACAAGGATTTTCAATGACTCTTTAGTATTATACTCTCCTAAATTATCCATAGTTTTTTTTTTTTTTCTTTTCCACCAAAAATACAATTTTTTTTTTTTTAAACCATTTAATTTTTTATATTTTTTTAATATTGATAAAACAAATTTAATCTACTAAACATTAATGATTATTACCAATATTATTCAACATTAATTAGATTTTATAATTCGCTAAATTTATCTCACATTTATATGATTTATTAATTTCTTGATAAATTTTAAATTTATCATATAGCAAGATTGTACGTCATTTTGAAAGTTTGTTATGAATATAGCAAGATTGTATAACATTTTGAAAGTTTTTAATAAATCTAAACATTTTATGTTAGTAATTTTAAAAGAAATATTATGTTATTAGAATGAACATGGTAAAATAAAGATGAATATAATGTATTATTTTATTTGGAAAATAATGTTATATTTTATTGTATTTTTGTAATAATAATTAATTGAAAAAATTTAAATAATACTTTTTAATTTTTAATATTTTTTTTTTTTATGTATTTTCATTTTATTAATTTTAAAAATAAATAAATTTAGGTTTTTTCAAAAAATATATAAAAATATACTCTTTAAAAATAATTACTTAAAATGTATATTTTTAAATTTAAAAAGGTTAACCTTTTTTTTAAAGAAATTAATATAAGAGAAAGTTAAATGTATATTTTAATAATTTGAAAAACTATTAATATTTTCTTTTATTTAAAATTAAAAGTAAAATATACACTTATAAATGTATATTTTCATAGTTTAAAAAAATGTTAATATTTTCTCTTATATAGAGATTAATATAAGAAAAAGATATATATATATATATATATATATATATATATATATATATATATATAGATATAATTGTGATATAAATCTTATAAAAATTAAATGGAAAATTTTAAAAATAATCTTAAAAATTTAAAAATATCATCTCATATCACATTTCATATAAATTAAAAGTATAACATTTCACTAAACTATAATTTTTACTAGTGTTAATCATTACATTCTTCTATATTATATCGTGTTGAAGTCCAATAAGAAATTGTAGCAGATAAGAAAAGAAGATATTTTTTTAAAATGTAATTGTCATATAAATCTTATAAAAGTTAAATGAGAATTTTTAAAAATAATCTTAAAAAATTAAAAATTAAAAATATCATCTCATATAACATTTCATATAAATTAGAAGTATAATATTTCATTAAACTATAATTTTTACTCGGGTTAATCATTACATTCTTCTATATTATATTGTGTTGATGTCCAACAAGCAACACACACTAGTATGGGACCAATAGGTCCTAGGAGCACCTACACTAGTGTGGGATAAATTTGGTGCAGGGTCTAATTTAATTTTCCCTTGATTAAATTGGACAATAAACTGTAACAGTTAACTGAGTGTGATAAACTCAGTTAGCTCATGTATTTCGAGTTGAGGGTGGTTGGTGAAGCATGTAGAGTAATTCTATTAGATATGGAGTTCGAATTGCAGTCGGTGCGTTAGTTTAATGAATGAGTAATCAGTTAACTCAGTTAGGTGACTTAGAGTCAGTTGAACTAGTTGTAACTATTTTTTTGCACTAGGGAAAGATCAAGTGAATTAAATATTATTTAATTCATAATCAGTGATCTGCCATTCAACTAATGATTTACTATTAATAGTTGCATGCATGTCAGTTCTAGTGGAGACCTAGTTGAGACAAAGGTGAAAGGGAGGTTAACTATCAGTTGTGTGATTAGTAGTTTGCTTGCATGCAACCAGACATCCATTGGAGTTCCCATGATCCTTTCACAGTTTAGGAAGGCCAAAAATCCTAAGGAATAGAGATTAAATTCATCGAGAATTGCACAAGAAAGGAAGGTTGTTTAGAGGCTAAGAATTGGCTAAGTGTTCGTTATTTTTGTCCAGGACAGTGTGAGACAGTTAGCAGAGTGCAGGAGACTCTTGTGATAAGAGTGCATTGTAATTGTTTCATGATTCCATGGTTAATATATAATAGAAGATAGAGGGGTTTTGAGCAGCAAGATTTCCCCAGGAAATTATTTGTGTTGTGGTTTGATTTGATTGTTTCTTTGCTTCATGTGATTGACGATTGTGTTTAATTTCTGCAATTGATTTGTAGAAGCGATTCAGTATCTAGCTTTAGTAAATTTTTAGATCGGATTGAATCCATTGATATACATATGTTTGTATAGTTTCTACATGGTATCAGAGCATAAGAAATCACTATAGTGGAGGAGAAGTTGAGTTTGTCAATGAATATAATTTGAATTTACAGAAGACATTATTGGTGGTATAGGTGATTTAGAATCGAAATGGCTTTAAATGTCTTGAGATTGGAGTATGCACTTGAGGGCAACTCTAACTATATTACCTAGAAAGAAATGATGGAGGAAGTACTGGAGGACAATGGGTTCAAAGAATTCATTGACAATGATGTTCCCAAACCCATTGTAGCAGATGCTGCAAATCTTGATGCATGACAAAAGAAGGTTGCAAAGGCGAGGAGGATGTTATTGGAGGGAGTATGAGACCACATTGTCTCAAGTATCCATGGCAAAGCGACACCATATGAAATGTGGAAAGATTTGATAGATCTATTTTAGAGCAGCAGTGATCATAGGAAATTGGCACTGAAGGATAAACTCAGGAATATCAAAATGGAGAAAGGCAACTCCATGCTGAAATATTTAAGAAAGTTTGTCCATTGTCAGGATGAGGTTGGGAGCGTAGGCATTACTATCGCTAATGATGATTTAGTGAGCCTAGATCTTCTAGGACTTCCCAAGAGTTGGCATAGTTATCAGGACTCTGTCAATGGAAGGGAAAAGCTGCCAAATTGGGAACAAATTTGCTGGGATTTGGTGCAAGAAGAATTCAGGCAGAATACCAGGGATGGGTCTTCATCTAAAAATGAAGATGAAGAATATTGTGCTTTGGTTGCCAAGGTGAAGAAGGGGAATGGAAAGAAATTCCATTCCAAATATAAGTATGGTAAAGATGGCAAGAAGCGTGACATTTCTAGAGTGAAGTGTTTTCAATGTCACGAGCATGGACATTATGCCACTAATTTTCCACAAAATAAGAAGAACAAGAAGGCTTCAGGATCTACAGCTGGTGAGGCTTTTGCCTCCCAATTTGAGCTTGAATTATCCCTCATTACATGCATGGTGTCAAGTGTAATGGGATCAGTGTGATACTTTGATAATGGTGCGTCCTTTCACATGACAGGAAACAAAGAAATTTCCAGTGGCTTGGAGGAGAAGGACCTCCAGATGCATATCGAAATCGGTGATGACGGGTGGTACAGTGCTACCAGGATTGGTACCATTACCTTCCAGAGACAATCACATAAACCATTTCAATTAAAAGATGTAATTCATGTGGTATATGTTGAACGGTGATGGGTAAAAATGGGGAGCCAGTGGTGAGCCGGGATGAGGGTGAGTTATGGCACAAGAGATTGGACCATCTTCACCATGGAGCCTTGAAGGTCATGCAACATATTTCTACGGGTCTTCCCAAGGGTACACTTGGGAAATAAGACACATGCAAAGGATGTACTATGGGGAAGTATGCCAAGGCCACTTTTGATGAGAAGGAGAACCGAGCCTAGTAAATCCTTAAGACAGTTCACTTAGACGTGTGTGGACCATTCTCTACTTCTTCGACAAAAAAGCATAAGTACTATGTGACATTTGTTGATGAATTTTCTAGAAAATGTTGGATCTACTTCATGCAGAAGAAAGATTAGACATTCTCAAAGTTTCTTGAGTTCAAATCACTGGTGGAGAAAGACACAGGGAAGCATGTGAAGGCACTTAGGAGCTAAAATGGTGGCGAGTACATCTCCAATGAATTCAAGAACTTTTGCAACAAACAAGGAATTCGAAGAGAACTGATTGCACCTCATAACCCACAACAGCATGGGGTCACAGAAAGAAAGAACAGAACAATTGTGGGTACAACACGAGCGATGTTTCATGATCAGATCCTACTGTTGCATCTGTGGGCTGATTCATGCAACACAATGGTATTTGTGCAGAACTATTGTCCCCATCGGATACTTGGCATGAATACACCAGAAGAGGCTTTTACTGGTAAAAAACCTGATGTTTCACATTTTAAGATTTTTGGCTCATCTTCTTATGTGCATGTGACCAAAGATGCTAAGAAGAAGTTGGAACCAATAGTTGAGATTGGGATATTTGTGGGGTACACTGAAACTCCCCATAACTATCGAGTGTATTTTCCAAACAACAGAATGACTGTTGTGCGACGAGATATAAAATTTTAAGAGGAGAAAGCCATATGATTGTCCCTTGAGAGGGAGCTAGATTTTCACGAACAGGAGGAACTCTTGGTTCTGAAGAAGGAACCTAAATATGTGGAGCAACCACATGTAGAGGATCATGGAGTGGCAGAAAACACTCACGCAAAGCCATCCACCAGAAATGGTAGAAGTCACACCATGAAAGAAGATATATTGAGACTTGATGTAATAGAGAATGTAGGAGCCCATACTTCACTACACAGACAGAGACAGTCTCCAGACATGTTTATTGGATACATGCCTCTTATGAGAAAATGTATTGTGACAGAACCATCTTCCTTTCAGGAAGTAGTGCAACAACCAATTTTGGTTGATGATATGGTAGAGGAGTATGACTCCATCTTTAAGAATAGTACATGAGGTTGTCCCAAGACCAGTCTGTAAATTAGTGGTTGGATATAGATGGATCTATAAGGTGAAGCAAGCTATTGATGGGAGTGTGGAGAAATACAAGGCCATATTTATGGCCTGGGGATTCTCAGAAGTTGAGGGGATCGAATTTGAAGAGACTTTCACTATAGTCATGAGGTACTCGTCCATTAGATCTATCCTTCCGCTCTCAGCGCAGATGGGGTGGCACATTAATCAGATGGATGTGAAAACTACGTTTCTCAATGGAGTTATTAAGGAGGAAGTGTACATAGAGAAGCTAGAAGGTTTTGATATCTTTGACAGTGATTCGCATGTGTGTTGATAAAAGAGAGCATTGTATGGGCTGAAGCAAGCACCTCGTGCTTGGTACACTCAAATTGACAGCTATTTCACAGGGTTGTGCTTCACTAAAAGTGAAGCGGATGCAAAACTGTACTAGATTGTGGTTGATGGTAAGCTCTTGATTATCATACTTTATGTTGATGATCTAATTTTGACAGATGATGAGGAATTTATAAACTCATGCAAGGAGGATCTTTTAAGGGAGTTTGAAATGAAGGACATGGGACTCCTTCACTATTTCCTTGGTCTAGAAATATGGCAGCAGGATCGTGATTTTTTTTTTCTCAAGGAAAGTATGCCAAAGAGATATTGGGTAAGTTTCACATGGAGAGTTGTAAACCCATGGACACTCCTCCTCTAGGAAAAAAGAGAACGCTAGTTCTTGAGAAGTAATCGATGCTACTATCTACAAGCAACTAGTAGGTTCACTGATGTACTTGGTGAACACTAGACTAGTCATTTGCTATGCAGTTAACCAATTGATTCTAGATATGGTTAAGCCGGCCAAGCTTTATTGGAAGGTAGGGAAACATGTATTGAGATATATTAGGAGCACTACAGAGTTTGGATTATGGCATAGATAGATAGAGGGAGTGAATCTTCAAGGCTTCAAAGATGCACATTGGGCAAGCAATCCATCAGACCGAAAGAGCATATTAGGAGTGATCTTCAACATAGGATCGAAAACAATTTCTTGGTATAGTAGGAAGTAGCGGTCTGTGGCACTCATATCAATGGAGAAAAAATAAATTGCAGCAATTCAAGATGCATGTGAGGCCATCTAGATGAGAAAGGTCCTGGTTGGTTTGTTTTGTTCTCATATGGATCCAACGGTGATACATTGTGATAACCAGAGTTGCATTAAAATCTCGGTTAATCTCATGTTTCATGATAGGTCCAAGCAAAAGACATTCGGTACCACCATCTCAGAGATTGTGTTCAGAGGTGCATAATGTTACTTCAGTACATTCCCACGAAAGATCAAGGTGCATATATTCTGACGAAGGCACTCACCAGGAGAAAATTCGAATATCATAGAGGAAGTATTGGGGTGGCATTTAATCCCTTTATTTTTGAGAGGGAGTGTTGAAGTCCAACAAGAAATTTCAGCACACACACTAGTGTGGGACCAATAGTTCCTAACAGCACCGACACTAGTGCGGGCTAAATTTGGTAGAGTTTCTAATTTAATTTTCCCTTAATTAAATTGGACAATAAAATGTAATCTTATCTCATGATCTCTTGTAATCGTTAATTGAGTGTGATCAACTAAGTTAGCTCATGTATTTTTAGTTGAGGGTGGTTGGTGAGGCATGAAAAGTAATTCTATTAGTTATAGAGTTCGAATTATAGTTGGTTCATTAGTTTAATGCATGAGTAATCAGTTAACTCAGTTAGGTGAGTTAGAGCTAGTTGAACTAGTTGCAACTATTTATTACACTAGTGAGAGATCAAGCAAATTAAATATTATTTAATTCATAACCAGTGATCTGCCATGCAACTAATGATTTACTATTAATAGCTGCATGCATGTCAGTTCCAATTGACACCCAGTTGAGACAAAGGTAAAAGGGAGGTTAACTATCAGTTGTGTGATTAATAGGTTGCTTGCATGCAACCATACATCCATTGGAGTGCCCATGATCCTTGCACAGTTTAGGAAGGAAAAAATTCCTAAAGAATAGGGATTTCATTCATCAGGAATTCCGCAAGCAAGGTAGGCTGTTTAGAGACTGAGAATTGGCCAAGTGTTGGTCAGTTTTGTCCAAGACAGTGTGAGACAGGTAGCAGAGTACAAGAGACTCTTGTGAGAGGAGTGCATTGTAATTGCTTCATGGTTCCATGGTTAATATACAATAGAATATAGAGGGGTTTTTAGCAGCAAGATTTTTCCAAGAAATTATCTGTGTTGTGGTTTGATTTGATTATTTCTTTGATTAACGTAATTGGTGATTATGTTTAATTTCCACAATTTATTTTTAGAAGCAATTTAGTATCTAGCTTTAGTACGTTTTTAGATCGGATTGAATAAATTGATATACATATGTTTGTATAATTCCTACATATTGTAATATAATGTTTCATATAACTTGTAATTTTAACAATATATGTTTGTCTTTGTATGATATTCATTAAATAATTAGAATATGTGTTTATTAGCAGGGAGAAATTAATTAAGGTAGTAGGGTATTACCACATAGATGTTTTTTAATAAGAGTTCCTCTTTATTTGGATTAGTCTTTTTCCAAACCTCCACTTTAGGTTTTGGAATTGGCCTAAAAATGCACATGCATTAGTAAAAATAACATAGATTTTTAAACAAGATACCATGTGCATGCTACTTTGTGCATAAAAATATGGTTGTGGAGTTTTGTTGCTTCACTCATTGATGTGTATTCCCATTTGCAAACAATTTTCCAAAACAATTAGAAGTGGTTTCCCATTTGCAAACAATTTTCCAAAAAAATTACAATAGGCACATGCTCCTCAAAGTTTGTAACTCTAAGAGGTTCTTGGGCAATTTAGCTTTCTAGGTTAGTCATCTTTCATTTCTTATTCTTATTTGTATGCAAGAAAATTTTCATTTTTTTTATTTACAAATTTTTATATTGATTATATCCCATTACAATGGTTGAAAACCCAAAATCAAATCCAGAAACCAACCTCACAAGGAAGCCATAAGAAAATATTATTTCATAAGAAAATCCCAACCCACAAACACAAATTACAAAATATTTAACTTAATTAAAAATATTTAATGAATATATTAGAAGCATAAGGGAACCATCACAAGTTCCATTAGCCAAATCTCGTGACAAAATTATTGCCTCCATTGATCAAGGCCATGGTCAATTTATAAGTATAACTAAATATAGGATCAAGAAGAGATAATTCTACTCCATTGGTATCAATAAAGAGCAAGTTAAATGTTTTAATATCAACAAATAAATTCTTATGAGGTTAATTATTGACCCTAGATCCAACCAACCCCTTAATCCATGGAATTTATGTCATTGCATGGATTTATGCACATTTGATCCATGAGAATAGATTGGACAAGTCATTGATTTAGAGTTTTTTTAAACCTCCTTGTAATCACAACGCGGTGCCATTATTTTTTCTTCAAAAATTGTAGGCCAAGTTCATAATTGGTCTCCACATGGATTGTTTTAACAACAACAAGTTTTATGGGGTTGGCCTTGGTTTTTTTTATGATTGACCAAATGCTAGGTGCAATCCATTATTAAGAGAGAAACCTACTCCTAAGTGTATGCCAAACCCCTCTGCATAGGAACGTTAGATTTTGGATCAACTTGATTACACTAGAACCACAATAGCACGACTCACACAAAATCTAGTGTAGCATGGTTCATTTGTGGCAATCTCTAAATGAGATCCATGATAGGAGTACCTAGATTTCGAGGTGTAGGCCCTCGGGCCACACTAATTATAAACCATCTACTCCATCTATGTAGGTCAATTTTTCTATGATCCATATTGGATAATTATATGATGTTTCATCGATATTGATGTATTCATAGTGGAAAAAGTGAAGGAATCAACTTACAAGACTGATTTCACTAGCAGGGCCTAGTTTGGAAAAACGAGGTTTGAAAACTTCTAAGAGAATGTTTAGGAATCCAAAGACATTGTTTGGGGGTAAAAATTTGTCGCTTTAACATTGCACCATTTAATTTTATTATACACAAATATATATTTCCAACGATGCAAGAAGTGCATCACTCCAAGTCCGTATGCAAAAGTTATTCCACTCAAAAGTTGACCTTCCTAATTTCACACCTATAGTTCAGGAGGATACTGGTTCAACCCCCATTATTCAAGGAAAATGGGCTAGACACATGTTTGTGATGTAAAATACTCTAGAAAAGTATATATTTCAACTCTATTTAAGAGTTGATGTAGTCAAAATTAACCACTAGTAGGCTATCGGGTTGTGTTATAATGGGGCCGTTAGGAGGAAGAGGCATTCCATTCTTTCAAGAGAATTTTGTTCCATAGATGAGAAAATATAGCTAGGAGAGATAGTAATTAGAGTACATAGAGAGTATTTGTGCACTGTAGCATCCCATGGGCCACAGACATTACTTCTTTGTACCTGCAACCATATTTTCTATACAGAAAAAGAGAGCAAAGTGGCCTCATCTTCTAGCTAGATTTTGTATCAAAAGGGTTTACCAGAGCATATTTTGTTTCTTATGTGTGTGTGAGAGATTTTTTTTTCTCTACTTTTCATCATAATTTCCATTCACATGAATGCACTAATTATGGTAAAATATACAAATCTATAAATGAAATAAAACTCTAATAGAGTAGAACTTTGGATTTTTAATATAATATTATGAGTTTTGTTATGAATAACTATCCAGTGGAATGTACACGGAATTTTATAGATCATTTAGTATCAGAGCGGGTTTATTTTGGTATTTTTTGGAGATTGCAGGGATCTAGAACGGTGGGGCCGACAATCATAAAACCCTAATCATGGTCGATGAATATGTAAATGAATCTCATGATCCTAAATATCTGAGGTTTACATGGTTGGAGAAACACATCATAGATATCAACAAAAATGTAGGCCTCCTCATGGAAAAATTGAATAGAAAGATGGGGATATTTGGAGAATATATGGGTTCAAATGCAGAGAATAAATCAAAGCAAGGATCAAAATATCATGGAGAAACAAAGAACCATTAAAAAAAAGGACCTAAAAAAGATAAACCCAATCCGAGTGTCATGAACCAATCACAGTCCTTGTTTACAATGGAATCACAAGTCGATATCAAGTTGTACCACAGAATTATCGACACTTTGAAGATGAACGACTAGTTGCAGAAACTAGAATTTTATTTTAGTGTCCATCACATCGAGGAAGGGAAAAAGATCTCATTTGTGTTGCTGGAATTAGAGGGCCATGCACTGACTTGGTGGGAGAGCGACATGCAAAACTTGAGTTTGGAGGGAGAATATCCAGTGACTAAGTGGGTGGATTTCAAAACCCCTATTAAGTCACATTTTTATAACATTGGGTACGTAGAGGATGAATGGATCAGTTGGCATTACCTCAGGCTAAATTTGGGCCAAAGCGTGCAGGAGTACACCACAAAATTTGGAAAGATAGCTATAATGTTGGGTATCTCTCCAAAGAACCAATAGGTACTCCTCAAGTATTTGGGGGGTCTACACCGCCATCTGCATGAACAAGTGATGTTTTTTAAACCCAAATCGTTGGACGAGGCTTATGTACAACCTAATACTTGGAAAACGTAGGCCTAAAGAAAGTGCAATCAAGTGGATCGAAGCAGAAGGAGAAACAAGATGCTTTTAATGAGGGAAAGGAGAAGAAAAAAGGGGGAAAAGATAAAAATATGATAGCCACAACACACCAGTTCAAATATCTGAGAAACCACTGAAAAATTGATGGCCATATAGATAAGAAGTGTTAGAAGTTGCAGCTAGAGCTAAACGTGAAGAAAAAGAAAAATGATAAAAAGAAGAAAAATCTCATGGCCACTGATTCGACCAACAAAGTTGAAAGAAAATTGGATGTGGATGAGAAGATTGTTTCTACATAAGTGGAGAAGAAGGTGAATCTGAGTAGCCTTCAACTATGACAAGATAAATAAAATACCAAACTCTTCCATATAAAGATACAGTTCAAGAAGACAAAGATTGATGCTCTGTTTGATTTAGGATTACACGTGAATATCGTTGCAGTAGAGTTGGTCAAGAAGTTGTGGCTGGAAGCTCATGATCATCTAAACCCATATCCATTAGAATGGGTAAGTAAGGATGCAGAGCTGAAGGTAACAAAATAATGTAAAATTGGATTTGTCATCAGTGTTGATTTTATTAATGAAGTAGATCTAGATGTGGTTCCCCTTGATGTACGTGAATTCATGTTTGGGAGTCCATACATGTACATGCATGATGCAATATTCATGAGTATATTTATGGTGGTACCAGCTCGTCAAGGATGGAAGATCATTCATCATCAATGTGCACAAAGGAAAGTAAAAATTTTTGCTAGTGAGTGCCAACCAAGCTACAAAATTGATTAGTTCCAAAAATAAGTGTTTTTTTATTGTTTTTAAGAGAAATTCAGTATACAAAGGAGTCAATAAGAGGCAAGGTATCCCTGGAGGGGTGTACTACGAAACCAAAACAACAATTGGAGGAGTTTTTACAAGCATACATGGATGTGTTCCAAGATCTTAAAGGGTTACCACCTAAGAGAAAATTCGACCATGGGATAAAACTATTTCCAGATTCCCCGTCACCAAATATTGAGTTGTACATGCAATATGTTATGGAAGAAATTCAGGTGAAGAAACAACTGCAGCAGCTGCTGGAACAAGGTGTCATTCGACCAAGTACATCACCATGTGGGTCACCCATCATCAATGTGTCGAAGAAGGATGGGACTTGGTGGATGTGTATAGATTACAGGACATTGAACAAAATCACGCTCAAGAACATATACCCACTGTCTATGATAGATGATTTTTGTGATCAGTTGTAGAAGCAAAAATACTTCACCAAGCTGGACTTGAAGTCTGGATATCATCAGGTTCATGTCAAAGAAGAAGATACCTGGAAAATCACCTTCAAAACTAGGAAATGTTTGTATGAGTGGCTAGTCCTTCTATTTGGCCTATTTAATGCACCAACTACATTTTAGGTATAATGAAAATAGGATAAAAAAAGGGAATGTGCACTACCAAGATTAGAAAGAATAATGTATAACAAATCGTAATCCATCTTTATATTTTATATTGTTCAAGTAAATTCCAAGTGTTTTAAATTAATATAGATAATCATTCATGTAAAAGAAATCACTATAATGCAAATAAATCAGTTAATTTTTAAGTTCGTGTGAAACGTGACAATTTTGGCTAACTTCACTAAAATGGACACCCAACCTTCATTACAATGACAAATTCAATAATTCAACTTGTAAAGTTTTTGTTTCTTAATTACAAACATTCCTCCAATTCCAAATTTTTTATTTTACACAAAACTTTATGCTTTACAAGAAATGCTCGATTTTTCCATTTTCCTATAGGAAAAAAATTAAGGTGAACTGCCTCAAAAAAATTCATAATAGGATTTATAGCTAACGCTCAACGGGAACAAAAATATTCTAACCTAGTGCTACCAACATTTCCTACAAAGCTTATAGTTAGTTATCCAAAATATCGATTTTATGTTGAAATCCAAGTTTTTCAAAATAACAATTAATATTATTTGTAAAATTTCATAGGAAATACAAAAATGAACTCTAGGAATAGACTAGGTACACCATAGCCATGTAATTTAGATTAGGACATAATTATAAAGCAATAAACCTATGTATCCACTAGATTCACAAAAATGCCTATAGACCTATTTTTACCACTTATATAGTATTTTGACAAAATTCACACCAATGGAAAATTATGCATGCTAAAGGAAACCGAAGGGAGAAAATGTAAGGCACAAATTGAAAATATGAAAGTACACAAAAGTGTAAAATGAAAAAGCATGCACTCTCCAATTTCAATCACACAGGTTTTCTAAGGCATGAAGCCTGGGTTTGGGTTTGGGTTTGGGTTTGCATTTTCGTAAGGGAAGAATTTTGGCTAGCTTCATTAAAGTGTATTCCTAACCTTCATTAGAAGGCTATTTGAATAATTCAACCTAGGGAGCTTGTATTGAGTAATTGCATACCTTTATACAATTATGTTTCATTTTTTGTTTTAATTTAACACGAAATACTTTACACTATGAAAAGAAACTTAAAATTTTCCTTTTTAGCACTCATTAAAAAATAAAGTTAATTTCCGAAATGAAATTCACATTAAGGCTTGTATCTAATGATAAACGAAAAGAAAAATATTCCAACTGAAATATATAAACATTTTATATATTATTTCATATTTAGTTATCTAAAATAAATCTTCTATAATTAAATCCAAGCATACCAAAATAGCAATTCATAATGTTTATTAATGTTTATAGTTAATGACAAAATGCACTCAATGACCCAAACAAACATACCCTAGATATGAAATTTGGATTGAGAGATAATTACGAAACTATGTACACATGCTTTAAGTTTTCTAAAGTTTCTATAGATATTTTTCCCACATATACAATAGTTTGAAAAATTGCACAATGATGTAAATTATGCATGTTGAAATAAATATGAAGTAGACAAGTTTTAGGAGAAAATAAAGTTATAAAAATGTAAAAAAGTAGAAAGTAGAAAAACACACACTCTTCAATTTAAATCACTCAAGTCTACCAATACATGAAGCTTAGGGATGCATATTAGTGGAGTAATATCATTTTGGCTAGCTTCATTGAATCCACTCAACCAGGACAAATATTTTTTAAATTGTTGAACAATTTTCTATTTCGTAAAAAAAAACTCTAAAAATTTATCTTTTCCATATAAAAATTAAAGTTGGGTGTCTTAATAAAAAGCATACCAAAAACTTGCGCTTGATGATAAATCGAAAAATAAATATTTAGCCTAGAGACACCAACCTTTCTCATGATATTCCATACTCAAATTTCGAAAATATATATTTTAAAATGAAATCCAAATTTTCCAAAAAAATAATTTATACTACCTTCTCATTCCCGTTTTCACATTCAATACAAAAATCCACTTTACGGCCAAACCCACTACGGGCCAACTATGAACTTTAGACTACTATATAATTACACTATACTTAACGACTACTATATAATTACACTATACTTAACCTATGTTAACCTATGTTACTGTGGGAAAAAATTCCTTCTTATTTATCTTTTACAAGTTTACCCGAAATTTTAAATATGAAATGTATAAATTTAAAGAATGATAAAATATACACTCTTCAATTTAGATTATTTAAATTTACTAAGAAATGAGGCATGTATGTTCATTTTAGTGAAGTGAAACAAATTTAATTAGCTTCCTTTAAATGCGTGCTCGACCTTCATTACAATTTCAAATTACAAATCTCACTACATTTTTTACAATTTGACACACAAAAAAAATTATATTGTGTAAATTTACAAATTTGATTTTTCACGGGATAAAATTTAGGGTAAAGTTTTTCCCAAACAAACATCTTTAAACACAAAATTATATTGTGTAAATTTACAATAAATTTATTATATTACACAAATGTAGTCCATTATTTTTTCCTTAAGATAAAAGTTGAGATACAAGTCATAGTTGACTTCCTCCTAGAAATGCCAACATCTCCATGGGGTAGAGTAGTTGTTTCTATGTGTTAATATAGATCATATAAGCTTAGAATGTGAAACTAAAATTATAATGGAGGATATAGATGATTAGTAGGTCTTTATGTAATTAATGAAACAATATCTATTATTTTATAACATAATATAGAAAGCAAGATCTTTCTTTGAGAAATATTTGTCTCTACCAATCACATAGCTTAAATATTGATTTTATTCATGTGTCTCTAGTTAAATTTGAATACATTCTACTTTGAAATAAATAATTTTTTTCCATAAATTTGACAATATTTTCTTTCAAAAATGTTCTCACTCAAATTAGTTCAAATTAGTTGAATTTTTTAATTCAAGAGGCCCATGAAAATCAAAGACACCGAGACTTTCATCATAACTCACTGTGGAGGATAATCAAAGAGGATGGTACTTAATAGAAATCTAATCCTAGCCTTATCAATGACCTCTTGTGTGTGCACAAACTCATCAATATCCAGATTTTCTAGATCTTAGATACAATTTTCATATTCACGAGTAAATTCAACCCTTGCACAAAGGTACCACCAATTCTAGGCCCACCCTATATTTATCATTACAAGTTTTGTTTATCATAAAAATTGGTAAAACTGAATCCAAACCATTTTTTATGAGTACGTTCCTTGTCCATTTGGATGATTGGATTACTAGATGCATCCATGAATGAGATTGGAAATATTCCCCTTGAATATTCAGATACAAACAACACTTAAGAGATCAAGAAGTATTTTCCCCAAATACTAAGTACAGTAAGAGGGTCATCTAGTCCCAATTCAGTTCTAGATTACTACTAAAGTTTTTTAGAGAAGGAAAATCATGGGAATTTACCTGAATTTCTTAAAGAAAAGGGCATTTTCTACAAGACCAAATTTTTTAGACAAGAGCCAAATCCTGAGAAACGTACCCTTAGAGATAGTATGTTATGCCCACATGAACT
Organism: Pinus albicaulis; assembly: GCA_034641835.2. NCBI lineage: Eukaryota > Viridiplantae > Streptophyta > Pinopsida > Pinales > Pinaceae > Pinus > Pinus albicaulis. The sequence goes on along the minus strand of CM076582.1, from coordinate 400,190,184 downwards.
CAAGGGTACCAACATAGCTTAAATTTTCTTATATCCTAAGCAGAATAAAGAAATGGCTCCAAAGGATAGCTTCCACAAGAAAGCTATAGAGAAATATTTGATTTGTGGATCTCAAGATATCACAAGAATATATAAATGTGCACAAACCAAAGAATCATTACATCACTCTTATGCCAAGTGACCATCAACACTAGCTGAATCCTCATTTAACACACAACACTTAACTTCTTAACAAGTGAGATAATCCACAATCTTAAGTACAGAAATTAGTAATTCAATTCTAACCATATCCAATAACTGAAATTTTTTTTAAAATAATAGGTTAATTGAGAGACCCACACAATTAGTCATATTCATATATGTACCCCTACAATTCATGAAGATAATAACAATCACATAGTGCCATAAGTTCAAGTTAACCATAAATACATATAAGGAAACTCCTTCGCCATGAACATGCAATGAACTCAACAACCTTTCATGAGTAGCATTGAAGGAGCATAATGGGGAGAAGGACTTCAAGACTCACACAACTTGACAAATAGCTCATAGACATTAAATCCCACTAAGCATAAGTAAGGTAAGAACAAACAACACAAATACTGTAAATGATCTATGATTATATATCTGCATTTGTAACCTTAGGGAAGTGACCTCACTTGAGCAGAGCTCGAGTTATAGCCCTAGTAATAAGCTAGTGAACCTTTCAGGACCTGTTGCTTCTATACAAACGAGCTAGTGAGCTAGGACCCCTATTAGGATCATGAACAATCAACTCTACTTTTGTGCAATCTTCTTTACAACTTTGTGGGAACATTCATTCAATGTCCAAAGGTTGGGTAAGGATGACTTTCCTTGTCTCTACACATTCGCTAAGTGATAATCCAAGTTGGCTTGCCTTGAATCTATAATCTATCTCCCCACCAAAATAAATAGGGTAAGGTCCCCACTCCCAAATGGTTTATTCGAAGCGATTGAACCTATATCATTCATAGTTAAAATAGGCATAACTCATTATATTTATATGAATAACTTGAAGTGGCTGGCACTTGAAGGAAATACTTCAACTCTCGACCCAACAATAGGCTAACTACCCTGCGATATTTATTGCAATTGACCACCCCCAAGCCATATTTAGATTCTAAGAAGATACTTTATTATAGGAGATTCACATTGAGTTTCACTCAAACACTTTGGAAACAAAGTCCACTGTTAAGGTGTTTTATCAATTTCTTTATGCTAGTAAGCACCACAAATACTCCCTTACTCTCTCATATCAATCACAGGGATTCACCTAAGGTCTAGCTAGAGTATTGCTCAGTTCCAAGATATTGAATACATTATAGGCGTGGTTTATTAGATAAATTTTCAAGGAAAGCAATACAAGAGTATGTAACTCACTATTCAAGTGGTTTATCAACTTACTTATCAAGCACTAGGTAGTTTATTAGCTTCCTCAACATTCACTTAGTGGTTTATCAACTCTTTTCAGAAAGCACCAAAATGACTCAACTTACTTAATATTCGTTTATTAGCCTCCCAACAAGCACCCAAGTGGTTTATCATCCCATTCAACAAGCATGAAGTGGTTTACCAACATATCCAATGAGCACGTAGTGGTTTATCAGCTTACTCAATAAGCATTATCTAATTCAACTCTCCACCGAGCCTATCACTAGCCAATCACACATATGCACATGAACCAAGCCTCATCACAATAATAGGGAATGATTTTTTCCAACCACAAAGAACTAGATTAGGGATGTCTTCTTATGCAACTACTCGATTTTTTTTTCTATGTCACGCTTTCTTCCAGCTACCTCTCATGTTTTTCTCTTTTGTTCCCTTTTTCAATATTCCTTGATGGCTTCCCTTCCCCTCTAGACAATAATCCTCTCTCCATTACATCCCATGATTAAGGGACAATATGGGCATCGTACTCCACTCAAGTTTCCCATACCAAAAAGTTATTTCCTATTTGTGAAGGCTCTTAAATCGGTTAAGGTGATAGGTAATGGAAGTAAATGAGGTAGGTGTGGCATGATTTTAATACATGACAAACAACCTTTCCTCCCCAAAAATTTGAATCCATGTCCTCCCATTCATTTTAGCGACTGATTAAATTTGCACATAAATTTACATAACAATTCACATAGTGACATCTATGCAAGGTGTAATAAAAAGGGTTGTCACATTTATATAGTACATTTTTTCCTTTTGATTAAGGGTTTGTATCTATTTATCTTTTATATTTTAAGGACCCATTAGAATAATCCTTGATGGTTTTCTAACAATCTTGCATTGTTTATTATACAAAGGGAAGGCCATTGTATTTTCATTTTTATACTATACCTTAATAAAGAACTCATTGATGGAAGTTTAGAGGGTTGTCATAAAATTATGATAGATATTATGCATATTTTTTTAATTTGATATGAGATTTGGTTGCTTATTTAAATCCTTTAAACATATTATTATTATTTTTGTCAAAAATCAAATTCTTTAGTTGTCAAAATTATCGTCAATGTTTCTTTTGTGTAATATAAATTTTAGAATTGGATTTAAGGGTATTTGATCAAACTTAAGCTCATGGTCATATAGAAGGTCAAAATATAGTATTTTGTTGTATACAAGGATATCAAATATCACATAATCTATAACACTACTATAAAGATCGTGAACTCAAGTCATGTATTTGGATTTTAACCACTAATTTGTAACACCCCAAGTTTTTATGCTTTTCAAGTTAGACATTTGAACAAAAATCCAAAGGGGAGTGGACCCCAATGGAGAATTATTGTGTGGATTTATTTAAATATTTATTAATGAAAAATAAATATAATATTTATGTGTGCACTATGACTAGATGAGATTGGAGATCATAAGCCTGATCCATGAGGATATGGATAAGGTTAAGACTTTCCCAAAACCTTTCAAAAAGCCTTGAAAGGAATAATGATAAATTAGATTTAAGAGGAAAAATCTAAAATTCCCCAATGAAGAGGAAATTAATTGGGAAGAGGTAGAAAAGCTGGGAAAAGCAGAGAAAGCAGCTTTTAAAGTACCTCATTGAGGGAAGCCTAGGAAAAATAGGAAGAAAGCATCCTGAAAATTCTGGATGTAGAATTTAGAAACAGGCTTGGGGAAAGCATAGCTTAATTAAGCTGCTCTAGAACAGACTGAGGTTAGTCTGTCGTTGGAGGATCTCAGTTCGGGGGTGAGTTCTGGAGATAGAATAACTCTAAGGTTGGGAGGATTGGTCATAGAAAGAAGTGGTATGTGCACCTAATTAATAAATTGTTGTTGCATATTTGTATTATGAAATATTAAATTTTTATTAAACTTGAACATATTAAGTTATTATGCTGTAGATATGTAATTCCTTACATTCAACAGATCTTATTAGACGAAATAATTCTCCAAAATCTGTATAGTTGTAGGAATAGAGTCTACTGGGAAATATTAGCCAGAATCTCTAAACCTAATACTGGTTTAAATCTGGAGATATATCTTATTCCCATAGACAAATGAATTTTATAAATTTAATCTGTTTCTGTAGTATAAAGTTATATGGGCATGAGAAAAAAATAGATTTCATAAACTAGTAACTATGAGTTGAATTTAATGGCTAGGTAATATTAAATTCTGTATAAAAACCTTCAAAGAAGAAAAAATTAGAATTCAGAAAGATAAGTTGCATCTCCCTTCCTAAGAAAGGACTTATATCTAAGTAAAAAGAAATTTCTATTCCGTGAAGGAGTACAAGTCTATTGAACATTTATAATAGTACAAGAAAAGTATCTACTAAAAATATATGATATTCCCTGTATTGAAAATTTAAGAAAATGGAAAATCTAAGAGTATACAGCTCTGCTTAATTCAAATAAATCCTTAGAAAAAGAAAAATTTCAGAAATTATATGGTTAGCTTGATTTGAGTTCAGAAAATTAATTATGAAAAAGAAATGAAGACTTATAGGGTTCATCTAAAAAAAAAAAAAATCCAGTAGTTTAAGTCAAATTCCCTTGGAGAAAAAGTTAATATATAATAAAATGTATATGCTTGAGAAGAAAGAATTATTAGAAAAGAAAAACACAAAGATGTATAAAACTTAAAGTCTAGTGCATAACAGAGAGGCGACTGCTTGTAATTAATGCATTAGAATTTCTGTTTACATTTTATGTAATTAAATGAATAGTAGAGGGTATAGAAAAGAAACTATGTACATATGATACATTTTAGAACAGTCACTTTAAATTTTATGCAGAAAACTAGAAAGGATAAAGTATACCGAAGTTTTGTACTTCACATTGTTAAATAAAATGATAACATTAAATATGCATTACTATATAAAATAAAACCAATTTGGTTTCAGCATATGAAGAAAATTAAGAGTTTAAGCCTTCTACATTTAATCTGAAAAAGATCTATAGAAACATAGAATTAACTGCATTCATATGGTAAGTAGATTTGATACATTACAGAGGGAAAATTTAACACAGTTTCACAATTGTAAATATAATCAGAAATATAAAATGCAATATCTGTGGAAGAACACGATAATCGGTATTATTAATGAGTGTATTAATATTATGTAGATTGCATATACAATTTTCTGTGAATGAAAAACATAATAATTTTACTCATCTCAGAAAAGAAAATTATGAAGAACATTTGAAATTAACATATGATAACAATAAACTTTTCTGCTGAATATATATATATATATATATATATATATATATATATATATATATATATTGAAACAAGGAATCAGTATGAGTCACCATTCAAATGTCCAAATTCCAATTGAAGTTATAGTTCATTACAAATAAAAAAAATATTTTATCTCTGAATATGATTCACTAAGATAAAATAGTGAGAAAAATAGGTAAAGCCTCGATGGGTAATCTATTGTTAACTAGAAGAAAACAAGATGCCAGTACCAACCTATAAACAATAAGAACTGGGAGTTAAGCTAAAACGAGATTGAAAATATCGCTTGGTAAAAAAATGATGAAAATCCAGGTGAAGCTTGTGGGGTACCTGTACATCATCAAGAAGAAGGAGAAATGAATTTAGAGGGAAAAAACACCATAGATAGTTTCAAAAGAATTTGAGAAAATGAAATGAGAAAATGCGGAATTTATTACTTTAACACAGAGAAAGCTTAAACGATAATAAATTTTGTTGAAGACATAACAGAGTTATATATATATCTATTGCTAAAAATCCGTTTGAAATGTAAATATGGGACAAATGGAAATATAAAACGATAGGGTCCATTTAAAGCCTCATGAGCGAGTATATACCTAAACGTCTTGAGAGGTGGAGAAATCATAAATAAATCTTGTTGATATACCAGTCAAATGATTTAAGTCGCATCCTAAAAATTCGTTGTAAAATAAAATTCTAATAGAAAAAGGCATTAATCTCTTCAATGAGAGATAACACATATGAAGAAGCAATATCCCGAATTTAATTAAAATCATTGCTCTAAAACGATAATAAACCTCATCGAATTAAGGTATAGAATATGAGTAACCAACACCAGAGCTCGCCATTGTATAAACAAATGAGTAGATAGGAAATAGAAAGAGAGACAAGTATAAATCAAAGTTAATTAACAATACTGAGCCAAACATGGGAGTTACAGAAAAATAAAATCGAATCTGGAGTTTAACTAACACAATAAGAAGTGTAAGGAAACTTTCAATTTACCTGATATCATTCCAACGCAAGATACCGTTGAAACCATGAAATTGAAGTCGCTCAACTTTAGCTCGGGTAAATCCATGGCATAACTCTGTTCTTCGACTGAATAGAAAATCAAAGAAATGAACCGAAAAGGATGAGAGAAGTCTGAAAGAAGGCATTAAATCTGATTGACCAAGAAACCCCAACAATTTTCCGAAGATCAAGACCGTCAACTTGGCATACGATTGGAGAGATAGGTATGGATCGTAAGTTAGTCTTGGGGAATGAAACAATTAAACAAATCATATGTATCTGATAAAAATCTAAAGAGTTAATGATTTGGTACAAATTTGCATGGAGTATGGTTGATAGCCATTAACACACATGTACTTCATGTTGACTCGTGGTGTGAATCCAATCCAAAGTACAAACGTATATGCTCTAATTCACATAAAAAATTCATGTAAAGGGGACATCAGAAATAGGTTATGTAACCAAGGTTCAACCATAAATGAAATGATACGAATCAGTCAAATCAACATTAAACGCATAAGCTACCATATCAAAGCCCGATATTCATCTTTAGAAATCGAAGTTGATAAGGGTAAGTATTAGCATTTTATGAAACCAAATGTGAATGGGTAGTCTCTCTTCATACCTATGCATGATATAATATTCAAATGTGGGATTTGAATAGTTTTTAAATGAAAGTCAAATCACTAATTTGATATTTAAAACTTACATGTATATAAGTGAAAGGTATAATTATATATAAGTGGAAGGTATAATTATGAATAAGTGAAATGTATGATTAATATAAGTGAAGGGTATAATTATATAGAAGTGGTGATGTTAATGTTTTATACCGAGTAAAGGAAATCAACCACTTATATAAAGATTGGCGTGACCTCTTATAATAATATATATATATATATATATATATATATATATATATATATAATGTCTGATGAGGTAGTCTAAGGGAAGTAATAATGCAAATATTATTAATGTATTTTTCTTAGAAAATTATAAACCCTTTATGTTAGAAAACGAAATTTAAACAACACTTTGAAATATGATAGTTAAATGTTATTTATAGAGAAAAAAAAAAAAAAAATTGGTGTAAGTAAGAGATGTTTCAAATGGTATCAGAGCGCTAGTTTGAAAACTAGGTTGTTTATGTGCTCACTGTTATGGGTGAAATTGATATGTATATTACTGATGTGGTATTGTTGTACAGAAAAAAAGTAATGAAAAGAAATTGACTGAAGAGGATGAGCTCTATCTCAATCTGGGTGGTGGAGATAACACGCCAGATCCCAATGCTCCTTTGATGGCTATGTTACATAGGATGTGATGAGATATGGCCCAGCTTAAAAGTCAGAATGACAGGTTATCTTTAGCCAGTGAAGAGCAGGAAAAACTTATAAGAGAACTGACTTCACGGAACAACCAAGAAGGTGAATGTTCCGAGAGGAAGAGAAAATGCAGAGTCAATTTCTCAGATGAATATGAGGAAGATGGTGCCACTAAACAACAGTCTAGATAGAAAAAGGAATTACAGGGTGAATTCGGGAAAATAAACCTCCCTCCTGTGATGGAGAGAAGGAGGAAGATGCTGAGGCATGGCTGCTGAATATGATCAAGTATTTTCAATTCTACGAATATGAAAGTAATTTAAGAGAAAGATTGGCTATATACCAACTGAAATTTAAGGCTACCTTGTGGTGGGAAGAAACAAAAATGGTTCACGCCATTGATGAGAAAACAGTGACTTGGGAATATTTTCAAGTCAAGTTTAAAAACTGGTATTTGAACGAACGCTGCTATGATGACAAAGAAAAAGAGTTTCATGAACTCAGATTGGGACAACTTACCATAGATGAGTTTGTCACCAAGTTCACAAATCTATTATGATATGTTCCTTACATTCATGAGGAGAAAGCAAAGGTACAAATATTTTTGAACTGCTTTCCTACTGTGTACAAGGAGAAAATAGAGTTCGATAATCCAAAAACAATGGACAAAGTGGTGAGGAAAGCCAGATTATGCTACCAGCAGTTTAAGGGAAAGAGTGAACAAGGGAAGAGCTGGACAAACAAGAGTGAATTCAAAGGAAAGAAACAGAAACCATCGTATTTGAAGAACTTTGATAGGAATCATCAATGAAATAAATTTAACAAAACAAATGAAAGTCAAACTGCTCAATCTCAAATTGGTTCAAAGAAAATAGATGGGAATAATAAGAAGGAAGGAACTGTTAAAATGCAGGAGCCTTTGAAGTACTGGGGTTGTGGAGAACCTCATATTTTGAGGGATTGTCCACACCAAAATAGTGAGATGATTCTGAGAGATAGAGAAGCTACCACAGTGAATGACGTAGCAAGGAATATCCCCACTATCAGTGCATCCTTGGAGAACCGAAAAGAAAAACACCAGTCTACTATGGTCGAGATGGAAGGTAAAATTTCTGATCAATCTGTTATAGTTTTAATTGACCCAGGTGCTTCTTTAAGTTATATGAGTCCACAAGTTGTAGAAAAATTTAAACTCAGAACATAAATTTTTCAACAGTCTTGGTTGGTCCAGTTAGCTACCGGAACCAAACGCAAGGTAACTCATAAGCTACCTAAAATAGCTATTAAATTGAATGATTATCAGATAGAAGTAGATTTAAACATTTTTCCATTAGGTTCCTATGATTTAGTAATATGAATGGAATAGTTAGAAAATAAAAAGACAATGCTAAATTGTTGGGACAAAACTCTGCACTACATAGATGCTGAAGGAAAACCATTCATACTAAAGGGGAAACTGAAACATATTTATGTAAGGCAGATCTCAGCCCTTCAGTTAAAAAGAACTGCTAGAAAGGGGTATCAAGTATATGCTGTAAATGTTGAAGAATTAGAAAAAAAACCAAAGGCAAACTTATTAGACACCTTACCAGTGATAAGAGAATTTAAAGAAGTATTCTTGGATGAGATTCCTCATCTTCCCCCAAGAGGGAGATTGATTTTTCAATTGATTTAGTGCTAGGGGAAACACCAGTTTCTACATCCCCTTACCAGATGAGCCCCCCTGAACTAATCGATTTAAAGATGCAATTACAAGAATTGATGGGCAAAGGTTAAATCAGACCGAGTGTATCTCCTTACAAAGCACCGATGTTGTTCGTGAAAAAGAAGGATGGAACCTTCAGAATGTGTATTGACTATCGATAACTGAATAAGTTGACAATAAAAAAACAGGTGCCCATTTCCCAGAGTATATTACCTTTTTATCAGGTTATAGGAGCTTCAGTATTCTCTAGGATTGACTTAAGGATTGGTTATCACCAACTCAGAATTAAGGAGGAAGATATCAGTAAAACAACCTTTCGAACTAGGTATTTTCACTACGAATTTTTAGTCCTACCTTTCGGTTTGACAAATTCTCCTGCCACTTTTATGTGTTTAATGAATAGCATCCTGAATAAATACTTAGACAAATTCGTACTAGTATTTATAAATGGCATTCTAATCTATTCAAAAATTGAGGCAGAACATAAAAGACACCTTATAATTGTGCTGCAAACTCTTAAGGAGAATCATTTGTATGCCAAGTTTAGCAAATGTGAATTTTATAAGGATAAAATTCAATATTGGGGCATATAATTTCAGACCAAGGATTGGCTGTTGACCATGAGAAAATAAAGTCCATTAGAGAGTGGCCGGTACCGACCGATGTCTCAATGGTAAGATCATTTATGGGGATTGCAAGGTACTACCGAATGTTACTAGAAAGGTTTTCTGCATTAGCTTATCCTATAACGTCATTACAGAAGAAAGGTACAAAATTTGAATGGACTAAAAAATGCCAAAATAGCTTTGAACAAATGAAATTAAAACTTAATACAACACCCATTCTGAAGATTGCAGATCCTGATAAAGAGCTTGTAGTGTGTACTGATGCATGTGGAGAGGGATTAGACAGAGTTCTGTTACAAGAGAATTCCGTTACTGTGTATGAATCTAGAAAACTTAAGAAACATGAACAGAACTACAGTGTATACAATCTTGAGTTAGCTGCTATAATTCATGCTTTGAAGATGTGGCGACACTATCTTTTAGGAAAGAAATTTATATTGATGACAGATCATATTAGCCTCAAGTATTTCTTCACTCAAACATATTTGAATGCTTGACAAGCCAGATGGTTGTCCTTTCTGAGTGAATTTTATATGGAAATAAAACATATCAAAGGAAAAGAAAACAAAATTGTTGATGCTCTAAGCAGAAATGCTTGCCAAAACATAAGTAACATTAGGAGTAGTGCCAGTTTTGACTTAGAAGAATTAGTAAAAAGGGTAGTAGAAAAAGATCCCAACTATGAGAAACTGCAAATTCAAATGCTGAAAAAAGAAATGAAAGGGTATACACAAAATCAGAAGGGACTGATTTGTTATAGAGAAATATTGTACATCCCCAATGTAGACTCTTTGAAAAAAGAAATCCTAGATGAATATCATAAACAACCGTATTCAGGACATCCTGGATATCAGAAACTGCTTACAGCATTGAAAAAGAAATTATTTTGGCCAGGAATAAAAAAAGACGTGGCCAACTACTTAGCCAGATGCATGGAATGTTAACTAGTCAAAGTTGAACATCAGCATCCAGCTGGCCTCCTAAATCCCTTACCAATTGCAGAATGGAAATGGGACACTATTTCTATGGATTTTATAACCGGGTTACCTAGAACAAAATACCTGCATGAATCAGTGATTGTAGTGGTAGATACTTTAACAAAGGCTACACATTTCATACCTGTAAAATCTACTTTTGGGACAGTCGAAGTAGCAAATGTGTTCATGAAGGAAATTTTAAGGCTACATAGGGTTCCTAAAGATATTATTTCATATAGAGATGCCAAGTTCACAGCAGCCTTCTGGAAGAGTCTTTTTGGAGGCATGGGCACTAAATTGAATTTTAGTACTGCCTATTACCTGCAGAAGGATGGTCAAATTGAGAGAACAAATCAAATTCTGGAGGATATGCTCAGAATGTATGTGATGGATAGGCCAACTAAGTCGGAAGATTATTTACATTTAGTCAAATTCTCTTATAATAACAGCTACCAATCTTCCATCAAAATGAGTCCATTTGAGGCACTCTATGGAAGAAAGTGCCACACGCCTTTAAGCTGGAGCCAACCTGAAGATAAGTTAGTAATTGGGCCAGATGCTCTACAATAAATGGAAAGGATTGTCAAACAAATACAGAGAAACATCAAGACAATTCAAGATCGACAGAAAAGTTATGCTGATAAGGGAGAGTTCACCGAGAGTAAAAAGTGGGTGACCATCTATATCTGTGGATTAAACCCAAAAAGAGCACTCTGCATACTGGAAGTTGTGAAAAATTGGCTCCTAGATACTGTGGGCCTTTTGAAGTCTTAGAAAGGGTGGGACCAGTGGCTTATAAACTGGCCTTACCCCCCCATGTAAAAGTTCATGATGTGTTTCATGTTTCTTTATAGAAATGATATGTACATGATGATGCTCATATTTTTTATTGGAATGTGATTCAGGTGGAACCAGAAGGGGAGTTCCTTCCAGAGCCGCTTCAAATACTGGAACGAGAAGAAATTGAACTGCAAAACAAAACAATAGCCAGAGTAAAAGTGTAGTGGAAACACTTTACTACTAAAGAGGCTACATGGGAAAGAGAAGCTGAGATGATGGAAAAATATCCATATTTATTTTCATAATGAACTATAGTATATAGTCTGTTAACACCGAGGACGGTGTTTGTTTTCAGAGGGGGAATGTGTAACACCCCAAGTTTCTATGATTTTCAAGTTAAACATTTGAACAAAAATCCAAAGGGGAGTGGACCCCAATGGAGAATTATTGTGTAGATTTATTTAAATATTTATTAATGAAAAATAAATAGAATATTTATGTGTGCACTATGGCCAGATGAGATTGGAGATCATAAGCCTGATCCATGAGGATATGGATAAGGTTAAGACTTTCCAAAAACCTTTCAAAAAGCCTTGAAAGCAATAATGCTAAATTAGATTTAAGAGGAAAAATCTAAAATTCCCCAATGAAGAGGAAAGTAATTGGGAAGACGTAGAAAAGTTGGGAAAAGCAGAGAAATAAACTTTTAAAGTACCTCATTGAGGGAAGCCTAGGCGAAACAGGAAGAAAGCAACCTGAAAATTCTGGATGCAGAATTTAGAAACGGGCTTGAAAAAAGCATAACTTAAATAAGCTGCTCCAGAAAAGACTGAGGTTATTCTGTCATTGAAGGATCTCAGCTCGGGGGTGAGTTCTGGAGACAGAAGAACTCTAAGGTTGGGAGGATTGGTCATAGAAAGAAGTGGTATCTGCACCTAATTAATAAATTTTTGTTGCAGATTTGTATTATGAACTCTTAAATTTTTATTAAACTTGAAAGTATTAAGTTCTTATGCAGTAGATATGTAATTCCTTACATTCAACAGATCTTATTAGAAGAAATAAATCTCTAAAATCTATATAGTTGTAGGAATAGATTCTACTGGGAAATATCAGCCAGAATCTCTGAACGTAATACTGGTTTAAATCTGGAGATATATCTTATTCCCATAGACAAATGAATTTTATAACTTTAATCTATTTCTGTAGTATAAAGTTATATGGGCATGAGAAAAAAATAGATTTTATAAACTAGTAACTATGAGTTGAATTTAATCGGTAGGTAATATTAATTTATGTATAAAAAACTTCAAAGAAGAAAACATTATAATTCAGAAAGATAAGTTGTATCTCCCTTCCTAAGAAAGGATTTATATCTAAGTAAATAGAAATTTCTATTCCGGGAAGGAGTACAATTCTGTTGAACATTTATAATAGTACAATAAAATTATCTACTATAAATCTATGATATTCCCTGTATGGAAAATTTAAGCAAATGGAAAATATAAGAGTATACATCTCTGCATAATTCAAATAAATCCTTAGAAAAAGAAAATTTTTAGAAATTATATGGTTAGCTTGATTTGAATTCAGAAAATTAATTCTGAAAAAGAAATGAAGACTTATTGGGCTTGGCTAAAAAAAAAATAAAAATCAAGTAGTTTAATTCAAATTCCCTTGGAGAACAAGTTAATATATACTAAAATGTATATGCTTGAGAAGAAAGAATTATTAGAAAAGAAAAACATAGAGATGTATAAAACTTAAATTCTAGTGCATAACAGAGAGGTGACTACCTGTAATTAATGCATTAGAAGTTCTGTTTACATTTTATGAATTAAATGAACAACAGAGGGTATAGAAAAGAAACCATGTACATATGATACATTTTAGAATAGTCGCTTTAAATTTTATGCAGAAAACTAGAAAGGATAAAGTATACTGAAGTTTTATACTTCACATTGTTAAATAAAATGATACCATTAAATATGTATTACTATTTAAAATAAAACCTATTTGGTTTCAGCATATGAAGAAAATTAAGAGTTTAAGCCTTCTACATTTAATCTGACAAAGATCTATATAAACATAGAATTAACTACATTCATATGGTAAGCAAATTTGATACATTACAAAAGGAAAATTTAACATAGTTTGACAATTCTAAATATAAGCAGAAATATAAAATGCAGTATCTATGGAAGAACATAAAAATCGGTATTATTAATGAGTGTATTAATATTATGCAGATTGTATATACGATTTTCTGTGAATGAAAAACACAATCATTTTACTCATCTCAAAAAGGAAAATTATGAAGAACATTTGAAATTAACATATGATAACAATATACTTTTCTGCTATATATATATATATATATTGAAACAAGGACTCAGTATGAGTCACCATTCAAATGTCTGAATTCCAATTGAGGTTATATTTCATTACATATAAAAAAAAATATTTTATCTCTGAATATGATTCCCTGAGATAAAATAGTGAGAAAAATAGGTAAGGCCTCAATGGGTAATCTATTGTTAACCAGAAGAAAACAAGATGCCAGTACCGACCTGTAAACAAGAAGAACAGGGAGTTAAGCTAAAACGAGGTTGAAAATATCACTTCGTAAGAAAAGGATGAAATTCCAGGCGAAGCCTGTGGGGTACCTATACATCATCAAGAAGAAGGCAAAATGAATTTAGAGGGAAAAATGTGATAGATAGTTTTAAAATAATTTGACAAAACAAAATGAGAAAAGACGGAAGTTATTACCTTAACACAGAGAAAGCTTAAACAATAATAAAGTCTGTTGCAGACATAACATAGTTATATATATCTATTGCTATGAATCCCTTTGAAATGTAAATATGGGAAAAATGGAAATATAAAATGATAGGGTCCATTTAAAGCCTCATGAGTGAGTATATACCTAAACGTCTTGAGAGGTGGAGCAATCAGAAATAAATCCTGTTGATATACCAGTCAAATGATTTAAGTCGCATCCTAAAAATTCATCGTAAAATAAAAGTCTAATAGAAAAAAGCGTTAATCTCTGTAATGAGAGATAACACATATGAAGAAGCAATTTATCTAGGATTTAATTAAAAAATTTTCTCTAAAACGATAATAAACCTCATCGAATTAAGGTACAGAAGATGAGTAACCAACACCAGAGCTCGCCATTGTATAAACAAACGAGTAGATAGGAAATAGAAAGAGAGACACGTATAAATTGAAGTTAATTAACAATACTGAGCCAAACATGGGAGTTACAGAAAAAGAAAATCGAATCTGGAGTTGAACTAACACAATAAGAAGTGTAAGGAAACTTTTTATTTACCTGATATCATTCCAACACAAGATACAGTTGAAACTGTGAACTCGAAGTCGTTCAACTTTGGCTTGGGTAAAGCCATGTCATAACTCTGTTCTTCGACTGAATAGAAAATCGCAGAAATGAACCGGAAAGGATGAGATAAGTCTGAAAGAAGGCATTAAATCTGACTGACCGAGAAACCCTAACAATTTTCTGAAGATCAAGACCGTCGACTTGAAATACGATTGGACAGATAGGTATGGATCGTATGTCAGTCTTCAGGAATGAAACAATTAAACAAATCATACGAATCTGATAAAAATCTGAAGAGTTAATGATTTGGTACAAATTTGCATGGAGTATGGTTGATAGCCATTAACACACATGTACTTCCTGTTGATTCGTCGTGTGAATCCATTCCAAAGTACAAACGTATATGTTCTAATTCACATAAAAAATTCATGAAAAGGGGAAATCAGAAATAGGTTATGTAACCAAGGTTCAACCATAAATGAAATGATACGAATCGGTCAAATCAACATTAAATGCATAAGCTACCATATCAAAGCCTGATATTCATCTTTAGAAATCGAAGTTGATAAGGGTAAGTATTAACATTTTATGAAACCCAATGTGAATCGGTAGTCTCTCTTCATACCTATGCGTGATATAATATTCAAATGTGGGATTTGAATAGTTTTTAAATGAAAGTTGAATCACTAATTTGATATTTAAAACTTATATGTATATAAGTGAAAGGTATAATTATAGATAAGTGGAAGGTATAATTATACATAAGTGAAATGTATGATTAATATAAGCGAAGGGTATAATTATATAGAAGTGGTGATGTTAATGTTTTATACAGAGGAAAGGAAATCAACCACTTATATAAATATGGGCATGACCTCTTATAATATATATATATATATATATATATATATATATAGAGAGAGAGAGAGAGAGAGAGCGAGAGATAATGTCTGATGAGGTAGGCTAAGGGAAATAATAATGCAAATATTATTAATGTATTCTGCTTAGCAAATTATAAACCCTTTATGTTAGAAAACAAAATTTAAATAGCACTTTGAAATATGATAGTTAAATGTTATTTATAGAAAATATATATATATATATATATATATATATATATTGTGTAAGTAGGATATGTTACATAATTAGACCATTGAAAATTATTCGATCTCAAGAACTACAAAGCTTGATCAACTTGGTACAAAACAACTCTTAACCAAATCTTCAAATTTTATTTTTTGTCTTCTAGCTAAAATAAGATTCTCATCTAACGATAGATGATTGGGGTGGGAATAATTTCTTTAAATGATAGCTTGATTAGTTGTTCTAGGTTTAAAGTTTCCTAGATAAAGGATACTGCGATAGTTTCTCACAATATAAATATATTTTTCTTTGTTATCTTAAGGACAATTGTTTTCTAGATTAATTTCTTGATCAAAAGGAAAAGTTGGTTTCTGAAAGAAATAATAAATTTCTATATACATATTTTTAACATTAATATTCATGATATTCATCTAAATGTACTAATTGAAAGGGAATTTTTTTGTGAAGATGAATTTTTTAATTATTTAATTATTATTATTATTATTTTAATAAGTTATGCCTATGATCACTTTGAGGTAGGATTTGTTCAATACCAACAATAAGACAAATCCTTTTATAAGAATGTTAAATTCTTTACACCCTTAGTTTTGAACTAGTATAATATCAATTTCCTAATTTTTTCCTATTTTACTTAAATTATCTTTTGAACTTTTTCTTTTAATTCAAGTTGGTCTTATGGAATATGATCTTCAATTTTAAATATTGCATATCCTTTTATATTTGGAGTTTTATTGGGTATGTCATATTTATGGTCATCAAAGCTTACCTTAACATGAATTAACATATATTTATGGTAAATTGTTTCTCCCTACCTCTTTGTTCCTCTTCGCTTCTATGACATTAGTTGTTTCAATTTATAATTTATTTGGTATTTTTTCCTCACGTTTTTTCTCCTTCAAACTGAAAGCTATGATATCTAAGGCTCTTTTCTTAAGTTCATGGTCTAACTCTATGAGTTTACTCATTTTATTTTTTATGCGTTTGATATCTAATTTACTTTCCATACTATTTAGGACCAAATTTTTATTTAGCTTTTCTTCTATCTATTTCAATTATACCACAAGTTAAGATTCTATATATTATTGATATTTCTTCTTGTGTTGATTTTTTCTTTCCTTGTCCTAGATTTTCCATATCTTATAATCTATTCTACTTTTTTTGCAACCAAGTATACAACTCTAATATTCTATTGTCTATCTATTTTTTAATCAAGTATTTCATAAATGAGCTAAATTGTTAATATTGAAACAAAAAAAATACAGAGAAAGAATTTGTACATCTAATTAGACTAAGCTCATAGATTAGGATAATAGAAAATCCATGAGTGAAAATACTTTTAAGGAAATTCCAGCCAACTAAAAATGTAGAGACTAGTACAATACTTGTCTTTACTAGTCACATAGTTCAACTATTGATTTTATTCTTTTGTCCTTTAATGAAATTGAAGACCCGCTACATTCGAATTTGAAATACATAAATTTGTTCCATAATTTTGACAACATATTTGTTCCAAAAATGTTCTTAATTAAATTAATTTATTCTCAATTACTTCAAATTAATTGAATTTGAATTAATTAAATTTGAAAGACCCATGTAAAATCAAAGACAGTGAGATTTTCACCATAACTGACTAGGCTGGGGATTTTACTATAACTAATTGTGGAAGATTTAAAGATTGTCAATTTTTCCAAGTTCACTCTTTTAAATAGCCATACACAGTTTAGTTAGTTTATGAGACTTCGAAAGATAATAATCATTTGTAATATTCTCACTAATCCCCATGGGTAATACTTGGTACAACGAGCATGGAGCATCATTGTTTGTGTCTGCCATTATAATTTTATCTCCAAAATAAGAAAAGAAAAAAAGGTCTCCACAAATAACTTTGGACGGAATTAAAGCAACGTGGCCAAACAGGAATTTCACATTTGATTTTAATTGTTGATACCTTGTTTGATTGTTCCTGGTTTTCTTCTTCTACTTGTCACAACTATGGACTCACCAAATGACAGGTCCATCATAGGGCCTATCATATAGGGCCTCATGATAGACAACCCAAATGATAGAAATGACTAAAAAACACTCAATTACTAAACACACTCATATGTTATACACAAATGGTGTATGTGTAAACACACTCACACACTGATTACATTTAGATTACTCTATTAAATAGAGTTTCTGAGATCCAACTTATTCCTAATTTAGAGAGGGATGTTGAGAGAATTTCTCAATCATCACAAACCAAATTCTCAAATATAGAATGTAAGAATTAACTCCAACATCCCCCCTTAATTATTACATTACATGAATTTATTAAAATCACTCATAAATAACAAAATAATCAATCATTCTTTAGCTTATCTGTAGATGCTCGATCAAGTTGCCTCATAACCCTTGTAAAGGTGTAGTTGGCAAGTTGGATTCCTGAGTTTGCTTCCTCAATCCCGAATCAAGGACCTCCCGAAGCCAATTACTGGACAACATCCCAATCTGTCGTATAACCTTATTAGAAGACCACTTTACATCTTCAACAAATGAGGGATCCTTCCCTAAATCTGCAACTGCCATACTATCTTGACAACCATCCATATTGAGTTGTACTACCACTTAATCTCTTCAAAAAACAATTGATTACATTTTTTTCATTCGCTGAACTCCTAGTCATTCTATGGAAGAGCTCCCATCCACCGAGATACATGGGTGATAACCGCTGTACTCGCTAGTTATCTAAAAAAGCCATCTAAATAAAAAATGTATCTAGATTCAGCTATTACATCATAACCTTTTTATCTAATTTTGAAAACTCATACTCACTTAATTTACAAACAATATTACTAAACCACAAAGATTTCAACACGCCAGATTCAACTAGAGCACGTTCTCTAACATAATCAAGCGTCAATACTTCAACAAAGTCTCGAAATCACAGTACCTTCCTCACCCCAGACAACATCACATATTGGTCACACAGCAGCTACTCATAAAAAAAAATCAAATCCTCCTTGAATTTTCTATTTTCCTCTATCTGTCGTCGTCATTGGTCCGATCCATCATGTAACCACAAATTGGGAAAGAGTGGAGTAGCTAATTGGATTCTCAGAAATTCGCTCAAACAATTCTTCATTTTTCTGCTCATCGAGGCACTCTCAGAGGTCTCAAGTTCGACTTCCAATCACTACCCACAACCTGATGTTTGATGTGTTTGTAGTTTCTCCACCCTAAAGACAGTCGGGCCCCGATTTGTCATAGATTCAATGCACTGTAATATCCACCATACCATCATGGCTGAAAAAGCTGAAAGTTTCTTAGATTTGAATTTCCAGCTTAATTTAATCAGAGACATAGAATCACTACTGGAGAATGCTTAGGAGACCGAATTCTATACCATAAATACTAGTGAATTTCTACCGGCATGGAACGAAGTACAAAGGAAATTGTGCTGATGAAATGCAATTAAAATAAAGTAGGCATGAGGAAATCTAGATAAGATATTTAATGTGCATATGTAATATAATATGAAGTTTCATGCGCCTATGTCTAATGATGCCTTTCTTATGTCGCCCACAGAAAGGAATCATACATCCCCACAACTTTAACTGCTTCTTCTTCTCCACTTTTCTCAATAATCGGCTCAATGCCCTTTTCTGCGAGGCCTCCTCTGACTAATTTCCTTCCAAATACAACATACTCTTTCTGCAAAATATTTCTCATCATATTATCGTAACAAGGCCACTCGATATTTTAAGTATTGGCTTCAAACACATAGATAAAATCACTTATATATTTCAATGACTTAGACTCACAACACATAGGCCTCTGATCCTATGCTCTGATACCATGATAGAAATAACTAAAAAACACTCAATTACTAAACACACTCATATATTATACCTAAATGGTGTATATGTAAACACACTCATACACTGATTACATTCAGATTACTCTATTAAATAGAATTTATGAGATCCAACTTATTCCTAATTTAGAGAGGGAGGTTGAGAAAATTTCTCAACCATCACAAACCAACTTCTCAAATATAGAATGTAAGCATTAACTCCAACACCAAAAAGAAAAAAATGTGTTTTTATTTCTGTCGTTTTGAATGATGGCACAACAACATGGGTCAGATCCCAAACAACAATGGAGCCATAAGGATAAGTGGCATTGTTTCGATCGTGATATGAGAGAGCTTATGTACTATTAGGTTAAATTTTTATGTTTTCTCATTTTGTTTTTTTCACTTCAGGGTGCGGCTTGTGGGAGTTTATAAATTCCAACCCAGACAAATGTTTCTGGTAGTATTTTGAATTTATTGTATCCTCCACTCTTGCTGGATGAATATGTATTTTTTCTTATGTGAAAATATTAATGGTTTGAGTGTTTTCAGTCCCATGGAAAGATAGCTGGCATGTCACCACCGGAATATATATGAGTGTTGCAGTGCCATGATAAGGTAAATGGAGTATGTGAAAATCTTTAATACTGTTGCAATCATTGTTATCTGGATAGCTCAGAATTTTACACTTTGTCTAACTAAGAATTCTCCACCTCCACCTTGTTTGATGTCACTCGTTAGTTCAGAATTCTCCATCTCTCTGATTCAGAATTCTCCACCTTATCTGACAATATGAATAGTAGATGGTTGTTTTTAGGATTAATCAAATTGTTATCATTAATTATAAGTGATTAATCTCAAAGATAGTAATTTATTTTATGGATCACCAAAATCTTAAATACAACAACATGATTAATCTTAAAGACAGTAATGGCTCACGAAAATCTTAAATACAACAATACGAATAGTAAGAAATTTTGATTCCCTTCATTATTTATTTTTATATCTTCCTCAAGTAGTCATATTATAATTAGTTATTAGTTAAATTTGTATGATTTTTAATATTTTTTTTGTTTGTATATTAATTTTAGTTTCTATATATATTTTATAAAAAATATTATTACTATTTTTTTTTTTCACAAAAAATCAGTAACTTTTTATTTATAGAAATGAAAAGTTACACATAGCATATGCATTGAAGCATTTTCAGAAATTTCCCATTGGGCTCATGTGTTCTCACACACAATGCTTGGTAGCAAGGCTACATTGCATTCAAAAAATATAAAAGAGAGAGAAAGAGTAGAAGGGTAGAGAGAAGGAGGCAGAAAAACTAAGAGCCACTAGATCGTCGGAAATCGTCCCACAAATCAGGTTTTTCTCCCTTTCTTCTTCTCAACCTTGCGCCACTCGCCCTGAGATGGCTCACAAGTGGCAAGGAAAATATGATTTTCTACATTTTTGGTTCCTGTATCCTTGTCCGAATCTGAAGTTTCTGATGTATGGTGTTGTTTGATCCCTCCACTGCTCGTGTCCACGACATTTCTTTCGGTTTGTTTCTTCTGAAGGTGTGGGTGCATGAGCACGGTCGTATCCTCTATTTGTACCTCTGGTTCCTATGTAGGCTGCTTACTTTCTGTTGGAACTGGTTCCTCTTCTTCTTATGACTCATCCTTCTCTGAGTCGGGAAGGGAAAATTGCCAACCTTTCCTCTGCTTCCTTTTCAGATTATTTTTATTGTTTGCTTTCTTAGCTTCTGGGAAGGTATTCTGTAGGTGTCCTGTCATCCTACAATTCCTGCATCTAAATGCAGTGTTTTCATAATCTAGTGATTGCAACCAGCTTTGCTGCTTATAAATTAGCATAATGTTTGCTGGTAATCCTTTGCTTAAATCTACTTCCACACAGATCCGGGTGAAGGTGAAGATTATTTGTTCTAATATTTCCATATCTGTTTTAATGTACCACCCAAGGTTGTTCCCAATACTCTCGAGTACCGGATCGTTCTAGAAGTGCAAAGGAAGATTGTGTAATCTCACCCATACAGGTAATCTAGAAACTGTTATTGTATTGGGGTCAAATTCTGGAAACCATGGGGTGATAAAAAGCCTCGTGGACCCGCAAAACCAAGGCCCCTCTCTGATGATAATATCTCTTTCCTCCAAGGTTTGAAATTTCACAATAAAGAACCCCTTGGAACATAGGTGAATTTCAAAATCAAGAGACCATTGGGTGAAAATCCAATGGAAAAGGTCCAAGGGATTGGGCCAGAAGCAGTTGAAGTGGCATATTAATGCTTGAGCTTCGTATGTTTTTATGTGCTCCTTTGTTGCTGAACTGTTGATTTTTAGTGCTGGGGTTTTTTCCTGTTGTTTTAATATGTAGGGCCTCGGATCATTTCCAGCTTGTTCTAGATGTGAGCCTACCGCTTTTTTTCCTTATAGGATGTCTTTGTTGGAATGCCCTCCATTTGTTTGTTGCTGACTGGTGGGCGTTTTCCCTCTTTCTCCCCCTACAGATCTTGGCATTCTCTGGTTTACAACACCCCCTCGCAGGCGCAGATTTAGGGCGAATATCATATCTGCCTTTATGGAGCAATCCTTCATAAGCCTACAATCCTGGAGAGATCTGTACCCATTGACCAGATGTTGGATCAGTATTGGATACCCCATTAGTCCCCATATTTTATGCTTAAGTTGCTAAACTGAGGTGTCTTCGTTTACCCAAACTAAACGAGACTTACCCATAGGGGGTCTGATAAAAATTTGAAAGGGAGAAGGGCTCAGCTGGAACGAGAGATTACTTATTGATTGGGGTTCAGAAACCGGTTTGGTTGGTGAAGCTAGGGCAAAATGCACTTCCTACTATTGTCGATCCCTCCTCGATTCTGCCTCTCCTTTCTTCTGATTTGGCAAGGAGTTCTGTGGATTAGGATTGGATGCCTCTTATCTCATCAGTTGCAGAGGAAAAAGCGTACAGCTTAATTGGATCTCCCACATAAAAAAGATAAATCTGGTAATCGACGCATGGTATTTGTCTGCAGGAATCTGCGATAGCTTCTCTACCCCCGAAGGGGCGAAAATTTCATCTCCATCTGTTGTTGTCACAGAGAAATCAGTGAAAGGCTCGACCCACCGGCTCCTCAATGGCAAAGGCGGCCCATTTGAGGATCGTAATCCCTGCACTGCGTCTACATCTGATAGAAAGGTCAGGTACATGTGCCCATTCTTCCTGTTGGATCCGCAGGGTATCCATGTGTCTGCCTCAACAGGAAAAAATGGTCGCCCAAGCGCATATGGTTTCCCGTCCCATACAATGACGGGAAAGGGGGTGGCATGGGGATTACTGTGACCCAATCCATGGTAGCGCCTCCATTGCAGCAAGCTCCAACAGGCGGCGACGGCGGATGAAGTCTGAAACCCTAGGTCAAAAGATATTTTTCCCGCGCACTCCATCGCTCCCTTTTTCCTTACTAATTTTTTTGTTAAGTACAATGAATGATAAATTATATCACTTAAAAATTATTTATATATAAAAAAATTATATTAAAAAAAAACCTAAAAAAATGATCTTATTCTAGGTATGTGATATATTCTTTATTCATTGTACAAGTAATTTTGAATTTCAATGCTCAAAAGATAATGTTCCATGTCACAGCTATACACCTTAAACAATACATTCATAAGAAAAAAAAATTCTTCTATTATCTCTAGTAATAATTTTCCTATCAAGCATTATCCAGTTACGAAATTCAACTTTTTTTACTTCACCCATAATTACATCTACCTTCAGGTAATATGTCAAGGTACTATTTAAATACTCTACTTATATGATTAAGGTCCAACAAAATATAAGAAACAATTCCATAAAACAAGGGTTGACATTATTCATTTATACAACATGAATGCTCAACCATCCCGATTGGGATTTCTCCCACGACACGGACTATAGTTTTATTATGGCATTAATTGACCACATGGTACTTGGTATATTAACGACAGATTTCTTAGCACACTCATTTAATGTCTTCATAATTGCAGTACTATTGATTCAACTAGTTAATATTAGCTATCAATTGCATTTATTTATATTTAAAACGATTACATGTGTCTGCGTT
Source organism: Pinus albicaulis (assembly GCA_034641835.2). Taxonomy (NCBI): domain Eukaryota; kingdom Viridiplantae; phylum Streptophyta; class Pinopsida; order Pinales; family Pinaceae; genus Pinus; species Pinus albicaulis. The sequence continues at coordinate 400,166,636 of CM076582.1, read as the reverse complement.
GTTTCCTGGCTCCATTTGGTTAGTCTGATTGTTATCTAGGAGATCAACGGTGTGGGCACGGGGTTGGTTGGTTAGGGTAACCACCCACCCCATCCTCTTGTTTGGTCATTCACTCGCTCCACTGACAAAAATCGACTCTGGGCTCTGTGACTCTTCGTGGTTATTTTGTGATAGCGTGCAAAGGCTTCGAACTCATATGGAATGTTGCCCAGTTGGGATAATACAGTTTATTCGCTCTTGTCGCATAGGTTTGATTCAATCCATTCTACAAATTTTTTCTCATTTGCGGTTTATAGGTTTGCAACTTAAATTTGCCTAGTTTATTTGTTCTAGGACACAGATTCTGCAAGAGTTTTGTTGTAAAGGTTTATGATTTTTCCTTCAAATTTCATAGAGGAATCTTCTTCGCCTCCTTCCAGGCCCCATCTCGACTTACATATTTGCACTGCGTTTGGGAATGAAGACTCGAAGCCACAAATCTAAGGCCAAAATTCTGTCCCACACCTCCAGATATGGTCCATGACTCCAAGCTCTGCGGGTTATATATTTTTGTAGATTTAAAATATCGTTGAAGGTGTTTTCGTGGGTTAATGACCTTACTTCATTATCATCGCAATGTTAATAGGTTGGGCAACTGGCCGAAGCCGAAAGACGAGGTTTCTTGGAATTTTTCTCCCATGACCTCCTTCACGGTATGTTTTAACTAATTCCCATGGCGAAGGGTTTGTTCAAGGGATTCTTCGATAGTCATTGATTACGACATGCTATATCTCCTAAAGGGTTTTGGGTTTTTATCCGGCAAAATATTTCTCAGTCTTTTCGTAAGTCTTGTCTGTTCGATTTATGGTTTGAGGGATTGAGCGAGGCTCACCCCTATATTTTGTTCCAAACGGAACATTCGTTTGCTTGATCACCCATTTACAATTTATCTAAGACATGGCTTTTACTTATCAATGGACCAAACTTCATATGGTGGTTTGACTTTTATGTAGCCTTTAGCTTGCCTTTCGGTAATATCTATCATAGCACTATATCATTGAGCCTGATACTGATGCATGTAATAATTATGTTCTCTGTTGGACTTCCGGGGCTAAATTCAGTTTTTTTTTCGGCATTCAAGACTTTACCAGCATAATCAAAACACAGTTTTTCTCTTTGAATATTTAAATTCCATTTGTTAATATTTACTTTCTTGCTGATATATTCACACTTATATTTCGTAACTGATTTCTTTAGAATTTGTCGATTTTTCCTACATGGGTAGTTTATCTCCAAGTATTCTCTATACAAGTTTTCTACCCTATGGGACTTGAATCCCGACACTCTCTTTGGGTCTGAGTTCTAAACCCTCAGGCGTAAACTTTGAGTTTTTATATTTAATGTTATTCATAGCCCTTCAGGGTGATTCGTATAAATGGTTCGATTTCTAATTCTATTTGACTATATTTTTTGGGAAAATATGTGGCCCATGTTTTGAAATTAATGGATATGATTTCCTATTTCTTATTCACTGCATCTGTTAGATAGTATATGGATTTCTCACTTTGTTTTGTAAATTACAAGTTTACTGCGCTTTCCTATTTGCAACAGTCCTATCTGTAATCACGTTCTTGTAATGTATTTTCATAGTTATTTTTTGTATGATTTATATAAACATAGTCACATGTAGTATTTACACAATTTATCATGTTAATTCTAGTAGCACAGTAATTAACCCAAATATCCCCACTTTGTAATTTTCAACAGTATACTTTTATATTTCCTACTGCTAAAATAACATGAACCAAAAATCTAAGATACAACCATACCTAATTTCGGATGAAATATTTCTGAATTCTAATGGTCCTCCCAACCATAATCGAGGCGATTACGTCCTCAGCTCCCCCCTTGCTCCTGACCAGGGTCTAGGTGCTTCAATGAGATGAGAATATGGACCTTAGGATTAAATCCAATCTCTTCTTCTTCTGGGTGTTTTCTAAGCTCCACTGGTTTCCTCACCAGCTCTGGATTAATCATAGCACCAACCTGTTGTGTCACCTTTCATATCATCTACACAAAACCTGATTCCTTCACAGGATTTCCCTATAAATCCTTTCTTTGGAATAGTAATTGTCAGAAAATTTTCCACCTTTTTACCTTGGCATCTTGGAATCATTTACTAATCATTTACTTCTTCCTTTTACTCAAGGAAAATTATTCATTAACTCTCTTTGAAAATACAAGAGACAATTTATTAAAATATTGCTAATGAATACACTTATTCATTACTCATTAAGAGTATACCATAACAAGTATTTAATCCATAATTAAATTAAACAGGGTGTTACATTTTCCCCCGATGAAGAAAACACCGTCCTTGGTGTTATTTAATATAAAAGAACATCTCTGGATAGGTTTCTTGAATAATATGTTTGTCCTCCCAAGTAGCCTCCTCAAGGACAAAGTGCTTCCACTGCAATTTAACTTGGGGGATGACTCACCTCCGGAGCGTTATTTCTCTCTGATCTAGAATATGTTGCGGCTCTACCAGGAACTCGTTGTCCAGTTCTACCTCCATACCACAATTATCATCATTATTTTAAATCATAAATTTTATTTTTGACTCAATTGTAATTCATTGTTAACTTACATGTATACCCTACCAATGTATCAAATGTTTGGGGTCATGTACGTAACATTTCATTAATGATACATGAAACACGTTATGTACTAATATATGCCTTGGTAGAGCGAGTCGGTAGGCCACTAGTCCTATTCTTTCCAAGACTTCGAATGGCCCGCAATATCTGGCAGCTAACTTTGCACAAGTATTGCATTGCAATGTGCCTTTCTTTGGTTTAATTCTTACGTAAACATGATCCCCTATCACGAATTCCCAGAAGTTTATTTTCTTATCAGCATACACTTTTTTGTAGTCTTGAGCAGCGTTCAAGTTCTATCTAATTTTCTTTAACTCTCACTCCATTTCTTCCAGCATGTCCGGCCCAAGCATCATCTTATTTTCTGGATTTCTCTAGTTCATAGGAGTCCAACATTTTCTCATGTACAATGCCTCAAAGGGGCTCATCTTAAGGTATTCTTGATACCCGTTATTGTAAGAAAAATCAACCAAATGTAGATACTACTCCCATTTCGTTGGTTGTTGCATTACATACATGTGCAACATGTCTTCTAAAATTTGATTCACCCTTTCTGTTTTCCCATCCATTTGTGGATGATAAGCAGTACTAAATTGTATTGGTGTCCCCAAGCCACTAAATAGTGTCTATTATAATGTTGAAGTAAATTTCACATCACGATCTGAAAAAACAACTCAGGGGATACCATGTAATCTAAAAATTTCTCTCATAAAAATATCAACAATTTTTACCATCTTGTAAGTGGACTGGATGGGGATAAAATGTGCCACCTTATTGATTCTATCAAGTACCAACATAATCAAATCATTATGCGTACTATTATTTTGTAGCCAAGTGATGAATTCAAGGGAAATGAATTCCCACTTCCATTCTGGTACTAGGATAGGTTGAATCAATCCTGCGGGATGCTCATGCTCAACCTTAATTCACTGACATTCTAAACACTTGGTCAAATGCTCTCCAATGTCCTTTCGCATTCTAGGTGAGGTATAATATTTTCTAATTGAAACTAACATTTTATGATATCATGGATGTCCTACATAGGACCTCATGTGATATTCATCCAAAATAATTATTTTCAGATTGTTTTGATTTGGAATATATATTCTTTTCCAATTGACCAAGAACTACTTATCATTGAGTTCAAACTTTGACTGCTTCCCTTGCTCTTTGTCTTCTTTTGCCTACTGCCATAAGAACTGGTATTCAAGGTCCTTCTTAGCTGCCTCTAAAATATGTGCTTGAAATTTGAATTATATTTGATTAAAGTAAAGTTCATATATGCCATTCAGCTTCCTTCTTAATGAATCGGCCACCTGGTTCTCTTTACCCTTCACATGCTAGATATGGAAATCAAATTCACTTAGGAAAGCATTCCACCTAGATTAGCATGCATTCAAACCATCTTGTTTAAAATAGCTAGTTAAACTGTTGTGATCGGTTCTCAGCATGAACCTTTTCCCTAGCAGCTAATGCCTCCATATCTACAGTGCATGCACTACCACAGTTAGTTTCAACTCATACGCAAAATACCTCTACTCATGATCCTTCAGCTTTCTAGATTCATATTCTATGGCTCTTCCCTCTTGATTCAATACTTCTCCTATATCCTCCTTACAAGCATCATTATATACCTCAAACTCTTTACTCGAATCTGATACTTTCAGAATAGGATCAGTAGTTAACAACTCCTTCAATAACTCGAAACTGTTATGAAATTCTTGAGTCCACTTAAAGACTCGTCCCTTCCATTGCAAGGAATTAATTGGAAAATATATTTTAGAGAAACCATTGATAATTGTCGATAATAGCCATCCAGACCCATAAATGAACGTATGTCTGCTATGTTCTTTGGGACCCTCCATTGCATGATTGTCTTTATCTTTTCTGGGTCCACGACAATCCCTTCAGCATAAATCATGTGTCCCAAATATTGGATTTGTTCTTTAAAGAAGTCACACTTACTAAACTTAGCATGGAGCTGATGTTATCCTATGATTTTCAACACAATGCGTAGATGCTCCTTGTGTTCTTCCTTATTATTGGAGTAAATTAATATGTCATCAATAAAAATCGAAACGAATTTATCCAAGTAGGGGTGAAAAATTCCATGCATTAAGCTCATCAAGGTGGCTGGTGCATTTGTTAATCCAAAAGGTAATACCACAAACTCATAACTCATAATTTCCATACTGAGTACGGAATGTTTTTTTGCTTATATCTTCATCCCTGATCCAAATCTGGTGGTAACCTGACCTTAATTCAATATTGGAAAACATTGTAGCTCCTTTGAATTGATCGAACAAGTCATCTATACGCGGTAGTGGGTATTTGTTTTTAACAGTCAACTTTTTGAGCTGTTGATAATCCATACACATGCGCATAGTGCCATCTTACCTTTTCACAAATAGCACTGGTGTTCCCCATGGGGACACACGGCCAAATTTAGCTACATCTTTAATTCTATTAATTCAGGCACACTCATCATGTAAGGAGTTCGGGACATATGTGTCGCTTCGCGTATTAGTTCTATAGTAAAGTATATATCCATTTTTGGTGGAAGTCCTAGAATTTCCTCAAGAAACATATCCTAGAATTCTTTCACAATAGGAATATTCTTCGACATAAATTTGGCATCCTTTCCTTATGCATTTACTTGATTGAGATGTGAATTCTACTTTAATGGCATAACGTTGGTATCCTTTCCTTATGCATTTACTTAATTGATATGTTGTAATGGGTCGTAACTGTAACAGTTTCTTAATGCCTTGCAATTATTATCGTGTTCCATCCTTTGATTTAAAATAAATAATCTTATCCTTATAGTCCACTGGTGACTAATGTCTCTCCAGCCATTCCATCCCCAGTAAAATGTCGTAAGATCCGAGAGGTAGAATTTTGAGTTCCACAGTGATGTGTTGATCCCCAATACTCAACACACAATTCGGTACTTTAGCATTGACCCGCCTTCTTGCCCCTATAGTCAACTAAAATAACCAAGGATTCTTAAATGTATGGTTATGTAATTTACAACTTTCAACTATCTGAGGGTGTATATAGCTCAAACTGGCCCCAAGATCAACTAAAATAGAAACAGATTGGGTTTGTAACTTACCTTCTAACTCGATCATGGTTGGCTAGAAGTCTGCTTGCCAATTCTCTAGAGCTGCTTTGATTCTGGGTATGTTTCGAGCTAAATCCCCCATAGTCTATGCCTCTTGTAGATTTTCTTCCACTTCATTTCTTCCTTGATGAGGACAGTTTTTGAAATAATGTGCCTCCCCACACCCCCAACATTGTAATGAAGGTTTTTAAGATTGTCCAATGCCGGGTCTACTAGAAGCTTCAGTATGTCAATCCTCACTAGCCCACTTCGTGTTTGATTGACCTTTTCCATTCTGTTTACTCAGTGGATTCCTTGTAGCGTCCTATAGTTTCCAGATTTGTTACTTTTGTTATTGGTGAAATTTTTCTTCCCTTTTCGGGGAGACCAATTTTTTCCAGTTTCTCCCTTGGCTTTGGATTGCTGATAGCACATCCATGCTTTCCTTATCGCTTCATCCATATTTTTCAGGTTCACTAATTCAATATTCTATTTCATATGTAATGGAAAACTGCTCAAAAATCTCCACACTTTTTCCTTCTCATCGTGGAAATAAGGTAGATATCGTAATAATGAAGTAAATTTCATAACAAACTCATCCATATACATTTTCCCCAATTTTAGATCATGAAACTCTTGAGAATTTTCATTGTATAAAAGTTCAGCCAGATACTTATCTTTGAAATATTGTTGGAACACATCCCAAGTTACATTTTGGTCTTCCACCTCATGCACATTCTTAACCTCTTCTCACCACAATGTTGCTTTCTCCCGTAGTTGGTAAATGGCTAAATGAGCTTTCATTTTGTTGTTATATTCGTATACCTGGAAGTAATTGTTCATTTTTATGATCCAGGATTTTTCCATTTCTTCAGCTTCTCCATCAAAGGTGGAACGCTTAACCTTCTGGAATTCACCCTGCAATTCCACTTTTTGTTTCTTCAGCTCTTGTTGTTCTAAAATATTCCTAGATTTAGCATCATTGTAGGTTCGACTCTTATTACTTCGTGGCGTTCTACTGTCTTCGGAATTATCATGTAGGCGTTCTTGTTTTTCTCCTTCCTCCTGAGTGTCTCTCTCAGGACTAGGTTTCGCATTTGGATTATTTTGTCAGTAAAAAAGGCTTTTTAATATCCTTTCTTGTTCTCTCATCAATATTTCATTGTCACCGCGAACCATGAGCATCTATGTTTGGAGTTGCTGCACATTTTCAAGCAACCTGTTTGTTTGATGTTGATGATCCACCAACATTTTTATTTTTTGTTGGTACTTGTCTACGCTTAGCTGCACCCACATTTCGAGATTGACCTCAAGGTTGGTCATAGGATGGGTTTCTCCTATGTTTTTGGGTTCCTGATGGCTAGATGCCCTCCTCACCGTAGCTTACTGCAAATATGCTCTTGTACTTTTCACAATTCCAACATTTAAAATTTATGAAAGAAAAAAACAAAATAAAAATGATGACTATCATGTTATTTTTTTGGCCCAACTGGCCCTAGCATGTAACTACACTTTGATACCACTTGTAACAACTATACAAATTAAAAAATACATCATAAAAAAGAATTAATCTTCTATTATCTCTAGTAATAATTTTCCTATCAAGAGTAATCCAGTTACGAAATTAAAATTCTTTTACTTCACCCATAATTACATATACCTTCATGTAATATGTTAAGGTACCATTTACATAATATAATTATATGATTAAGGTCCAACCAAATATATGAAAAAATTCCATAAAACAAGGGTTGACATTATTCATTTATACAACATGTATGCTCAGCCATCCCGATTGGGATTTCTCCCATGGCATGAACTATAGTTTTGTTATGGGATTAATTGACCACATGGTACTTGGTATATCGATGGAAAATTTCCCATCATATTCATTTGTTTTTTTCATAATTGCAGTATAGTTGATTCAATTGGTTAATGGTAGCTATCAATTGGATGTATTTATATTTGAAACGATTACACCTGTCCGTGCTCTGTCCTAACTCGATCTGGTCTATCTGATTCTTCTCCAGTAGATCAAAGGTGGGGATTTGGGTGGGTTGGTAAGGGTAACCACCCACCCCATCCTGCTATTTGGTCATTCACTTGCTCTGCTGACAGAAACTGACTCTGGTCTATGCGACTCTTCGTCGTTGTTTTGTGACAGCATGGAAAGGCTCCGAATTTGTCTGGAATGCTACCCAGTTGGGACAATACATTTTATTTGCAAATTTTGCAAAGTTTTGACTCAATCCCTTCTAAGTAATTTTTCTCATTTGCAGTTTATAAGTTTGCAACTTAAATTTGCACAGTTTATTTGTTCTAGGCCACAGATTCTGCAAAAGTTTTCTTGTAAGGGTTTATGATTTTTCCTTCAAATTTCACAGAGGAATCTTCTCTGCCTCCTTGCAGGCCCCATATCAGCTTACAAATTTGCACTATGTTTGGGCATGAAGACTCAAAGCCAAACATCTCAGGAAAAACCTCATTCCCACGCCTCCAGGTATGGTCCACGACTCTTAGCTCTGTGGGTTATATATTTTTCTAGATTTAAACTATCGTTGAAGTTATTTTCATGGGTTAGTGACCTTACTTCACTTTCATCACAATGTTAACATGTTGGGTAGCTGGCTGAAGACGAAAGACAAGGTTTCTTTGGATTTTCATCTTGCGGCTTCCTTCATGGTATGTTTTAACTAATTCTCACGACGAAGGGTTTTTTGAAGGGATTCTTCCACAGTCATTGATTACGTCATGTTATATCTCCTGCAAGGTTGTGGGTTTTTGTCCAGTAGGAGATTTCTCTCAGTCTTGTTGTAAGTCTTTTCTGTTCAGTTTATGTTTTGAGGGTTTGAGCGAGACTCATCCCTGTATTTTGTTCCGACCTGAACCTTCTTTTTCTTGATCACCCATTTTCATTCTAACTAAGACATAGTTTTTACTTAACATTGGATCGGACTTCGTATTGTGGTTTGAGTTTTATGTAAACTTTAGCTTGGATTTCAGTAATATCTGTTGTGGCACTATATCATTGAGCCTGATACTAATGCATGTAATAATTATGTTCTTTGTTGGAATTCTGGTAAATTTGGTTTTGTTGTCAAAATTTAAGGCTTTACCAGCATAATCAAAACATAGTATTTCACTTTGAATATTTAAAGTCCACTTGTTAATCTTTACTTTCCTACTGATTTATTCGCACTTACATTTCATAACTGATTTCTTTAGAATTTGCGGATTTTTCCTGCATGGGTAGTTTATCTCCGAGTATTCTCTATATGGGTTTTCTACCCTATGGGACTTGAATCCTAACCCTCTTTTTGGGTCTCGGTTCTAAACCCTCGAGTGTAAAATTTGAGTTTTTATATTTAATGTTATTCATATCTCCTCAGGGTGCTTCATATAAATGGTTCGACTTCCAATTATATTCGACTATATGTTTTGGGAAAATATGTGGCCCATGTTTTGAAATTAATGGATAAGATATCCTATTTATTATTCACTGCATTTGTTAGATAGTATATGGATTTCTCACTATGTTTTGTAAATTACAAGTTTATTGCGTATTCCTATTTGCATTAGTCGTATCTGTAATGTAATCACATTCTTGTAATGTATTTGCATAGCTATTTTCTGTATGAGTTATATAAACACAATCACATGCATTCTTCACATTGTTTATCATATTAATTCTAGTAGCATAGGAATTAACCCAAATATCCCTAAGTTTTAGTTTTCAACAATAGACTTTTATATTTCCCACTGCTAAAATAGCATGAACCATAAATCTAAGATACATCAGTACGTAATTCCAAATGAAATATTTCTGAAGTCTGATGGTCCTCCCAACATGAGTGAGGCTATTACATCCTCAGCTCCCCCTTGCTCGTCAGCAGGGTCTAGGTTATTTAATGAGACAAAAAGTTAGACCTCAGGATTAAATCCAATTTCTTCTTCTTCTACGTATTTTCTAAGCTCCACTGGTTTCCTCACCAACACTGGATTAATCATAGCAACAACCTGTTGCTTCACCCTTCATATCATCTACACAAAACCCATTCCTTCCCAGGATTTTACTATAAATCCTTCATTTGGAATGTTAAATATCATAACTATCTCCACATTTTTACCCTCGCATCTTGGAATCATTTACCAATTAGTTACTTCTTCTTTTTACTCAAGGCAAATTATTCATTAACTCTCTTTGAAAATACCAAAGATAATTTATTAAAATACTATTAACGAATACCTTTATTCATTGCTCATTAAAACTATACCATAACAAGTATTTAAATCCATAATTAAATTAAACAAGGTGTTACATGCCATCTAGGTAGTGAGGATTATTTTAGTTTTATTAACATTTAATGTATTTTAGTGTATTTACTATTTAAAAAATCCTCAAATTTAGTCCCTCAAAAATTTAGTCCTTCATAGGATCAATTTTTATAGTGTAATTGTTAAAAAAAACACTTTTTATAGTGTAAGTTAAAAAAAAAATATTTATATGATAAATATATTATTATATTTAATATATTTTTACATATTATTTTAAATGGCTAATTTTTTGTTTATAAAAAAAATATATAGTTTAAAATAATATGATATTATTATTATTGTATGAACATATTATTTTTAAAGCTTTGAGATGGTTGCAAAGTAATTTCAATATAATATTTATGTTCATTTAATTTATAAATAAAAGAAAAAGGAAAATTTTTTTATTTAATTTAATTTTTAATAATAATAATAATAATAATAATAATAATTTTTTTTTTCAAAATTATTACTAAGCTAAATATCAAATAATTATAAAATGAGTTTGTTTGTGAAATAAAAGACTTAGCTTACCTTTATAAATACATTAAAAAAAATAGACAATATAAAAGAAACACAAAAATATATTTAATAATAATTTTTGTAAAAGAATTAATAAAACTAAAAAAATTCTACTCCAACAAAATATTTTCCATTTCAAATTCAATACTTAATAATATTGTAATAATAAAAACTAATAACTATTCTACCCTGTGATCTTAAGTTTAAAATAATTTTAAAAACTGTAATTTTGATGTTACAAAAATATTAAAAAAATATAATAATGATTATCAAGACAATTATGAAGCTACCATATTATCAATTTTATTAGTCTTGTTTCAATTTTTATTTAAATATTTTTTATTTGATATTTTTATTTTATTTTATGTATTTTTATTTTTCTTTTAAATTTTATTTTTTAAAAGTTTATTTGACATATTTTTTCATTTACAGTCTGTAATATATATTAATTATTGTTTATTTAAATTGAAAATATGAAAAAATATAATAATAATAATAATAATAATAATAATATTTTGGTTAAAATTATAATTTTGGATTCTAACATTATTGTAAAGATTTATTAATCTCATATACTTTGAATTCAAATTTATTTTGTAATTTTAATGATTAATATTTATAAAAGAAATACATTATTTTAATCATGACACAATCTAATCATTTTTATATTTTATTTTGAAATGTACATAAAATATATCATAAATAACAATATGTACTAAAAAAAAGTCTACTAAAAACACTTAAATTTTGGAATCTAGTACTTGAATATGCCCAAATACAAATACATTCACAGCCAATACATTCACAACCAATTAAATTAGAAAATATTATTTAGACTTGAATTAACAATTTCTACTCAAATATTTCACCAAATTAATGAAACTAGTAGAAATAAATTAATAATATAGTTGATATGCTTGGATTAACATCATTTTTCCTTATAATAATACCAATTAGCATATTACACATATAAAATAATACCAATACATAAATTATAATTATATATTATTTAATAAAATAAATTCATAATATTTTTTTTAGCAATTTTTTTTAAAAGATTTAAAAAACTATTAAATTAAAGTTTAATAAACCACTCAAACACATAATTTAATGAGACAACATTATAATTTTTTTTTACAATCATTGTTATTCTACCTTCATATATCTTTCTTCACTTATCTCAAGATTGTTTACATGTATTTATTTTTTAATTTTAATCTTTTATAACAATGTTTTTTCTATGGTACAAGATTTGTCTAGCTTTAAAATTAATATTTAATAATGATATTTAACCATTTAAACCATTATAGAATTTTATTAATTGTTTTTTGGAAACATATTATTTTTATGTTTATATGCATGTCAATGTCAATTTCAGATTGAAATTCAATTAGAAAAGTGTGAATATCTAATTATTATAAAGTATATTTAGATTTCAATATTTTTATTTTTTTAATTGAAAGTTAATTTACATTTAGAAATATATCATTTTTATGTTTACATGCATAATATTATAATGAGATTATCCATAAAATATAATATAACTAAAACTAAAATCTTTTAAAAATAAATATATTAACAAAATTTAATAATTCAATCAATATTTTTGAAATCACAAATAAAAGTATCTACGATGGGGTGTTAGGCTACAGAAACCACTCGTCACGTGAAACATAATAGTTGGCTCTTGGTTAAAGTGGGGGAGGGTAGGCCAACAACCCCTCCACCACGTGGTAGTTAATTTCTCTAAGATTGTCTATGTGAAAAACTCTCCCTCGTTTGTGTGCATCTGATTTGTACTGTTTCGGGTTTCGATGGCATTATCACTTCATCGGTTAAAATGCATGGTTCGTGAAAATTTATGGCTATTCTTTGGCTCACCGAGGGACACACACTCCTCTATGCTCATATTTATGCTGGTTACTAGGCTAGGGTGGTGGTCGTATGCATTTTTCTCCTCTTGCGAGCCTAATTCGGTAATCTCTCTTTCCTTCCTGCAAACTGTGAAACTTTCCCTCTCCTTCCTACGTCAAAGGGCATGTCGTTTGAGGTTTTGGCTAGTTCCATTTTTCTTCACTCTGTGTTCTCTTGCTTTCTCGCCTTGACCTTTCGATTGGTGCCTCTTGGGTCCTTTGTATTTGGTGTTTTTCGCTTGTTAAAATTGGCTTCGGGTCTCCTGGTGGTGTTGTTTTCTTTTGGGTGGCGGATTTGGTACAAGGGTGGTGATGGTCTTCCGGTGTTATCATCCCTTGGTTCTTCCCATTCGGGGCCACTAGTAATAGACCTCTTTTTGGTGTTGCCTTATGGCTTTGGTGTCAGTCTCGATTCAGGCAACCCGCTTCTCTAATTGCTCTCGTGTGTTTTTTTCTAGTTACCTTATGGCCTTTCCTATTGGTGATTCATCTTCTTGTTCTGGTTTGGTTTGTTTATTGACTTGTGGTGAATTTCCCATGCAGTGAACTTCTGTGTTTGATTCCCTTTCCCTCTCAGTCTGTGGTATGGTCTGTTTGGCCTCTAATAGAAGGTGACATTTCGTTTGGGCTCTCAATTATTTTTTCTATGATAGCTGGCTCATTTTGGTGGCCATTGGTTTGTTTTTGGGTATTTCCTTTGGGGCCTCGACTTCTTACTGATCTTCAATATGAAGCCTAGTTTTCACTACTCGCATGCCCTAGCTCAAGAAAAGGTGGAAGGTTCATACGCTCTTGTAGGGGCTTGGGGTGGAAAAGATAGTGAGGGAGGTGGAAGCCCCTACCAGGGCACTGGTTTAGTGCGTGGTGTTGGGCGCGGGGGTTGCGGAACTTGTAAGGGGAATAGGTCTTCAACCGACTCCATGATGGGTAGAAGAAACATAATATTAATTCAAAGTGGTCGTGGTATTGGCAGAGGTGGTAAAGTATCAGGCCGCGGTTGTGCTATTACCTCTCAGGGACAGTGCAACAATCAGGTTCATGCAGGTTCAATAGGTCGTGCTCCTTCTAAGTGTCCCAAGATTTCCACGGTGATTCAGGAGCTGGTTCAATTTTTCATTGTGTTATGAAATCAGCTCATAAAAGAGAAAAGATATATCAAAGACTTGATAAATAGCCTCTTTGAGGGGAAAACCTCATTTACATTACATAAATGAACAATTCTTGGATGATACAAATGATAAGACCTCCTTTATATATATAGGAGTCCAAGGGTCACAATATAATTAGAGCCTACATAAAAATAATAACATAAGGGAACAAAAATAACAATAGTGGGCTTTTATGGGGCACATAAATAACAATATGGGGCCTACATGGGCACAACAATAAAAATAAGGGGGCTACACTAACACTAATGCTAAGGGGGCTACACTACTATTATAGGGACCTAACATGCCCCTCTCCTTCAAGAAAGCATTATCCTCAATGCTTGAGTAGTTCTAGATGCTTCTGTAAAAAATTATCATCCTCCCATGAGGAATATTTAGCGATTAAATTATTCCACTTAATGAGATACTCTGAAATTGATCAATATTGTAGTCGTGAGATTATTTTTTTCATGACTGTTTTAGGCTCAAATATGATTTTTCCTTCTTCGTGAAGTTCTAGTAACACCAATTGAACTGGAAATTTTTCACCAATAGCCTTCTTTAAGCATGGATGATGGAAAATTGAGTGTAATCGAAAGTTGCAGGTAGCTCAAATTTGTATGTTGCATTACCAATATTTTGCAACACCTTGTAAGGAATGTATTACTTAGTGATAATATATTATACTTCTTAGATTGCTTTAGGGGCATTTTTTTGTGTGGTTGTAGCCGTAAAAATAACCAATCGCCTACATCAAAAATTCTTTCACTACGATGTTGATATGCCTGTTGGTTCATTCGATTATGCACGAGAGTGAGGTTATCCTTTAAGAGTTGGGGAACTTGTTGTTTATGTTTGATGTGATATTCCACTGCTTGAACCTTAGAATTTTCTCTTAAAGATGATGTGATGGATGGCGTACGATATCCATAAAGCTCCACAAATGGGGTCATTCTTGCTGCAATATGGAAGGAAGTGTTATACCACTATTTAGATAGAGGTAACCACTTGACCCATTATGTTTTTTATTAGATAAAAAGCAACAAAGATATTCTTCCAAACCATTTTTCACTATCTCAATTTTCCCATTAGATTGAGGATGATTAGATGAACTATGAGCTAATTGAGTGCCAAGACAAGAAAATAATTTCATCCAAAATTTCCAGTGAAAATGGGATCTTTGTCACTTACTACAATCTTTGAATTTCCATGAAGCTTTTGAATTGTTTCCATAAATACAGTAGAAATTTTACTGGACTTAAAAAGATGAGATAATGCCCAAAAGTGTGTATACTTGGTAAGTTTTTCAACTGCCACCATAAAGACAGTATTTCCTTCAAACTTCGCTAAAATTTTGATAAAATGCATTGAGACGTCCTCCTAACACTAACTTGGAATGGCTAAAGGTTGTAACAAACCTGGGATCTTGATTGCATCAACTTTATTTTATTGGAAAAAAAATTATGCCACAAACTTTTGTATATCATATTTAAGGCCATGCTAAAAAAATCCTTCTTAGCCCTGTGGTAATTTTTTAAAAATCCCTAGTGCCCTCCTATGGTAGAGGTTTACAATTCCAAAAGAATATTTTGTTTGAGTTGGGAATTCTTAAAACAATATAATCGATCTTTGTACCATAATTAATCATTTTTCCAGCTAAATGTATCAGATGTACTAGGATATTACTGCAACTTTTGAATGATTTTCCAAACCTCTTCATCATTCTTCAATTCATCCCTTTCTTAGGATATCCACTTAGGTTGGATAATAAAAATGGTACTAAGAAATTCTTCCAAATCCTCATCCTTTCCTGAGAGTGCATATGCAACAACATTTTTCTTCCTTTTTTTGTAGATGATTTAAAATTCATAACCCAACATATTTGTGACCAATTTTTGTTTCTCTTCTGAAGATAATATTTGTTCCAAAAATTATTTAAGGCTATGATGATTTGTTTTTACCTTGAAGTGTCTTCCCATTAGGTAAGGTCTCCATTGCATTAGTGCATGTAGTATCGCTAACATTTCCTTCTGATCAATAGGTTTTCATAAATAATTTACTTTGATTGGAAAACTTTCAAAAGCAATGATTCTTCCTTCTTGTATTAAAACCAAACCAATTCCATTTTCCGAGGCATCACATTCCATAATAAAGGTTTTCATGAAGTCTGGCATAGCTAAGACCGGTTCTTGGCACATTGCCTCTTTAAAATGTTCAAAGTCCTTAGTTGCTTCTGGAGTCCAAGAAAATGAATATTTCTTAATTAATGTTGTTATACGCATCATTATTCTCCCATAATTCTTAACAAGCTTGCGATAATACCCTGTCAATCCAAGAAATCATCGAAGATGCTTTATGGTTATGAGGATTTTCCATTCCTTAATGGATTTAATTTTGTTAATGTGCACCTTAACACCCTCATGATATACAATATGACCCAAATATAACACCTCTTGTACTCCAAAGTAAAATTTGGAGTTCTTTTCATATAAGTGTTTCTCCTCCAATAATTTAAGCACCCTCTCAACATGTTGAACATGATCCTTCCAAGACTTGTTGTAGATTATTATATCATCAAAAAATACTAACAAAAATATTCTAAGGAAGGGTCTGAAAATGGAATTCATCAAACCTTGAAATGTGGAAGGTGCTTTATTAAGGCCAAAAGGCATGACCAAAAATTCATAATGACCTCATGATTTATAAATGTTGTTTTCATAATTTATTTAGTCTTCATTATAGCTTGATGACATCTTGATCGAAGATTCATCTTGATGAAGTAAATTACTCCATGCAATTCATCCAAAAATTCATCAATGATAGGGATGGGAAATTTATCTTTAATAGTGATGTTGAGCTCGCTATAATTCGAAAACATATGTCATGATCCATCCTTTTTGTGCACCAATACTATACGAGCAGAGAAACAACTTTGACTAGGTTGAATTATACCAACCTCTAGCATTTCTGCAACCATACGTTCGACATCACTCTTTTGGGCATAAGGATATGTGTAAGGCCTGATCTTTGGGGGATCACTTCCTGGAATCAAATGAATAGCATGCTCATGATAATGAATAGGTGGGAGCCCTGCAGGAGTCTCAAACACTTTTGAATGATTTTCCAAGATTTTTTGGATATCCGAAGAAATAGAGCTGATTATCTTTGATGGTTTCCTTGAGATACCCCTTAATTCAACTTCCTTTCCTTCCCAAAAAAAATTCAAAAAAAATTCTTTAAAATTAAAAGTTATCGTCCCAAAAAATTGTAAGAATTGGACTCCTAGTACAACATCAACACCACCCATTGGAATGGAAAGCATTGTACTATTCAATACATATACCCCCATGGTTAGCTTTATATTATGGCACTTTCCAGAGAAATTTATAGTTTCTCCATTTTCAACCATCACTTGGAACTCTAGTGCCGGATAGAGGAAGCAATTCAATTCCTTGCTATCTTACAATGAATAAAATTATGGGTACTAACCAAATAAATCAATACTATTACCTTTTTCTTCATGATATATCCTTCTATATTGATATTTTGGGGAGTGGTAATTCCTACCAATGCATTACAAGATATGTTCGGATTTATTTCTTCTTTCTATGGGATTGGTTCCTGGTGTATATCCTCTTCTTTTGATGTTTCTTGTTCCTTTTCTTGCTCCTCTTCACACTCTATGTAAAATAGTTTCTTCTCATTGCACTTATGCCCTTTTCTATCACAACTATAGCAAAGCCCTTTTACTCTTTTTTCCCCCAATTTTTGTGGTGTCAACCTTGTAGGTTTTGTAGTAGGAGAAACAACACTTCCATATTTATAGTTGTTAGTGGTAGACTTGTTTCCATAATTTTTCATTCAAATTTTCTTGCCACCCTAAATGTCTTCTCTAATGAATTAGGTTCCCAAAGGTGAACCTCATGTTGGATTGTATCCTTTAAATTCCCTATGAATACATCAATCCTATGCTCCTCAAGAATATATGTTACCATGATATTTGATTTTTGGAATTCATCAATGTGCTCCGCCATTGAACCCTTTTGTTTCAAATTTATCAATTGGATAATAGGGTGATTCTATTTGTATCGTCATAATGTGCTATCATTTCCTCCATAAAAATTTACCAAATGACAAGTGGTTTACAAGAAAAAATCCATCGATACCATACAAAATGATTGGGTTCTAAATATAAAGTTGTGATGTGTACCTTTTCTAAGTGTTACACATCATTAAGATCAAAATATTTCTCCATTTGTAGTATCCATGTTACCAGATCCTTTCCATCAAACTTCCTCATATCGATCTTTGGAATGTGGTGGTTCTTAAACCCAACATTGGAGTATCTAAAATCACAGTTCATATTCGTCTTGTTCTCATCATGATTTTCATGGATTACCTTATCACCACCGGGAAGCATTTATTGCAACAAATTTATCAAACCTTACTTCAAACATTTCATGAATGATTTCAAAGTATCCATGTCATCTTTGGTTTCTCTTTATGACATCGATTTTTTTTCATTTGGTCTCGTAATTTTGATCTATAATGTTGCAATTATTCCTCTTGTGGCTGTCACATTATTACAGAAAAATGATAGACATCATAGACAGGAGTCTATGGAAATTTTTCTCCATGGGGAGTCTCATGTAGGAGCATCCTGCTCAAATGTCATTATTTATTTGGGTGATTTATGGGGTGATGTTTTTTTTAATTATTTTATAAATTATGTACATTTTAAATAAATTGTGAGGAAAATTTGAGTGTGAGGTTTATTGTAAATATTATCTTATAATTGATAATATGAGAGGAGTTGTGTTGTTTAGATATCTTAGGGATTATGAACTCCTTAAATAAAAATTAGTTGAGTCAAAGGAGGGATAATCTATCTTAGGATTTGGTTGAGTCATTTGTGGAGGAAATTATGGATTCAAATTAATCCACAATTATGTATAAATATGAGCTTTGTATGAGGATGGAGAGAGATATAGAGGATGGAATAGGACAGAGGAAAATAAGAGAGCATAGAGTAGGAATGGTGTGATAGTGTGACGACTTGTAAAGGTGAGAGCCGAGAGGCCACAAATGTAATATTCGGTAAAGAAGAGTTTGAATCTAAAATTTCTTATTACTATTATATGCAAGTATTTTGTTTGTGTTCGGCTTTCTGTTCATATATATTATTTAAATCTCTGTTACACAAGTATGCACTAAATTATACCATAGCCAAATGATCGGATTGCAGAATTGGAGGATTAATGGCAACGCTAAGACTTGAGAAACATAAATGTAATATGGGAAGAGCACAGAAGGAATAGTTTGTAAGTAGGATTAGATGGTAACTGTCTCATTTTGATGTAGGATCCGTAAATAGGAATCCTGTGAATATGGTCATGTATTTGAGTATATGGTTGTGTTTATCTACGTTGGATATTAATTTTTGAATGGAGGTTTCATTGAAACCTATGCAGGCCGAAATTTGATATTAAAAACCATTTATAGACTCTATTCTTCCGCATACATTCTGATCTGTGTAGTATTTATCCATCAAAATACATAAAAGTGTAAAATGAAAATGAATGCACTTTCTAGTTTGAATCACTCAAATTTTATAAGAAATGAAGCTTGGGGTTTCATTAGTGAAGTGAGAAAAACTTGGTTAGATTTATTAAAATGCATTCCTAACCTTCATTAGAAGGATAATTTGAATTATTAAACCCTAAGAGTTGGTATTGAGTAATTACATACCTTTATAAAATTATATTTATTTATTTATTTATTTTAATTTAACGCAAAATACTTTATGCTATGTAAAAAAAATTCAAATTTTCCTTTTGTAGCACGGGTTAAAAATTATGGTTAATTGGTTAAGTGAAATGCACATTAAGACTTGTAGATAATAGTAAATTAAAATAAAAAAGTCTCCAACTTAGACATAAAAGCATTTTCTATAAAATTTCATAGTGAGTTATCCAAAATAAATCATCTATAATCAAAGCCAAGCATACCAAAATACCATATTTATTATTTATTAATTTTTATAGCTAGTTAAAAAAATGCACTCAATGGTTAAGTCTGCCCTAGATATTGAAATTTGGATTGAGAGATAATTCCACAATACTGAAACTTTGTACACATGCAATAAGTTTTCCAAATTGAGTACAAATATATTTTTCTCACTTATACACAACCTTGACAAAATTCACAGTGATATAAAGTTATGAATGTTGAAATAAATATGAAATAGAAACATTTTAGGAAAATTTTAAAATAAAATAAAAAATAGAAAGGTGGAAAAAGGATAGGCACCCATTCTTTAATTCAAATCACTCAAATTGACCAACAAATGAAGCTTAGGCATCAATTTTAGTGGATCAAGCTAATTTTTGCTAGCTTCACTCAATGCACTCACAACCTTCATTACACAACCAAATTAAATGATTCAAATTGAAGAATGCACCTTTAATCATTATAAAAATATGTAGAGTTACAAAATTCTAATCTGATGGACAATTTTCTATTGTGTAAAAAAGCTCTAATTTTTCCTTTTTCCATGTAAAAATTAGGGTTGAGTGCCTTAATGAAAGGCATACCAAGGCTTATAGTTTATGTTAAATGGAAAAATAAATACTCTAGCCTAGAGACACCAACCTTTCCTATGAATTTTCATACTCAAATTTTCAAAATAGATATTTTAGAATGAAATCCAAGTTTGGAAAAATATTAATTGATACCACATGCCCATTTCATAGTCAATACAAAAATAAATTCTAATTCCAAACCAACTACACCCCTAGTATGAAATTTGGAATACTACATAATTATAGTATACTTAACCTACGTTACAATGCATCATATGTGAAAATATTCTTACATATTTATTTTTTCCATGTTTACACTATTTTGATAAAATGCACACAAAAACAATTATGCATAATGAAGAAAATTTGAAGTAGAAAATTCAATTCTAAAATTTTTAATATGAAAAGTATAAATTTGGGGAATGATAAATTACACACTCTTTGATTTATTACTCAAATTGACCAAGAAATAAAGCATGTGTGTGCATTTTAGTGAAGTGAGACAAATTTAACTAGTTTCATTGAAATACACGTATGGCCTTCATTACAATGTTAAATTGAATACTTCAACTTAAACATCCACAAAAATAAACCTAGGAGATGAAGCGCTAAAGGCTCATCGACCCCGATGAGGTAAGTTAGAATGTCGACTACTCAAGGTTGTAATTTTGGAATATAATATTTTGTTGGCATGCATGATATCCTATTGGAAAGGTTTATCTCAGGAATATAATTTTTGATTGTCGACAAATTTTACATCTACCGTTGGCTCGTTTCCCCAAAAAAATTAGTTTAGTGCCTTAAAACAACTTTGAAAGCTTAGAACCTAAAAAATTTCAAGAAGGGGAAAATTCCATTTTGGAAATACTAAGAGGTTGCTGAATCAACATTTGTTTTCAATTGTTAAATTATGCTAGTTAAGATCATTAAACTAGAACACAAGATGTACAACACAAGAATGATTCTATTAATAAAATTATGAGGACTCCAATCCTATGAGAAGAACTCAAATTCCAATTTGTACAATAAAAGCTTATAACTCTTTCAAGGCTCCAACCCTAGAAAAGAACTCCAATCTTGAATTACAAACCAACCTCCAACTTGTACAATTCAAGCTCCAACTTGATCTACTTGAGGAATCTAATCTTCTCAACAATTCATGCTCTAAAACGATTTTCCATGAGGCTGCAACCTTGTGTCATGACCCCAATCCTCTAGGGATCCAACCCTCTTAATCTTATTTAGTTCGTCAAGGTGGCTTCAATGCTTCAATAATTCCAAAATATTCTTCAACAAGTCCTAAGAGATAACTCCAAAGGCTCCAAGAATGTCTATAAAGGGTCTTCACAATCAACTTCAACATTTTCTCCAACTTCATATCTAAAAAAAGAGGTATCCAATAGTTTTTTCTTTGGATGTCTTCAAGGGGTATTCAATGATGATGGTATACAGCTCCAAAATGTTTCCAAGTGTGTTTCACCAAGCTTCTACCAATAAGGTCCTAAAGTCAGCTACCAATCTTCTATAAATATGATCCTAGAATCCTTCAAGTCTTCTTAAAGAGATATTCAAAAAATTTCTAAGTGGTGCTAAAAATTCCTTCAAAGTGGCTCCAAAGTTTTTCCCTATCCTTATTCAAAACTATCAAATATGACTATCAAAGGGGTAGCTTCGAGGTTTCCTTAGAATTATTGCAAGATCATCTTCTAGTTTGTCAAGAATGGCTTCAAGACAATTATTCAAGAAGAATTTTTAATGTTCCATCGACAAGTATATGTCATGCTTAAGTTGATCTCAAAAATATTCATCAAAATTTAGAGGATATCTTTAACAACGCCTTCACAAAGGCTCCATGAATGACTGCATCAAGTAATATTCAAAAAGGCTTGCTACAAAAAGTAGAACATTGCAATGTCTTCACAAAGGATTTATAAGTTTAATGTCTACTACATATCAAAGCTAAGGTCTTCTTATTGCAAGCCTAAGATTTGTTTATGGGGTCTATTTTCACTCAAACACCCTAATAATGTATTTGAAATAGGCCCAACATGTTATTTCTATAGTCCTTAAAATATTTACAATAGTCAATATTCGATAGGGGTAGTGACAATAGAATAAAAAAAATATTACAGAGGAATAGGGTCAAGGTTTTTTTCTATTTTCCCAAGGTTTGTTCTTCCTTCAAGTCTGACGTCTATCCTCTTTTGAATGAGGTATTTTCCAATAGTAATTTTCTACACAAGATGTTAATAGTTCCTTAGAAAATATCAATGAACTGATCTAGGAATACCACCCACAAAAGTACCACCAAAATACTACATAAATAGCATTGAATTCGACATAACTGCCACCAAAATTCCATTTAAATTTCTCTAAACTACTACGAAATTATCTCTTTTGTCTTCCTTTAGTTCACAATTTGTGGACCCTTCCTCAGATCTGTGTTCTCTATCTAAATAGTTGAACTCAATTATATTCAATAGAGGTGATATGTTAGGGAATTTATACTAGTTTGAATATGTTGAACTAACATGTTTGTTGGCTTGGATAGGGTTTACTTGTTAGGCCATAAAAATACATTTTTGTCTTCAAAAAAAATTGTTGCTTGAGCCAACTTGTAATCCCATGAATCCATAATTAATTTTGTCTACAAAATTACTATATAGGAGAGCCAACATGACATGTTTTATCTTGAATTTAATTATTTAAGAAATTATTTTAATTAATTACTCTATTAGTTAGTATTACCTCAAGAGGAGTGAATGGTTTATGGGCCTCAAGAGAAGTGAATGATTCATGGGCTCCCTTCATAAAGGTTTGATTGTCTTTTTGTCAATGATGTCTTCCTCTTGATTTCCTGTCCTTTCATAAATGATAATGATGGGTTTTCTTCCTTGATAGAAGCCTTCCTTAGGTTGTCTTATTTCTCACCTTATTTTCCTTTTACTCATTCTTCCATCAATGGCCCTTGCTTTGACATCAATGACAAACCTATCAACATGCCAAAATAGGAATTTGTGCTATACGCCAGGTGGGTAGGCGACGCTGATATACACCTGGATTAGGAGCAAAAAAAGGGTTGTCACATTTATATAGTAGATTTTTTTCTTTTGATTAAGGCTTTTTATATATTTATCTTGTCGTATTTTAAGGACTCATTAGAAGAATCCCTAATGGTTTTGTAGCAATCTTACATTATTTATCATACAAAGGGTTGGTCATTTTATTTTCCTTTTTGCATAATACCTTGATAGAGAACTCATTTATGGAAGACTTAGAGGGTTTCCATAAAATTATGAGAGAGATCGTGAATCTTTTTTTTAAATTTGATGGGAGATTTAGCTTTTTATTTAAATCCTTTAAAAATACTAAGTGTTATTCTTGTAAAAAATAAAATGACTTTGGTTATCAAAATTATATTCAATGTAGATTTTGTGCAAGACAAAGTTTAGAGTTGGAGTTACAGGTGTTAGGGTTGGAGTTACAGGTTTTTCATCAAATTCAAGCTCATGGTCATATAAAAGGTAAAAATTTACTATTTTGTTGTATACAAGGATATCAAATGTCACATAATCTACAGAAATACCACAAATCCACTAAACTAAATTCATTTAGTTGGATTTTAGACAATAATTATACTATTGAATATAATTATATATCAAGAACTACAGAGCTTGATCAACTTGGTACTAAACAATTCTGAACCAAATCTAAACTCAATTTATGAGGCTAGACATACTGGCATCTTTCACGATATTATGTTTTCTCAGAAAATAATTGTCTCATATCTTATTTTTATTGATGATATCCTTTTATTTGGGAAGACTTATTTGTCTTAATGTTGCCAACTACATATGATTATTAACATTTTTGGGGAAGTTTCGGGTCTATATATGAACAAGGATAAGTTTTTTCTCATTTATGATTCGTAGCATCATGCACAGATTGAAGATATTGCCTCCATAGTTTTTGTAATATATCTTATTTGGATAACACTTTTAAGTACCTCGGTTACAATTTGACACCAAACAGAAACATAATGAAAGACTAGCAATCGATCATCCATAAATAGGAGGTCATATTTAGGACATGGTCTCACAGATGGTTTTCCATGGGTGGTAGGCTGACCCTCACTCAATTTTTTCCACAAAGCATCTTTGTGTATTGGATGCACTTATTCCTTCTCCCCAAGAAGGCCATTAAGTGTATAGATTTTATCATTTCATAGTTTATATATTATGGGGCTAACATACCTGATAAAGTTTCCCTTGTAAGTTTAGAATCTTTAACCATGAGTAAGGATGATGGGGATTGGGCATTAAACACATGGAGTGATTTGAATGGGACCTTGTTACTAAAATATTTTGGAGGGGTATATTTGGATCGAGGCTTTGGAAAGAAATAATTATTGACAAATACTTGAAGAGTCTAGCTCTTCATATATGGATACATAATGGGAATCTCTCTCCAAAAATTTTCTCTCGTATTTGCAATGACTTAATGAAGCTCAAATATTAGCTTCTAGGCAATCTACAGTGGGATATAACATTGGGAAATGTGGTGGAAGTGGGACGGGATACCATCTAGGGGTTCTGTGGAAATCGTATATTTCCTAGAGAGATTATCCTCAATATTCATGAGTTGGGGATTTGAAAATTATGTCAGTTGTATGTTGATATGGATCCATTGGGTTTATATCTCATTCTGATCAATTATATGTCTTTGGGTCATGATGGACCTATGGCAGTTGGGAAGCCTATATCAATAATTCGTATGATGTTGGGATCATTTCCAGTACTATGCCCGACTCACAATATGGAATGTGAGATCCTCAAAAACCATCTCATTCGATGACATATATCACCATATCACTCCTTCTTCTTGTCATCCCCTTCAGACCTTATAAGATATGATGGGCAAGAAATCATGAAAAAACTCAAATTCGATGGATCACAACAATAGGTATCAATAGAATGAGGTGAAATCCATCAACAAAGAGTGGAAGAATCACACAACTTGAAGACACACTGTTTCTCTCACTATCATAATGCAACCTTAATCTCTGCATCTTGAATATCCCTTTAGTTAGATATGAAAAGTAAATGTATTACTCTTCTTCAACATTTTGTTAGAATATACAAGCTAGATGTAGTAGGAAAATTAGGAAGTTATGAACTATATCTAAAAGCTAGAAAAGTGGATCTAAGAATTTTTTCAAATTCAAATACTATGTACTTCATAGTGTATCTCCCATTTTTTTGAATGAATATACCATATATGATCTTGTTATAAAAAAAATGTTAATAGGAATGGAATAATAAATTGTTATATAAATATTTATAGCATTAATAGCTATGATCTCTATCCACGTGTCTGAATTGATAAGGTATTTTTTAGTGAATCATAATGTGAGGAATTTATTTATTTATTTGAAATTATTATTATTATTATTATTATTATTATTAATATTAATGTAATAAGCTATGTCTATGATCCCTCTAAAGTAGGATATCTTGTTCCATATCAACAATAAGACAAATCCTAAAAAAACATTAAATTATTGGTGCCCCCTCTTTTCAGCACGTCGCTATCAATTTCATTTGGGATCCAAGTTAATATAGGATGTTTCTCTATGGTAAAACATAATAGAGGATTTAGGTTGTCCTAAATTACTATTTATTGTTATCTTTCTTTTTGTCTCCGTGTCTAAGAATATCTTTGTGTTTCCTAATTATTGTTTAATTTCCTTATTCGTATGTTTACCTTTTGAACTTATTTCCTTAATTCAACTTGGTCTTATGGAATAATTTCTTGATTTTTAAATGTTGTATATCCTTTTACACTTGGATTTTTATTGAGTATACTATATTTATGGTCATCAAAGCTTACCTTAACATGAATTAACCTATCTTTATGGTCAATTATTTGTCCCTGCCTCTTTTCTTCTATGAGATAATTGTTTCAATTTGTAATTTATTTTGTAGTTCTTCCACACCTTTTTTTTTTTTTATCTTTTGTAATTTATTTCGTAGTTCTTCCTCATTTTTTTTACCTTTTATACTGAAAAATATAAGAACTAAGGCTCTTTTATTACCCCCATGGTGTAACTCTATGATGTTACTCATTTTTTGTTTCATGCTTTTGATATCCAATTTACTTTCCATACTATTTAGGATAAAAAAATTATTTAGCTTTTCTTCTATCTATTTCAATTCATACCCCACTTTATTCTTGATATTATTGAAGTTTTCTTCTTGTGTTGATTTTTCTTTCTTTGTATTGGTTTCTTGGCTTTTTGGCATCTTATAATCTATTTTCCATTTTTTTGAAACTAAGTATCCAAGTCTAATATTCTATTGTCTATCTATTTTTGAATCTTCTCTTCCATAAATGAGCTAAATTATTCATATTGAAACAAAAAAATAAAGAGGAAATAAAATTATAAATAAGAGCCCAAGAAGGAACTTGTATATCTAATTAGACCAAACTCAAAGATTAAAATTGTAGAAATATTCATCACTAAAATTAATTTTCAGAAAATGTCATATGAAAACTTAGAGACCAACAAAATACTTGTCTCTATTAATCAAATAGATTAAATGTTGATGTCATTCCCTTATCTCTTGATAAATTTGAATACATTCTATCTAAAATAGATCAATTTACTCTCTAAATTTGATAATATTTTCTTATATTCTTACTTATATTAGTTGAAATGTTCAATTCAATACACCCATGAAAAATTAAAGACAATAATTTTCACCATAATTAACTAAGGAGAATAAAATAATCAAAGAAAATAAGGCTTTATGAAGGATAAAAGTTGTGAATCTCCATATAAAAGTTGTAAATGTCCATAAATTGTAAAAGATAAGTACACTATTTTAAGATGGCTTACTCAATTTGGTTTATGAAAATTAGAGGAATAATAATAATATGTATTTTTTTTACTAATCCCAATGGATAAGACTCTCACCATAACTCACTGCAGAGGATAAGGGTTGTCAATCTTCACAAATTGTGAACGACAAGTACACTATTTTAGGCCTGATAAGTACACTGTTTTAGCCCTATTAAGTAGGGGACTTGGAGAGATAATAATCGTCTGTAGTACATGAGCGAGAGTACAATGAAAGGGAATTGGAATAAAGAAAAAGAAGCCAAGAGATACGTGGAAGAACCACACAGAAAGGTAGAGGGTAGGTGGCAAGGAAAAAAGTATCTTTTTCCAGAAAGGAGAGGCAGGTGGCAGGCCAATTATTTTACGATGTCCTCCCACCATCAAGGACTTGGTACAACGAGCATGGAGCGTCAATGGTCATTGTTTGTGTCTGCCAATGTAATTTTATGGCAAAAATAAGAAAAGCAAAAAGAGTCTCCACAAAAGCAAAAAGCGACATTGCCACTGGGATGATTTGATTGTTATTGATTTGCTTCCTCTACCTCTCACAACTACGGACTCACCAAATGACGTCAGGATGACAACCCAAAAAGAAAAAAAGTATTTTTATTTCTGTCGTTTTAAGAACGCCATTTCATTTATATGAAGTTGTATGTCTGTAAGTTTCATTTATATAAAATTCCATTTCTGAATCACTTATGTAGGTTTCTCCTTTTCTGTCCCTCGCTCTCTCTCACTCTCTCTCATCACTCTCTCTCATCACGATGTTCATCAACCACTGCTGGATTTCAGTTCCCTCATCGGCAATGAATCAACTTCTTCAACAATAACAACTAAAATGAGAAAGGAATAAATGAGGTAATGAAAATTTATAGATAATGAGTGTGGCCACTGTGTCAATTGAATGATGGGCAACCAGATCCCAATCAGCAATGGAGCCATAAGGATCACTGGCGATGAGGGACCTGAACTCCAACAATGGTTGTTGCCATTATTTGGAGAAGAGAACATAGGAAGGTTATATTGTTATGGTAAATTGACATATTTGTTTGTGTGAATTTGGTTCCACATTAATATTTTCTTCTTTCTGTTACTGTTAGAGTCTTTATTAACTGGCTAGCTCAAAATTCTCCACCTTGTATAACAATATGAATACTAAAATAATTTGATTCATTATTTGTAACTTGATTTTCTTATTTTACTGTTTTGTTATATATAACTTGTAAGTTTCAGAATATTACTGTTAGTGGAAGTGATTTTTATTTTATTTTTTTTATTTTTAATTTCAAATTTAAAATTGGTTGATTTTTAAGAGAATATATTTAGCTTGAATGCGTATCAACAGTAGTAAATGTTGCTCTAAATGTCTACCAATAGTAGTAGATGTTTTGTCTGAATGCCTATCAACAGCTGTAGGAAATGTTTCCTATAAATGTTTATCAACAGGAGTAGATATTTCCTCTGAATGCCTATCAACAACTGTGATATGTTAGGTAGCATGAGTTTCTTTGGTGGTGTGTTAATTATAATGAAACATTAAATTAAAATTATAATGAAACATTAATGTTATTTTTTTTATTATTATTTTTATTATTATATGCCTATCAACTGTTGTAATAAATGTTTCCTCTGAATGTTTATCAATAGTAGTAGATGTTTAGTCTAAATGCCTATCAACAGCTATAGGAAATGTTTCCTATGAATGTTTATCAACAGTAATAGATGTTTTCTCTGAATGCTTATCAACAACTGTGATATGTTAGGTAGCATGAGTTTTTTTTGGTGTTAATTATAATGAAACATTAATTAAAATTAATGTTATTTTTTGTATTATTATTTTTATTGTTATATGTTTATCAATAATAAATATAAATAATTTTTTTAGTTATATTAACTAATTAATATTTTAGTGTGATTGTGTATATATATCTTGGAAATTTCAAATTATTATGTAGTTAAACTAAAAACAAATTCATATTAAAGTACTATACCATCTATAATTATAATTAAAAAATTATTATTAAGATTAGAAAATTTTGGTTTTTAAATTCTTGTGGTGATTATTTTTTAAGAAGCTTCTTTGATTATCCACAGTATTAACACATGTTCCTCAATACTGTGGATAATCCTAGAAACTTCTGAAAAATTAAGATTAGAAGAATTTGTTAATTTTTTTTAATAAATTAAAATATTGAAGATAAAAATAACTATTCAAAATTCTTCGACAATGAAAATTCTCTTATGAGGTTACGACGATCAGGGAGGGAGCTGATGCCATAACCATTTAAGAAGGATGTGCGGTGCTACCTCAATGAAATCATACTTGTGTGCATCACTTCATGTAAAGTTGTGGGTTTGCATGGTTTTATGATTATCACGGGTTTATTTGATAAAACTATTTATTTATACGGACTAAATAAAGGAGTTGTTTTAGAGAAAATAAATTGGAAAATTTTATTGGAAAAGCTTTTTAAAAAATCATATTAAAGATAATTTCATATGGAAATTTTTTTTTGAGAAAAAATCAAATATTTTGCTTAACTCATCTATTATTTTCACTCTTTGAAATTAATCAAACCCATTTTTCTATTTCCACACTTTCAAATTCTTCAAATAAAAAAAAAATTCAGAACCATTTTTGTATTTCCATGAAATTCTTCAAAACCATTTTTTGGATTTTGTGCTTCAGAATTATCCACTCTTTTATCTCAAAGAAAAGTAGTGTTTGCATCTTGCATCTAGCTTGGATCTTGTTTTTCCTTCTCCTCACCCTCTTTATCTATCCTCTCAACATTTCTTCCCCTTCTCCTCGATTACTACCTCAGCCATGACCATAGACAGAGCTAGTAATCAGAAAAGTGTAGTATATTACAATGGTCCGGTGGCTGGTGGACCCAATTCATGGTGGAATCCTCAACTCAATTACTACCTCAGCCATGAACAAACAGAGAGTTCATAATTAAAAAAGTGTAGCTTGAAAACAAAACACTTGTTCCTTGGAAACATAAGATGGAAGATTGGCTGAAAGATTGGCTGAGGTTCTAAGGCAGAAATTGGTTTGTCTGCCATCAAAAGAATGTCATATATATATATATATATATATATATACATTATCCTGCCCTCTGCCTCACTATTGCATCGTAAGGTTTAATTTGGCTGAAAGATATTTCTGTGGAAAGAGGTTGGCATTACCCTGACAGAAAAGAAGATCGATTAACATGGAATGGTTGTATGGTTAAAAGTCAGTTGGCGGTCAATGAAATCTACTGGCATATGTCACAGGGCACCTCTATGGTCATTAGGAACGCTTGGTTTCAAAAGTCATGGAAGTGGGATATCCCACAAAAGTTGAAATGTTTCAGTTGGTGGGTGGTCCATAATAGAATTCTCAAGTGGAAGAATTTACTCAAGAAAGGTTTCCATGTTTCCATGGGCTTGGTAGATGTGCTCTTTGCTTTTTGGAATCGGAAAATGTAAACCACCTTTTTCTCACTTGACCTTTTCCTGATGCAGTTTCGAAATGGGTCAGCCATATACTTCACCTTAAATCTTCTTGGGACCAGTTTTTTATTATTTCAGGTTTTCAAAGCATAAGGTATACAAAACATGCAAAGATCTTTCATCAGTCTCATTTGGAGGTGGGGAACTTGCATAAAGATATAGCCATTTTATTTGGAGAAAGGCCCCAATACTGAAAGGAATCCAAAAAGAAGCTACGTTTTAAAAAATCTATGGAGCAGTTTCCGGGTAGGTTTTTTTAACGGTGCTGTGGAACTGGGATGATATTAGTCTTGAGACCTGGAGATTATTACAAATTCAGTTTGTACTGTGGCAGTGCCAGAAACACGAGGGTGGAATTACTTGCTCTGTCGGGCATTCTATTGTGCCACGTTGTTGGACTTAGTTGAGCTCGATGTTTTCGGTCGGAGATTATAAAGTGATTGTTGAATGGGCAAACATGAAACATTCATTAAAGGTTTTGGATCTCACACACTGGATGGAAGACACTGATCTCCAATTTCGACAGGATTGTTGTGCAATATATTTTGAGAGGACAATTTATGGAGGTTAATTTTTTATTTACTTTAGGTAGAATTAGTTACTCCTCTTATCATTGGTGGTACTGGGAGGTCAGTGTTCACAGAGATCTGAGGTAGTTTTTGTTTTTTTAATGGTTAGTCTATGCTTTTTCTGCACTTAGGTTTTATAGTCTTCTCTTTTTTCTTCCTATTTATGTAATTATGGGTTTTATTTTAGATTTTAGTTTTTACATAATTGTCTTATAAGGATAGGATTTTGACTTTTGCATACTTGTGATTAAGTCTTTAATTAGAAGGTACTGAGCTGAGAAATTTACTATTCATTTTTGAGAGAAGTATTAATTTGAATAAAATCTATATAAATGTAAACCTTTTTTATTAGTTTTTTTTTTTTTCTAAAGAAAAAAATAACAAACATAGAAGTGTAAGCTTATTTCTATGGATGTCTTGTGGACCCAATTCATAGTAAAATCCTCAACCCATCAATCAGTGAACAAATCTTTTTATTGCGATACAATGTGAACTCCAAGCAATCTAACACGAAGTGGTGCCTTTCAAATTTTGAAATTGAGTCACAGGCTTCAACTTGGAATTTGGATATAGGCCACACTTATGTCACACCTATTGAAGGAAAAATTAGTACCTTCACCCAATAGATTTAATCTAAAAGATCAACATGTTGCTCGGAAAAGTACTTCTAGACTACAATGATGCCAAAGTTGAAATCTTGTTCATGTTGGATGAATTTCAGTTATAGATGAAAGACATGGTTCAAAAAATAGAGAAAATTGAAGCTTTGTTGCCTTCTCCACTTGGTCCAGGGAGCTATAGCAAGCAAGAGAAGGACCACATTAGGGTGGAATCCTTCTAGTTCTCATAATCTTTATGTCATCCTCCTTGCTTTTATTTTTTTAATTTTTTTTTAAAGTTTATTATCCAAACATGTGAGTGTGATAAAAAGTTTGAGCTTTGAGAAAAATAGTATGTAATATTATGTTTCAACTTTGATTTCAAACATCTCTTGGACAAGAGCTCAATGCATTACCATTGGTAAGGATAAAAAACGGCTGCAAACTATAGTGTTTTCCACTTAAAAAAAATATGGCTACAAACTATAGTGTTTTCCACTTAACAAAAAACAAATATGTAATAACTTTGTTGGAAAGACATATTGGACTAGAAGAACATAAGAGTGTTGTTGTGGAATTTTCTATGATTATATAAATTTGTTGAAATATTAAACCCAGCTGCAAACCTGATGGAGAAGGACAAAGATGCAGCAAAAGAAGAAATTTTATTTTGGTTTGATTTGCACTCAACTGTGCAGTTAGTTGTGGTTTTAATATACCTGCAAATTCATATTTTTGTTTATGGCCGTAGCCTGTCTTGCATTAAATAACCGTGGTTTGACCATGCAACCCTGCCTCTTCACAAACCTTACATCCTCACACCATTACACCATAAAATCCACCAACCAACCGTTTAAATGAAACGCGCCGTTTGATTTGAATTCAAATGACCCCATGTAATTCGCGTGGAGCCCACCTTTCTGTTGAACCCTTAGTTAAACTGAGAGGGGGGGGGGTGAATCAGTTTAACACATACATGGACTTTTAAAACTTTTCCCTTAAATTTTATTTACACCTTTATTTCATGGTCAACTTAATATGTGAGCAATCTTAATTTGTGAGCAGCAAGTATCAAGCAGATTTGTTAATGTAACAGCAGTATTAATATGCAAGCAACATGTATTAAGCAGATTAGATAAACCACATAAACACATAGACATTATACACAGAGACACCAGATATAAGTGGAAACCCATAAAGGGAGAAAACCACATCTTATTATTGTTGTGATGCAAAGGCAAGCTCCAACTCCCTCTCACCACTGATTTTCTGTAGGCACCAACCTACAGGAGGATCCTACCTCAATTCTGCAAGCTACAACTCGCAAGGAAGCTCCAAATCCCATCAATTTTCTGCAGGCACCAACCTACAAGAGACTCCAACCTCAATTCTGCAAGCTACAACTTGCAAGGAAGCACCAACTCCCTTCGATTTTCTGCAGGCACCAACCTACAGGAGACTCCTACCTCAGTTAGCTACAACTCACATCTATCAAGCTACAACTTGATAGGGAAGCTCCAACTTCCTTACTCTTTCAAAAGAAAAACACGTGCTGATTTACCTTGGATATCAGCTCTGTTCTGTACCCTCTTCTCTGTTGTTCATCAACTCTTATATCAGACCTGCATCATCTCTACTCATCCCCTTCTTCTTCTTTGCTCAGCTCCTCCTTATTCACATTCTTCTTGCAGCTTGCTTATTCTCTTCAACTCTCTTTAATTCTGCTACACACTCTCTCCTTTTCTCATTCTATTTTCATTAACTTTTCCCCCCTTGGATATTACCCTGTTTTATACAAAAATAGCTTCATGGCTGTTTGTATTCCACTGGGAATTTGAAATGGACAGCCATGTCTCTTTGCCTTCTGCCTTCTCAACTCTTTTCGGCTCACTCAGAAAAATGTAACAGTAGGTGCTTATTTTAATATTACAGTGGGATATTTTCCTTCTTCCGGAGACTTGCCAATGTATCACAAACAATATAAAACAACTAAAATATTACATTTAATTACAATGAGAGCTCTAGCTCACTCATACCGCCTTTTGGATCATTGTGCATTTGTCTTTTCTTTCACTGTGTTTGTCCCTTTCTCTCCTCTGTGTGCCTTTCTGTTTATGGCTGCTGCGTAACTCCTGTATTTATGAACTGCATTTTTCATTTTTATATCAGCGCTTTATATATATATATATATATATATATATATATATATATATATATATATATATAGGCTATTTATTTGTGGTCTGAGCAAAATTCCAACCTTTACGCACAACAAGTGTCTTGTTGATGTGGAGTTCACTTAGCGGAACATCATTACACCCTGCTTGTATTAAATAAAGAATCTCCCTCCACCTTGAGCCGAAGCCCGTGGGTCTACAGACCACGCGACATATTTTAATACCATCGCAACCATCATTTTAACTTTATGACAGCTCTTATATATATATATATATATATATATATATATATATATATATATATATATATATATATATATATATATATATATATATATAACCCAACTTTTATTATACTAGCTGCCTTTTATTATGCCTTTAATAAAAACTGTTTAAAACATATAAAAACTCCTTTCGGGCCCTCTTGTGTAACACCCCCAATTCATGTGTTTGAATTTCAAAGTTAGACATTTGAACTTTAATCCTAAGGGGAGTGGACCCCAAAGGATAAATATTTTGTGAATATAATTAAAAATTTAATTGAGGAAATGAATAAAATAATGTGGTGCAGATTGACCAAAATGAGATTTATGAGATCACTTGCTAAATCCATGAGGATGGATGAGGCAAATATTTCTCCACAATCTTTCAAAAATCCTTGAAAGAAAATAATTTTAAATTTAGATTTTTGAGGAAAAATCTAAATTTCCCCAATGATGAGGAAAGTAGTTGGGAAGAGGTAAAAAGCTGGAAAAGCTGAGGAAAAGCATAAAACAGCTTTAAAGAGTCCCTAAATTGGGAAGCCTATGCAAACAGGAAGAAAAGCATCATGAGATTCTGGACGCAGAATTAGAAACATGCTTTGGGGAACAATAGCTTAAATAAGCTGCTCTTGTACAGATTAGGGGTTGATCTGTGTCAAGGTGATGATCTCAGCTCGGGGGTGAGTCCTGGGAGACAGAAGGACTCTAAGGTTTGGAGGTTGGTCAATTGCATGAGTGGTATGTCTTTAAATTTATTGCTGTGTTTACTTCATATAGTATGAATTGGCTACATATAAAAGTTAATTGTATATTATAATATAAGTTCTACATTTAACAGAATCAATCATAAGGAATACACCCTTGAAATTCTGCATAGTTGTAGAACTAAAATCTGTGGAGTAGAATCCAACAGAATCTTTAAACCAGTGTTGGTTTAAATCTGAGGATACTTATTTCTCCACAGAAGAAATCTATAAATTGGTTTTAATCTGCTTCTATTTCATAGCATGATTCTAATATGCATAAATATAAGAGAGAGAGAAATCTGAGTTATCAGTACTAAATTGGGAAATAGCAGAAGAGGAATTGTAAATTTCAATGTGTATTAAAGAACGAAAGTAGAGACTGTATCGAATGATCTTATGGTCAGCACATAATTCATATATAACCAGAAGCTCAATGGTAAATTTATTTTTCATGTAAGCAGCCAATACTTTAGCAAAAGAAAACAACTACGGAATTGCAAGAGACTATGCATTGATAGTTATATTATGGAACCATTCTAATATTAGAGAACAGAAAGTGAAAAGACAAAAGATAGTTATGCAAATAAACAACATGCATATACACCATATCATAGTATATTGAAGTATATGTACCCTAGTCCATTATATGCACCCAAGTCAAGGAGGTAAAATAGTAGATTGTACATACATATGTCTGTTAAACATAAAAAGAGAGATACATAATTATACACTACCTGTAGATCAATTAGACAAATATCCGGTGTAAATTTATAGCAAGGGTATAAAATAGAAATGGTGATATGTTGTATTATTTCCAAGAAGTATTGAAGATACTTAGCTACTGCAACTAGTAGAACTATACACTAGTGTAGTATGAGAATGTCATACACCAGGTAGAAAGCCTTCATAAATACAAGAAGGATAGACAGAATGAACCATTATTGAACACTATAATAAAACTGAGGAATAAGAATATATGCAACCGAATTTCAATATGAAGAGAAAATAGTACATTAATTTTCTCGAGGTTCATAAATAAAAACATGAGCTGAACGATGCAAAGTGACATAAATCTATGAGATTAGCATTTTGACCAAGATATACATATCTATATACAAAAATCGAAACGAGTATAAATCCCTGTGGCTTGAAGACTGTCTCGAAATGCCACTGGAGTAGACATAATTAAATATTCAAGTCAAGACTTAACAATGGAATTGTCCAAATTTATACAACTCATAAATACAAATTTTAAGCTGTCTAATGAGCACTACAGAGCTATACGGATTCCCTTCAACCAGTGTTCGGTAAATACCGACCTGCAAGTGGGGAAAACGAAGCCAACGTTAACGTCAAGGCCACTATTACTCTCTGTCGCAATGTAAGAGAGCAAGAAGCAATGCTTATATTACCTGCACAAGTCAACGACCCAAGTTAAATCCACTACTAAACGAGATAAGTAGGACGAAAGTGCGCTAAGACAAAAAGGAGGTCTGAGAAAAATGATAGTACCTGGTGAGGTAGAAGTTGAAACCCATCCAGATCCTGTACGTGTATACAGGAGATAGAAAATTTGTTAGCAGTAAATAAATAATGAAAATGGATGCTCAAAATCGAACAATGAAATTAGCCTTACCCAATTAGTATGAGCTCGACCTACGCAGGTCAAGATGGGAATGAACCAGAGCGTCATGCCAGCGCCAGAGTAATAAACCCCAAGAAACCATTGATGCATTTCAGTTGGAGGATAACTTCTAAACACAAGAGCCTTCGGTCAGAACGAGCTCTGGAGAATTCGCATAAGAAAATGCCAACGAATGGATTCAACACGCACCCTCTAACGCATGAGAGGCAAACCAAAAAATCTCTGCAAACTAACACAGAAATATATGAGACGCGATGAAATCGTAACAATTGGGTGGATGCAAATCACCTGAAACTAAATAACGGCATATGATACATCTAAGTCCAACAATCGCCGTAAGGGCTCAACGAAAGGAGCGTAAAATTTAATCTGCAGAAGGAAGCCATGATTTAACAGTAAGAACTGAGCGGGTACAATAATTTCATACCTGAATCGTCATGCTGGTATGGAGATACGCCAAAGAGGTAGCCGAGCTCGGGGTAGAGCTAGGGCATCAAAAAAGATCTATCTGTCATGAATAATACCGACGCGCAGAAAGAAAAC
Source organism: Pinus albicaulis (assembly GCA_034641835.2). Classification (NCBI taxonomy): domain Eukaryota; kingdom Viridiplantae; phylum Streptophyta; class Pinopsida; order Pinales; family Pinaceae; genus Pinus; species Pinus albicaulis. The sequence goes on along the minus strand of CM076582.1, from coordinate 400,129,472 downwards.
AAAAAGAACCCTGAACAAAGCCATATGTGAAATTATACTCGGATCGATTTACAAAAACCCTAAAGCCACAATGAATCGACGCCGTCCAACTGGCGAGATCTGAGGGAAGGAGTCACAGATCGAGGTATTAATAAGCTAGGTACAACCTGCATTCAATATCCAACCCAACGAGTAATGCCATTAAATGTCGATTTGAGCTGGCGGTGTTATAGAATTGGCGTAGTCGACAAGGTAAGGTGACGAGAGGAACCTGGATCGTCATGGAACGAATCCACGTGACAAAAAAAATGGGCAGAGACTTGTTACTGCCTATGTGGCGAAACCAAAAACGAAACAAAAACTATCTGTGAGCTTACGTGGAGACTGATTCTCCGTCTCCATTCAACCATACGATGCATCAAATAACAAGCTCATATTACGTGGAGGCCAAATCAATGGAATTTGTTTGAAATCGAAACAAGGACGAGTGAACAATTAAATCGACTTGATTAACATGTACGCCGAGATATAACCATAGGTCAAGTCCGTTCCATCATGACTTATATGCTATCCAACAGTGAAAACTTGGAGTACATGGAGTCATAAAAACAGAAGTCCACGTAATTTCATATAGATATATGTATAATTAAAATCATGGAAAATGTGTAAAACCAAATCGATTCCATCTACGTCCCTTCATGGTCTACGAATATGTCAAACAATTACAACAAGGGTGGGACTTATGAAGTGGGTAAACATATATAATTTTTATAACCGATTCCTTGTTATGATAATTATAGTGATGGATATTACAAGTTATTTAAATTTCATATGGGGTTCAGATCCATTTTATTATGTATAGTGGAACAAATTTGACACAGGGGAAATAAATCGAAATTTAGGGAATCGATCCTAAACAGATCACATTTGTAAAGGAATAAGCATAATCCCTTGCTAGGATTCACTGAAATAGCTGAATGATTTTTTTTTTTTTTTGGAGGTAAAATGGGAGGTGTGACAAATGGTATCAGAGCCCACATTATAAAACTGGGCTGGTGACATTGTGCTCACTGTTGCTGTGTATTCACTGTATAAATTTAATTCGGTGGAAAAAAAAAAAAAATTTATTTTTATTTTTTATTTTCACTGATCTGTGTTGAGTGTGTACAGTGGTGTTGAAATGGAAGAAGGTGGCGAAATTTATGTAGATCTTCGTGATGAGGATAATGCACCAGATCCAAATGCGCCCATGATGGCTTTGTTGCGGGAATTGCAACAAGAGTTGGCTGAGATAAAAAGCCAGAATGACAGATTGTCATTAGCCAGTGAGGAGCAGGAAAAGCTCATTAGGGAATTAACTTCGCGGAACAGCTAGGAAGGCGAAGGTTCCGGAAAGAGTAAAACTGATGAGTCTAAATATGAGGATGCAGTAAGGCATCAATACAAACAGAAAAAGGAATTACAGGGGGAATTCCGAAAAATCAAGCCTCCCTCCTATGATGGGGAGAAGGAGGAAGATGCGGAAGCTTGGTTATTGAACATGATCAAGTATTTCCAGGTCTATGAATATGATAGCAATCTGAAGGCCAGATTAGTTGTTTACCAGCTACAAGGCAAGGCTACCTTGTGGTGGGAGGAGATGAAAATGGTGCATGCCATTGATGAAAAGACAGTCACCTCGGAAGATTTCCAAGTTAAGTTCAAGAACCGCTACCTAAATGAACGTTACTTTGATGACAAAGCAAAGGAATTCCATGAACTTAGACTGGGACAACTCACTATTGATGAGTTTGTTACTAAGTTTACAAATCTGCTGAGATATGTACCCTACATAAGGGAGGAAAAGGAAAAGGTACAAAGGTTTTTGAATTGTTTGCCTACTATTTATAAAGAAAAAATTGAATTTGATAACCCAAAAACAATGGACGAAGCTGTTAGAAAAGCCAGATTATGTTACCAAAAGTTCAAAGGAAAAACTGAACAAGGGAAAAGCTGGGTAAATAAGAATGAGTTCAAAGGGAGAAAACAGAAACCAGCGTATTTGAAAAATTTTGGCAGAGATCACCAGCGGAAAAAGTTTAATAAACCCAAAGAAAGCCAAACTGCTCAGTCCCAAGTAGCTTCCAAACAAATAGAGGGAGACAGTAAAAAGGAAGGGACAATCAAAATGAGAGAACCCCTGAAATGTTGGGGCTGTGGAGAACCCCATCTTTTGAGGGAATGTCCTCATCAAAACATTCATATGCTCATGACAGATCGGGAAGCGACAACAGTAAATGACATAGCCAGAAATATACCAACTATCAATGCAGCCCTAGAAAATCAACAAGCAGAACATCAAACAACCATGGTGGAAATGGAGGGTAATATTTCTGACCTATCTGTTACTGTTCTGATTGATCCAAGTGCTTCTTTGAGTTACATTAGTCCAAAGATTGTAGAAAAATGTAACTTAAAAACTGAAAAATTTCAACAGTCATGGTTGGTACAGCTCGCCACTGGAACTAAGAGAAAGGTAACACATAAACTGCCCAGAACAAAAATCAAATTAAATGAGTTTCAAACTGTAGAAATTTGTTGAATAATAATTAATTATCCACCGAGACTATCCTGATCACATAAAATTCGAATTTATATACAACACATAATCTCTTCCACTCAGATCAACACACATGCGGAAATAAAATCAAGCGATAACACATCAAATCATCATACACATTAACACAGTATGTATGGGGAAATCTTATAGCTGAAAACCCCGCAGCTATTGTGTATATTATAATGGAGAAAACATGTAACTAACTCAGTACAATACTCCTCACAACTACTCAGTACTTTCTCATGAAGTTACTCACAATCTAGCTCAGTTTTGAACAAGTTACTGGTTCAAAACTCCCCGCCAATTGCCTTGCCTCTATTGCGTGTTTCAATGCTATGGGATGACCTCTTTATATAGATAAACCAACAGCCTAAACTGCGCAATCCTCATGGGCTTACTCCACCTATCTGTGTGTTGCAAATAGCAACAGTATAGTCACAACTGATAGCTAACTCTACCCTTTCATCTACCTCTTTCACTGGTCTCCACTGAACTGATCATGCACTGTAGTGAACTAATGTGTTCTTGAGTTGAATAATGAGTTACTAATTAATGAATTAAATAATCTTTAATTCACTCCACTCATAACTAATTGATTAGCTAGTTAAACTAATCTCAACTAGTTCAACTAAAATAAACAGAACACAACTCCACTATCTGTCTCATTAACTCCTCCAAACTTCTGCCACTGAAGTCCTAACTGAATTCAACCATGCATGAGCTCAATACCCCATAAGAAAAGCGTATTTCCTTCTGGAAGTTGCATGTGCCACATCCATAGCTCAAACTGAAGTGCTCCAAGAGAGTAAACTGCTGTTTAGAGTCCAAATATTATTAAGGGTAAATAATATTTGACTTCCCTATTTTTAGGAGAGGCAGTCTAAAAATAGCCTTCGACCTCTTCGACCTAAAAAATAGAGTCTCATCTATTTTTACCAACATGACCAATGCTCCAAGAATCTCAAACTGGAATCTCCGAACCATGCTCCATATGTCTAAAAATAGACATAGTCTAAAAATAGATTTTGCGCCAGAATTCGCCTGCGGGCCCACTTAGTGAAGGCGACTTCATTTCACTAAGCTCCATCATCTTGCTGCATTCTCAACACAAACAAAAGTAAACTTGAACATTCTGCCCTTAGGGTCTTATGATCTACTGATAGGAATGGACTGGCTGGAAAAGAAGAAAGCCTTGATGAACTGCTGGGATAAAACTTTGCATTGTGTAGATGAGGAAGGGAAACCTTTTATTCTCAAAGGGAAACAAAAAACTATTTCTGTAAGACAAATTTCAGCATTGCAATTAAAAAGAACACCTAGAAAAGGATACCAAGTTTATGCAGTGCATGTGGAAGAAACAGAACAGAAAATTGAAGAGGAATTATTGGATGTTGTACCAGTAATAAGAGAATTCAAGGAATTTTTTCCAAAATAAAGCCCTCATCTTCCCCCCAACAGAGAGATTGATTTCTCAATCGATCTGGTGCCGGGAGCAACACCTCTCTCCCGAGCGCCTTATCGAATGAGTCCTCTTGAACTGATGGAACTGAAAATGCAATTGCAAGAACTGTTAGATAAAGGGTATATCCAACCAACTGTATCTCCTTGGGGAGCACCGGTGCTGTTCGTGAAGAAGAAGGATGGAACTTTTAGGATGTGAATTGATTATTGTCAACTGAATAAGTTGACCATTAAAAATAGATACCCTTTGCCTAGAATTGATGATCTTTTTGATCAAGTGAGAGGAGCTTCAGTATTTTCGAAAATTGACTTAAGAACTGGTTATCACCAGCTTAGAATTAAAGAAGAAGACATCAGCAAAACAGCCTTTCGAACCAGGTATGGTCACTACGAATTTGTAGTCCTACCTTTTGGTTTGACAAACGCCCCTGCCACATTTATGTGCCTAATGAATAGTGTGTTAAACAAGTACTTGGATAAATTTGTCCTTGTGTTCATAGATGATATCTTAGTTTACTCAAAAAGTGAGGAGGAACATAAAGAACACTTGAGGATAGTATTGCAAACTCTAAAGGAAAATCAGCTATATGCCAAGTTTAGCAAATGTGAGTTTTATAAAGATAAGATCCAATATTTGGGTCATATTATTTCCAAACAAGGTCTTGCTGTTGACCCTGAAAAGATAAAGGCTATAAAAGAATGGCCTGTACCAGCTGATGTTTCAGCAGTGAGATCATTCATGGGAATTGCAGGCTATTATCGCAAATTTGTAGAGAGGTTTTCTGCCATAGCACATCCCATCACATCATTACAAAGGAAAGGTGTCAAGTTTGAATGGACTGAAAAATGTCAAAACAGGTTTGACCAATTAAAACTGAAACTTACTACAGCCCCTATACTGAAGATTGCAGATCCTGATAAAGAATTTGTGGTATGTACGGATGCCTGTAGAGAAGGATTGGGAGGAGTTCTTTTGCAGGAAAATTCAGTTATTGCTTATGAATCTAGGAAACTGAAGATACATGAACAGAATTATAGTGCCTATGATTTAGAATTAGCAGCTGTTATCCATGCTTTGAAAATGTGGTGGCACTATCTTCTTGGACAAAAATTTACATTGATCACTGATCATATTAGTCTCAAATATTTCTTTTCCCAAACTGATTTGAATGCCAGACAAGCCAGATGGCTGTCCTTTTTAAGTGAATTTGATATGGATATAAAACATATTAGAGGGAAAGAAAATAAAGTTGTTGATGCATTGAGCAAAAATGCTTGTCAGAATATCAATAGTATTGGAAGTAGTGCTCAGATCGATGTAGAAGATTTGGTGACGAAGGCAGCAAACCAAGACTCAAATTATGAAACACTTCTGGTGAAATTGCAGAAAAAGGAGAAAACTGATTTCACTCAAAACCAAAAAGGGCTGATCTGTTATAAAAAAAGATTGTATATTCCCAATGTAGAGTCCTTAAAAAGGGAAATTTTGGATGAGTACCACAAAAAACCATACGCAGGACATCCAGGATATCAGAAAATGTTAACAGCCCTGAAAAAGAAGTTGCTCTGGCCAGGAATGAAGAGAGATGTAGCAGAATATTTAAGTAGATGCATGGAATGTCAACTAGTCAAAGTTGAACATCAGCATCCTGCTAGACTTTTAAACCCTTTACCGATTGCAGAATGGAAATGGGACACAGTTTCCATGGATTTCATAACAGGGTTACCCAAAACCAAATACCAGCATGATTCTGTAATGGTAGTAGTAGATACTCTAACAAAAGCTGCTCACTTTATACCAGTGAAATCTACCTTTGGGACAACTCAAGTAGAGAATGTGTTCCTGAAGGAGGTAGTAAGGCTCCATGGGGTTCCGAAGGTGATTTTTTCTGATAGAGATGCTAAGTTTACATCAACCTTTTGGAAAGGGCTATTTGAGGGTATGGGCACTAAATTGAATTTTAGTACTGCTTACCACCCTCAGACCGATGGTCAAACGGAAAGAACAAATCAAATTTTGGAAGACATGCTGAGAATGTATGTGATGGATAGACCATCAAAGTGGAAAGATTACTTGCATTTAGCTGAATTTTCCTATAATAACAGCTACCAATCCTCCATCAAAATGAGTCCGTTTGAGGCACTGTATGGGAGGAAGTGTCGTACTCCTTTGAGCTGGAGTCAGCCAGAAGATAAACTAATGTTGGGACCAGATGCTTTACAAGAGATGGAAATAATTGTTAAACAGATACAAAGAAACATCAAGACATCACAAGATCGCCAGAAGAACGATGCTGATAAGAAAAGAGTGCACCAAGAATTTAAAGTGCGGGAGCATGTGTATTTGCGTATTAAACCCAAAAAGAGCACACTTTATGCTGGAAGTTGTGCAAAACGGGCTCCTAGATATTGTGGTCCTTTTGAAATCTTAGAAAGGGTGGGACCAGTGGCTTACAAACTGGCCTTACCACCCCATGTTAGATTTCATGATGTATTTCATGTTTCCTTATTAAAAAGATATGTGCATGATGCTTCTCACATAGTTGATTGGAATGTTGTACAGGTGGAACCAGAAGGGGAGTTTCTGCCAGAACCGCTTCAAATATTGGAGCGGGAAGAAATTGAATTGAGAAGCAGAACAGTAGCAAGAGTAAAGGTGTAGTGGAAGCACTTTACTACTGAAGAAGCTACCTGAGAAATAGAAGCTGAAATGATGGAAAAATATCCATTTTTATTTGCAAAATGAACTCTAGTAGTTGAATAATAACACTGAGGATGATGTTTATTTTCAGAGGGGGAATATGTAACACCCCCAATTCATGTGTTTGAATTTCAAAGTTAGACATTTGAACTTTAATCCTAAGGGTAGTGGACCCCAAAGGATAAATATTTTTTGAATGTAATTAAAAATTTAATTGAGGAAATGAATAAAATAATGTGGTGCAGATTGACCAAAATGAGATTTATGAGATCACTTGCTAAATCCATGAGGATGGATGAGGCAAATATTTCCCCACAATCTTTCAAAAATCCTTGAAAGAAATTAATTTTAAATTTAGGTTTTTGAGGAAAAATCTGAATTTCCCCAATGATGAGGAAAGTAGTTGGGAAGAGGTTAAAAGATGGAAAAGCTGAGGAAAAGCATAAAACAGCTTTAAAGAGTCCCTAAATTGGGAAGCCTAGGCAAACAGGAAGAAAAGCATCCTGAGATTCTGGACGCAGAATTAGAAACATGCTTTGGGGAACAATAGCTTAAATAAGCTGCTCTTGTACAGATTAGAGGTCGATCTGTGACAAGGAGAGGATCTCAGCTCGGGGGTGAGTTCTGGAGGCAGAAGGACTCTAAGGTTGGGAGGTTGGTCAATTGCATGAGTGGTATGTCTTTAAATTTATTGGTGTGTTTACTTCATATAGTATGAATTGGCTACATATAAAAGTTAATTGTATATTACAATATAAGTTCTACATTTAACAGAATCAATCATAAGGAATACACCCTTGAAATTCTGCATAGTTGTAGAACTGAAATCTGTGGAGTAGAATCCAACATAATCTTTAAACCAGTGTTGGTTTAAATATGAGGATACTTATTTCTCCACAGAAGAAATCTATAAATTGGTTTTAATTTGCTTCTGTTTCATAGCACAATTCTAATATGTATAAATATAAGAGAGAGAGAAATCTGAGTTGTCAGTACTAAATTTGGAAATAGCAGAAGAGGAATTGTAAATTTCAATGTGTATTAAAGAATGAAAGTAGAGACTGTATCGACTGATCCTATGGTTAGCACATAATTCATATATAACCAAAAGCTCAGTGGAAAATTTATTTTGCATGTAAGCAGCCAATACTGTAGCAAAAGAAAACAACTACTGAATTGCAAGAGACTATGCATTGATAGTTATATTATAAAACCATTCTAATATTAGAGAACAAAAAGTGAAAGGAAAAAAGATAGTTATGCAAATAAACAACATGCATATGTACCACAACATAGTATATTGAAGTATATGTACCCTAGTCCATTATATGCACCCAAGTCAAGGAGGTAAAATAGTAGATTGTACATACATATGTCTGTTAACATGAAAAGAGAGATACATAATTATACACTGCCTGTAGATCAATTAGACAAATATCCGGTGCATATTTATAACAAGGGTATAAAATAGAAATGGTGATATGTTGTACTATTCCCAAGAAGTATTAAAGAGATTTAGCTACTGCAACTAGTAAAACTATACACTAGTGCAGTATGAAAATGTCATACACCAGGCAGAAAGCCTTCATAAATACAAGAAGGATAGACAGAATGAACCATTATTGAACATTATAATAAAACTGAGGAATAAGAATATATGCAACCGAATTTCAATATGAAGAGAAAATAGTACATTAATTTTCTCGAGGTTCATAAACGAAAACATGAGCTGAACGATGCAAAGTGATTTATATGAGATTAGCATTTTGACCAAGATATACATATCTATATACAAAAATCGAAATGAGTATAAATCCCTGTGGCTTGAGGACTGTCTCGAAATGCCACTGGAGTAGACATAATTAAATATTCAAGTCAAGACTTAACAATGGAACTGTCCAGATTTATACAACTCATAAATAAAAATTTTAAGTTGTCTAACGAGCACTACAGAGCTATACGGATTCCCTTCAACCAGTGTTCGGTGAATACCGACCTGCAAGTGGGGAAAACGAAGCCAACGTTAACTTCAAGGCCGCTATTACTCTCTGTGGCAATGTAAGAGAGAAAAATGCAAGGCTTATATTACCTGCACAAGTCAACGACCCAAGTTAAATCCACTACTAAACGAGATAAGTAGGACGAAAGTGCGCTAAGACAAAAAGGAGGTCTGAGAAAAATGATAGTACCTGGTGAGGTAGAAGTTGAAACCCATCCAGAGCCTGTACGCGTACACAGGAGATAGAAAATTTGTTAGCAGTAAATAAATAATGAAAATGGATGCTCAAAATCGAACAACGAAATTAGCCTTACCCAATTAGTATGAGCTCGACCTACGCAGGTCAAGATGGGAATGAACCAGAGCGTCGCGCCAGCGCCAGAGCAATAAACCCCGAGAAACCATTGATGCGTTTCAGATGGAGGATAACTTCTGAACACAAGAGCCTTCGGTCAGAATGAGCTCTGGAGAATTCGCATAAGAAAATGCCAACGAATGGATTCAACACGCACCCTCTAACGCATGAGAGGCAAACCAACAAATCTCTGCAAACTAACACATAAATATATGAGACGCGATGAAATCATAACAATTGGGTGGATGCAAATCACCTGAAACAAAATAATAGCATATGATACATCTAAGTCCAACAATTGCCGTAAGGGCTCAACGAAAGGAGCGTAAAATTTAATCTGCAGAAGGAAGCCATGATTTAACAGTAAGAACCGAGTGGGTACAATAATTTCATACCTGAATCGTCATGCTAGTATGGAGATATGCCAAAGAGGTAGCCGAGCTCGGGGTAGAGCTAGGGCATCAAAAAAGATCTATCTGTCATGAATAATACCGACGCGCAGAAAGAAAACAAAAAGAACCCTGAACAAAGCCATATGTGAAATTATACTCGGATCGATTTACCAAAAACCCTAAATCCACAATGAATTGACGCCGTCCAACTGGCGAGATCTGAGGGAAGGAGTCACAGATCGAGGTATTAATAAGCCAGGTACAACCTGCATTCAATATCCAACCCAACGAGTAATGCCATTAAATGTCGATTTGAGCTGGCGGTGTTATAGAATTGGCGTAGTCGACAAGGTAAGGTGACGGGAGGAACCTGGATCGTCGTGGAACGAATCCACGTGACAAAAAAAATGGGCAGAGACTTGTTACTGCCTATGTGGCAAAACCAAAAACGAAACAAAAACTATATGTGAGCTTACGTGGAGACTGATTCTCCGTCTCCATTCAACCATACGATGCATCAAATCACAAGCTCATATTACGTGGAGGCCAAATCAATGGAATTTGTTTGAAATCGAAACAAGGATGAGTGAACAATTAAATTGACTTGATTAACATGTACGCCGAGATATAACCATAGGTCAAGTCCGTTCCATCATGACTTATATGCTATCCACCAGTGAAAACTTGGAGTACGTGGAGTCATAAAGACAGAAGTCTACGTAATTTCATATAGATATATGTATAATTAAAATCGTGGCAAATGTGTAAAACCAAATCGATTCCATCTACGTCCCTTCATGGTCTACGAATATGTCAAACAATTACAACAAGGGTGGGACTTATGAAGTGGGTAAACATATATAATTTTTATAACCCATTCCTTGTTATGATAATTATAGTGATGGATATTACAAGTTATTTAAATTTCATATGGGGTTCAGATCCATTTTATTATGTGTAGTGGAACAAAGTTGACACAGGGGAAATAAATCGAAATTTAGGGAATCGATCCTGAACAGATCACATTTTTAAAGGAATAAGCATAATCCCTTGCTAGGATTCACTGAAATAGCTGAGTGAAAAAAAAAAAAAATTGGAGGTAAAATGGGAGGTGTAACATCTTGCCACATTTCTCGATGCAATATATTGCTCCTCCGATTGCGATTGAATCCTTTGCGCTTGTTCCGATTACGATTGATCACAATCGCGACTTCGAATACTCCGATGCGATTGACCTCTCCTGCTCCAATTGCGATTGATCACTGTTCACTGCGTTTTGCCGATGCGATTAGACCTGGAACTCAAGTTGTATATGAGTTGTAGTTTATATACCAATCGGGTCCCGACTTCCAATCGCAATCGCAACTCTTATATTCTCTGATGCGATTGACCAGTGCCGATGCGATTAGAACATGAAATTGAAACATTTGTTAATCATAATTTATAATTCCATCGGGTCCGGGCTTTAATCGCAATCGCAAGTCATTTAATATATGTTCCGATGGTCTGTTTCTTTCCGATGCGATTGACTAATGTCGATGCGATTGACTAATGCCGATGCGATTGACCACTGTTCACGTAACTTAAAAAATATATCAATCATGATTTATAACCCATCGGATCCGGAACTCAATCGCAATCGCAACTTTTTGTTGTGATGTTCCGCTCCCCTTGCGATCTCCGATTGCGATTGGGGAGGGGTCCCACCTTATAAGCCATTTCGTTTTGATAGAACCTTTGGTTATATAGATATAAAGCGCTCCGCTTGTATATATTTAAGCTTAGACCTTTGTTTATATGATGCGCTGCTCATATATGTAAGGTGATGGATATATATATATATATATATATATATATATATATATATATATCCTCCATCGGGGTAGGCGATTCCCGGAATTTATGTGCCTTGTCGCTTGGGGTTAAGCGATTCCCGGAATAAGGTTTATGTATTATATGTAACGCCCATCGAGTAATGATTCTCGGAATTATACATATGACTGTATCTGCCGGCTTGGGCGATTCTCAGAATTTTATAACGACTCTGCCTCTGCCTCTGCCTCTGCTGCTCCTGTCGCTTTGCCTCTGCCTCTGCTATATTCGATTCTTCCTTTTCCTGTTTTTGCTATCTCTCTGTTTCTATCTCTTCTTCTTGTCTAATGTTGCACCGTGCTTCTTCAAATGGTCCTGTCTCTGCTTCTCTTTTCTGCCCTACTTCTTCTTTTTGCTGCTTCTGCTACTCGACCTCTGCCTCTGCCTTTGTTGTACCTCTGTTCCTTGCCTATCTTTGCATCTGCTGCCTTCTTTGCACTACATTTATTAAGTTCAAATCTTTTGTACATTACGTTGCCTATGCTTCTATTCACTGTCTCTGCTTTGTCTACTACCTCAGTTCCTTATCTATCTTGCTTCTTTTGCTGCCTTGCTACCTCTTCTTATGCTTTCTCTGCTCCTTGGCTGATGTTTCAAGTGCTCCTCCTTTGTCATATCCTTTGCCTTATTGCTGGTTCAAGTGCTGCTCCTTTGTGCTCCTTTGCCATCAATGACAACATTTCCAACAGTCTCCCCCTTTGGCATTGATGGCAACACATCCACCGATAATCCAATGCTTCCTCCAGATCTTCCTCTGTCTAGCTTCTTTTAGAAGACTTTTTCTTCTATTTCTTGCTTTTCCTCCCCCTTTGACATCAATGGCAAAGGGTTGCACATTTCTCATTATGCATTCTATCTGTTCATTTCTTCTCTCTGAGATGTGTTTAGGCCTTCTTCTTCTGAATTTGTACCATGCTGCTCTAAACTTGTGTACAAGATTTGTTGAGAGAACACTTTGAGGATTATTGGACTTGAATATACACTTAAAGATTGTGAATGCCCCATGTAACATATCAAACTTGCTTCAGCTATACTTCAGCCTATATTATAATCTTCATCTGCGATGCATATCTATTGAAGAAGGTTGTAGTTGGAGTCTATCTTCTTCTGCAATAATCATCTGTTGGTGATGATATGAGCTAGGATGATGATAATGATATTACACTTAATAGCTCCAGGTCTTTGTTACTGATGTGATCAATGAATTAACTAGAATTTGATCTAAGAGATCAAATGTCTTTGATGCTTGCATAATGAACTTTCGCAACAAAACCTTGAGGTAGGATGCATTCAATGTATTGGTCTATCACTTATCAACCATGCAATTCATTTATGACACAAGGAGGTTATGTATGTCAATGATCAATCTCTCTTTTAAAGGTGAATTTCCAGCAAATCCCTTGTGCTGAAGCAGTATTTAGATGAAAAAGAACTTTTGAGCTTCAAATGGTAATCACAGCTAGTCCTTTATTCTTCATATACTTTGACTGTTCTATCAAGATGAACTTCCACAAGAGCATATTCAAGATTTTTAAATGAAAACTTAGAAAAAAGATTTCACACTGTTTTGTAACTGATCTTAAGAAAGAGGCCTTGAAGTTATATATGTAATGACTTATTTTCATGCTGAATGCAGAATCCAGATAATGCTGGGAATACTACCTTGATGTACTTTTGCCATAATTATTTGATCCTGAGGACCTGTATCATACCACTTCTCCATGACAATAATTGATATTCTGTAGATAGGCATGCTGCTGTACCACGTTCCAATTGATACTACCTTGATAAATTATGCAAAGATTTCACTTTAGCTTGCACATGAACCCATAGTTTCTACTATTGATATTTCCATTGTTCACACCAACAGTCATCAATATCCTGACTTTGATCTTGACATCTTAACTATTTTCTTTTTCTATCATTCTAGTTTAAAAGAATGTCACTGCATTTTCTTTTCTTGGACTGCTCCAGAATCATTGCTGCTTTACATACAATTCAACTGTTCTATATATCTTGGTTCACCTCTGTGTCTATTCATCTGTTCACTGTACTTGTGTGCACCAGCTACATATATAACTGCTTTTCAGGTTTATTCTCAAATACATATGAATCTGGGCGATGTCTGTTTATTACCATCTTTGTTCTCGGGTTACCTGCTTTCATTCTCTGTACATATATGAGTTTTAAGCTTAATGGTTGAAACTCATATTACAAATTCAATTCACCTTTTTCCCTGTACTTATTCTTGTCAAACCAGTAATCTCTGTGTATCTCTGTCAGACCCATATTTTTATCCTTGTGTTTATTCACCTATTCACTGTCTTATTTCTGTTCTCGGTCTACCTATCTACATTCTCTGTTCGTATTATATGAAATATTTTCGTATATATTCCCTCGGACCTCATAAAGCGTCGAATAACATTAATAAACCACATTCATATATATATGACTCTGCCAGGGCCCGCAATTCAATCAAATGAATGCATCCGTACCTGGCTTAACCTCCGCACACCTTAGTTAAACATCGAGCAAGTTCTGCAAATGATCGCCGTCGGATATCGAGCCTCCAGATCAAGGGTGTGTATCGATTTCGCTCGATGTCTTCAATCGATGTATAACGCGCGAAGGCACACTTTAAAGGGAGGTTTTTAAACGGGTCCCTTGCCACGTGTCAATTCCTGTATGGAATCGCTCCAATTCAGAAAATACCACCTGCTCTAGATAAGCGGCGCGGAATGGCAGGGTGGTTTTCGACAATCCGCATTCACTGTTCATCTGGTCATGGTTCCACTTCCTCCTATGCTCCAGGTTCCGGTCCGACACTTCCGTGTACAGCATTAACTCGTGGTTCCAATATGTTCAACGATACTATTCAACCATTTCCATTCCACGGTCTATTCGCACACGATTTATATATTCAATATACACACCAAAGAGTATAACCAAGAACATTCTGGAGTATATGCATTAACACATGGACGAAGTACACTACTGTAGAGTCAAAACACTCTCACGCATTCCTAGAGCACCACTAGAACTCAATCATATACATGATTTCAATTCCGTCTTCCTACATAGAGATTCCTATTATAGAGTATACAGAGTTCTATCACTCCACCTGTATCCTTGGCTATGGGATTCTAACTTCAATTACACAAATCCATTATCTTTCATCAAGAAGACATACATACATTTGTACATGATTTAACTCGGCAAATGCACAATTACGAAAGGTCCCCTCCACACAGAGTTAAACAACAAATGCACAGTTACGCTGAGATAATTTCCTGATATGATTCAACCAGGAAGACATAAAACTATTCATGAAACTTATTCACAATTATTCATAAACAGATATATGTATATATACAGGCGATAGATCTTAGAAAAAATTCTTACAATTTCATAACAGGCCAGATATTCAACTCGATGGCCATTATCCTCCTATACTGTTATTGAAGAGGTTCTCTGTCTCTTTGCAGCTCTCGGGATCCCTCTCCAATCCTCTTCTGCCATTTAGGAAATGCTCCAACTCATCCCCAAGCATTTTAAGTATTTACCAGAGGGTTTTAGTCTTCAATCAAAGTCTATGCTCAATAATTTCTCAATAATTCATCTGCAAACTGTATTACACCCCTAATTCATGAATAAACCTTTGTATTACACTCCTTCAGGCCTTTTCAACTCCACTGCTCTCTTTCTAATTCCTTTTTCTTCCTGATCTCATAGTTGTTCTCATTACATGGAGCTCTTCTTAGACTACTTTCATGGGGTCTATATATGAACTACTCTCCCCCTGGGATGCTGCTTCATATTTGTAACTGGTTAGACATTTTCTTTGTTTCCTAGAGCAGCTCCCCCTGAGACTATGCTAGATTCATTATGTTATGGAGATAATAGGCTCCCCCTTTCTCTTTTCCTTCCATACTTTATTTGGGTTCATCATAGTGTCTGCTCTTCTTTTAGATTCATAGCTTTTTTTTATTTGCTTTGTTTCCATCGTATGTCTACAGTTCTTTAATATATATGGAAATTTACAGTCCTTTGCTTTGTGGCCAAGCTTGAGGCATGTATAACATCTTATTTTATCAAAGTATATTTGAGCTGATGTATAATATTTCATTCCCCTTTTTGAACATAATTTACAATCAACAGATTTATGTCCAAATTCATTGCATGTATAACAATAGCCATGGAAATTATTTGTGTACGTAGTGAAAGATTGTCCTTTCCATTTTCTTGCTTGAGGGATTCTTCTCTTTTACTGCATCCTTTGCTGGTTGGACTGGATTGGCTTTGTCTTGCAATATGCTGCATTATGTCCTTGTTTGTGGCAGGAAAAACATGTGCTATTTTCCATAGGAGGAAGGAACCTCCTTTGACATCTTCCGAATTTGTTCAATTCATCCTTAGGAGCATATGAGCCTTTAGCAGTTGATTGTTTCATCTTATCATTCTCTGTTCTTTCATGTTGCTACTTGTTTTTGTTTGTTTCTTTGCACATATTGTTCTTGCTGGCTTCTTCTTCTGTGGGAATCTTCTGAGATGCATCACTGTTCTTTTCAACTTTTACAAAAATGATTTTCTTGTTATCTTCAACCTTGGACTTACTAGTTTCACCTTCATATCCTATCCCAGTCTTTATGATAAGTGACCTTTGTGCATTTAGAGCCTGGTCCAACTATCTAGAGCCTTTCATTAGAGGTGTGTTCATTAATAGTTCTCTTTGGGATTTTTCTAAGCTCTTTCTCCGGCTCACTACTTCTTCTTCCAATCTTTCACAAACCAGATTTTTCTCTCTCATTTGTTGCAGCAGAGTGTCTTCTATTTTCTTTGCTTCTTCAAGCTGTGTCTTCAGGCCAATAATTTCTTTCTTATCTTCATATTCTCTCTCATCACATATTTTCACCAATGTCTTCAGGTCTTTGTTTTCATTCTTCAGTCTTTCTATTTCAGTCAAGGCTGTGTCAAGTTTGGCTTTTTCTTCAGCTGTAATTTCTTCATGGTTCTTATCTCCATTCACACTAGCAGGTACTTCATTTGATTGAACATTTTCCTTTTGACATGAATTTTTCTTCTTCTTATTTTTCTTTTCTTTCTTGATAGTGCAGTCCTCTGTGTCTACTCCATGCATGAAATTCAATATGTCCCAGATTTCTTTTGCAGAGGTTAAATCCATTATCAACTCAAGGTCCTTGTTATGAAGATTGTTATATATTACACATTTTTCCTTGGCATTCCTCTATTGTTCTTTCACCGTGGGTGAGTCTTTGCAGTAACCATCACACACAAGCTTCCATACCTCAGGTTCATAAGCCAATAATCCTGTCTTAACCTTATCTCTCCATTCAGGAAAGTTTGTTGTATTTAGCACAGGTACATTTTGATAGTCCATGACTCAACCAGATCTCCTTCAAGCTATTAAGCTTACACCAAAGGAACTTGGCTCTGATACCAATTGTTGAACCCTTAGTTAAACTGAGAGGGGGGTGGTGAATCAGTTTAACACATCCATGGACTTTTAAAACTTTTCCCTTAAATCTTATTTACACCTTTATTTCATGGTCAACTTAATATGTGAGCAATCTTAATTTGTGAGTAGCAAGTATCAAGCAGATTTGTTAATGTAACAACAGTCTTAATATGCAAGCAACATGTATTAAGCAGATTAGATAAACCACATCAACACATAGACATTATACACAGAGACACCAGATATAAGTGGAAACCCATAAAGGGAGAATACCACATCTTATTATTGTTGTGATGCAAAGGCAAGCTCCAACTCCCTCTCACCACTGATTTTCTGTAGGCACCAACCTACATGAGGCTCCTACCTCAGTTATACAAGCTACAACTTGCAAGGAAGATCCAACTCCCATCAATTTTCTGCAGGCACCAACCTACGGGAGGCTCCAACCTCAATTCTGCAAGCTACAACTTGCAAGGAAGCACCAACTCCCTTCGATTTTCTGCAGGCACCAACCTACAGGAGGCTCCTACCTCAATTAGCTACAACTGACATCTATCAAGCTACAACTTGATAGGGAAGCTCCAACTTCCTTACTCTTTCAAAAGAAAAACACTTGCTGATTTACCTTGGATATCAGATCTGTTCTGTACCTTCTTCTCTGCTATTCATCAACTCTTATATCAGACCTGCATCATCTCTGCTCATCCCCTTCTTCTTCTTTGCTCAGCTCCTCCTTATTCACATTCTTATTGCAGCTTGCTTATTTTCTTCAACTCTCTTTAATTCTGCTGCACACTCTCTCCTTTTCTCATTCTATTTTCATTAACTTTTCTCCCCTTGGATATTACCCTGTTTTATACAAAAATAGCTTCATGGCTATTTGTATTCCACTGGGAATTTGAAATGGACAGCCATGTCTCTTTTCCTTCTGCCTTCTCATATCTTTTCAACTCACTCAGAAAAATGTAACTGTAGGTGCTTATTTTAATATTACAGTGGGATATTTTCTTTCTTCCGGAGACTTGCCAATGCAACACAAACAATATAAAAAAAATAAAATATTACATTTAATTACAATGAGAGCTCCAGCTCACTCATACCGCCTTTTCGATCACTGCGCATTTGTCTTTTCTTTGATTGTGTTTGTCCCTTTCTCTCCTCTGTGTGCCTTTCTGTTTATGGCTGCTGCGTAACTCCTGTATTTATGAACTGCATTTTTCATTTTTATATCAGCGCTTTATATATATATATATATATATATATATATATATATATGAAACTTCTGACTGTAATTATGGGAAAATTCCAACCCTTTACGTACAGCAAGTGTCTTGTTGATGTGGGAGTTCCGCAAGCGGAACATACATACACCACAATTTTATTAAATAAAGAATCGCCCTCCACCTTGAGCCGAGGCCCGTGGGTCTACAGACTACGCGGCATATTTTAATACCATCACAACCATCATTTTATCCTTATGATAGCTCTTATATATATATATATATATATATATATATATATATATATATATATATATATATAACCCAACTTTCATTATACTAGTTGCCTTTTATTATGCATTTAAATCAATTCTCAGCGTATATAATAAAAACTGTTTAAAACATATAAAAACTCCTTTCGGGCCCTCTTGCCACATTTCTCGATGCAATATACTGCTCCTCCGATTGCGATTGAATCCTTTGCACTTGTTCCGATTGCGATTGATCGCAATCGCGACTTCGAATACTCCGATGCAATTGATCACTGTTCACTGCATTTTGCCGATGCGATTAGACCTAGAACTCAAGTTGTATATGAGTTGTAGTTTATATACCAATAGGGTCCCGACTTCCAATCGCAATCGCAACTCTTATATTCTCCGATGTGATTGACCAGTGCCGATGCGATCAGAACATGGAACTGAAACATTTGTTAATCATAATTTATAAGTCCATCGTGTCCGGGATTCAATCGCAATCGCAAGTCATTTAATATATGTTCTGATGGTCTGTTTCTTTCCAATGCGATTGACTAATGCCGATGCGATTGACCACTGTTCACGGAACTTAAAACATATATCAATCGTGATTTATAACCCATCGGATCCGGAACTCAATCGCAATCGCAACTTTCTGTTGTGATGTTCCGCTCCCC
Organism: Pinus albicaulis; assembly: GCA_034641835.2. Taxonomy (NCBI): domain Eukaryota; kingdom Viridiplantae; phylum Streptophyta; class Pinopsida; order Pinales; family Pinaceae; genus Pinus; species Pinus albicaulis. Next base: position 400,110,484 of record CM076582.1, on the reverse strand, counting down.
TTGCGATCTCCGATTGCGATTGGGGAGGGGTCCCACCTTATAAGCCATTTCGTTTTGATAGAACCTTTGGTTATATAGATATAAAGCGCTCCGCTTGTATATATTTAAGCTTAGACCTTTTTTTATATGATGCGCTACACATATATGTAAGGTGATCGATATATATATATATATATATATATATATCCTCCATCGGGCTAGGCAATTCCCGGAATTTATGTGCCTTGCCGCTTGGGGTTAATCGATTCCCGGAATAAGGTTCATGTATTATATGTAACACCCATCGGGTAATGATTCTCGGAATTATACATATGACTGTATCTGCTGGCTTGGGCGATTCTCGAAATTTTATAACAACTCTGCCTCTGCCTCTTCCTCTGCTGCTCCTATCGCTTTGCCTCTGCCTCTACTATATTCGCTTCTTCCTTTGCCTGTTTTTGCTATCTCTCTGTTTCTATCTCTTCTTCTTGTCTAATGCTGCACCGTGCTTCTTCAAATGGTCCTGTCTCTGCTTCTCTTTGCTGCCCTACTTCTTCTTTTTGCTGCTTCTGCTACTCGACCTCTACCTCTGCCTTTGCTGTACCTCTGTTCTTTGCCTATCTCTGCATCTGCTACCTTCTTTGCACTACATTTATTAAGTTCAACTCTTTTGTACATTACGTTTCCTCTTCTTCTATTCACTGTCTCTGCTTTGTGTGCTACCTCAGTTCCTTATCTATCTTGCTTATTTTGCTGCCTTGCTACCTCTTCTTATGCTTTCTCTGCTCCTTGGCTAATGTTTCAAGTGCTCCTCCTTTTTCATCTCCTTTGCCTTATTGCTGGTTCAGGTGCTGCTCCTTTGTGCTCCTTTGCCATCAATGACAACATTTCCAACACTTTCCAAATCCTAACTCCACAGCCAATCATGTGCCATTCGCACTACCTCCTGCCTACATCACCATAGTCTATAGCCCATCACGATGACCATTCCCACCTCTTCCAATTCACGAGGCCGACAACCAATAGCGTGCCTATCGCACCATTTGGGTGCACAATCAGCTCAACCCAAAATGGATGTGATAAAATTATGAAACATTCTTTATAAATATTTGAGGTTCGCCACCATGTCAACTATTAACCAATCAGAGTGTTGTCGTGCAAATACGATGCAAAGTTAGCAAACCCAAAATTGGATGTGATAACGTCATAAAACGGTTTGTATAAAGTTGTTTCAAATCTGCGAAATGAGTTGTAATAAGGTTTTTAATCTTAGGGTATATATATATATATATATATATATATATATATATATATATATATATATATATATATTGTATGCACTGTGTGTTGTGTGTATTGTAAGCACAGAAAAATCTCGAAGGCAGAAAAAGACAGAGAAAGGAGTAAAGACAATTTTTTTAGGAGTTGTGTCTTGTAGCAGCCTAAAGCATTTTTGTGAATCCAGAACACAGTAGTTATGAAGATGATTTTCACTTTGTAATAGTTTGAAAGTTTAATGAATAGAAATTTTTATTCCATCTTTTTCCACACTGTCTCATTGAATTCTCTGTGTTAGAAGAGGAACTTTTAATTACCTCTCTATGTGTTTGGAATATTCAGAAATTCCAACATGGTATTAGAGCTAGTCCAAGATCTTTGAATTTTCCAAAGAAGTTGAAGGAAGAAGAAGGAGTTGTTGAAACTTTTGACCAGGAGTGTGAAGGCTCAGCAAAACAAGGTATTTACCAAAACAGAGTTTTGTGTTTGTTTTAAAAGAGTGAAGTCCAGAGAAGTCTCTTGAAGACAGAGTTTAATCTCTCAGCAGTGAGAAGGTTTATTTGAGAAACACTGTCAATTTTTAAAAACATAGTTGAGTAATATAGCTATGGCAAGAGCCAACACAAGCACGAGTATGGGAAATACTCAACTCCCACAATTCAATGGGAAGAACTATGACTATTGGGAAATCACAATGAGAGCCCTCTTTTCCTCTCAAGATTTATGGGAGCTAGTTAAAGATGGTTTAGAAGAACTAGCAGATGAACAAGCATATAATGCCTTAACACAAGTAGAGAAGGATTTGCTGAATATTAATAGGAATAAGGAATCAAAATCTCTCTTCTATCTCTATCAGGCAGTGCCTGAAAGTATATTTCCAAGAATTTCAGTTGCAAAGAGGTCCAAGGATGCATGGGATACCCTCTAGAAAACCTACCAAGGTATGGAGAAGGTAAGGAAAAAAAAGCTTCAATTAATAAGAAGAGATTTTGAACTTATTTGCATGAAAGAGTCTGACATAATAGACTCATTCTTCATAGTTTTTATTGGTTTGGTTACCCAAATGAGATTTCATGGAGAGACCATAGAAGAGAGAAGAAGAGTGGAGAAAGTATTGAGGAGCTTACCCTCAAGGTTTTATGTGATAGTAACAACCATTGAAGAGATAAAGGATGTATCATTATTTACTATTGATGAGCTTCATGCATCATTGATGACACATGAAAAAATATTGGGCATAATAACAAACTCATCTTTGGAGCATGCCTTCAAGACCCAAATGCCCTTTGGAAGAGGAAGAGTTCAAGGCAGAGGAAACTACAGAGGAAAATTAAGAGGCAAAAGCCAAAATAGAGGAAGAAATAGCCCTGTAAATACTAGTGGAAGGGGCAGTAACCAAAATCAAAATCAAAGCCAAAGTAGTAGCCAACAAGGTGGACAAAATCAAGCACATTGAAAAAGGTATGATAAATCTCAAGTCCAATGTCATTACTGTAAGAAATATGGCCATTATTCCAATGAATGTAGGAAGTAACAGAGTGACAAGGGTAATAGACCCAATGCTAACTTCACTAAAGAAAATATCAATCAAGAGAATTTTTTTTTAGCATGTAATATGGATGAAGAATAGAGTGAAGATATATGTTTTCTAGATTCATGATGTAGCAACCATATGATTGAAACATTTCTATTTTTTCCATGATTGATGAAAATGTGAAGTCTCAAGTAAAATTGGGGACAGACAATAAGGCCTCTGTCACAGGGAAAGGAAAAGTAAGTGTTTTAACAAATAAAGGAGAAAGGAGATCCATATCAGATGTTTACTATGTGCCTAGTATGAAGTGTAACCTTTTCAACATTGGACAACTCATTTAGAAATGCTACAATGTTTTCTTTGAGTATTATGTATGCACCATCATGGACATACCACCAAGCAAGAAAAAGATTTCAGAAGTGAAGATGACAAGAAACAAAATGTTTCCTCTCAATATGAGAGCAGATTTGAAGAAAGGAGTTTCAATGGTAGCAGTGACACAAGAAACATTCCAAAGAGAATTAAAGGATGAAAAATGGTTATGGCACTCGAGATTTGGACATATCAACTTTGGAGGTCTGAAGTTGTTGCATAGAAAAGGAATGGTAAAGGGATCACCATTGATTGAAAATACAGACAGCCTATGTGAAGGCTGCATCTTGGGCTAACAACACAGAGAAAGCTTTTTATCACGGAAAAGCATAAGGGAAAATGTACCCTTAGAAATAGTCCATTCTGATTTGTGTGGACCAATGCAAACACCATCATTAGCAGACAACCACTATATGCTGACCTTTATTGATGATTATAGAAAAAAACTTGGGTTTATTTCTTTACGTTGAAGAGTGAAGTGTTTGAGAAATTCTACCACTTTAAGGCTCTTGTACAGAAACAAAGTGGGTGGCATATTAAGGTCTTTAGAACATATAGAGGAGGATAATATATCTCCAAATAATTTCTGTATTTTTGCAGAGAAAATGGGATTCGCAAACAATTTAAAACAAGGTATACACCACAAAAAAATGGTGTTGCTGAAAGAAAAAAGAGAACCATCATGGATATGGTAAGAAGCATGCTGAAGGAGAAACATTTTCCAATTGAATATTGGGCTGAAGTTATACATTGTGCAGCATATGTGCTAAATAGATGCATAACAAAGAGTGTTATGAACAAAGTTTCGGAAGAAGCATGGAGTGGCATAAAACAGTTCGTCACCCACATGAGAGTTTTTGGTTGTGTAGCTTATGCACACATTCCAGATTAGCTAAGGAAGAAGTTGGACAGTAAGGGGGAGAAGTGCATATTTTTTGGATACAGTGAAAAATCCAAATCATATAGATTGTATAACCCATCCACCAATAACTTTATGATAAGCAGAGATGTACAATGTATTGAGGAAGAAGCATGGGATGGAAGCATTGAGAAAATAGTGAATGTAAAAAGTTGTTTGTCTCATGATGATGATGAGAAAGAAATGGCTCAAAGAAATCCCTTATTAGGAGCACCACCTCCACCAACACAAGGACTAGAAGTTGCACCACAAGTAGGTATGAGAACACCCTTAAGAAGTGATGACAGTGCTTCTCCAAGCACATCACAAGGAGAAAATTTGAGTGCTTCTACAAGCACTAGTTCGACAAGTGAAAGAGGAACCAGATTCAGAAGTCTGAATGAAATCTATGAGCAAGAGGTAGAAAATGAAGGTATGAACTCTTTATTTGCATTATATTTTCATGCAGAAGATCCTATTCATTTTGAAGAAGCTGTAAAAGAGAAGAAATTGATAGATTCTATGGATGAAGAGATAAATTCCATAGAGAAAAATAAGACATGGGAATTAGTTAATCTCCCAAAAGGCAAGGAAGTAATTGGAGTGAAATGCATTTATAAAACCAAAAGAAATTTTAAAGGTAATATTGAAAGGCACAAGGTTAGACTTGTTGTCAAAGGCTACAAGCAACAACAAGGAAGAGACTATGAAGAAAATTTTGCACCACTTGCAAGAATGGAAACAGTAAGAGCAGTGTTTTCCATAGCAGCACAACACAAGTGGAAAGTTTACCAAATGGATGTGAAATCAACATTCCTGAATGGAGTATTGATGGAAGAGGTATATGGTGAACAACCTCTAGGCTATGAGAAAAAATGCCAAGAGCACAAGCTATGCAAATTGAAGAAATCTCTATATGGGCTGAAACAAGCACCAAGAGCATGGTACAGTAGGATAGATACTTATTTATTGGAAAATGGGTTTGAAAAATGTGAAGGAGAACCCACATTATACATTAAGGAAAAATATGGTAAGATGCTCAGTGTTGTTTTGTATGTTGATGATGTTATATTCACATGTAATGATGATTACCTCATTGAGAATTTTAAAACAACCATGAAGGATGAATTTGAAATGACTGATATGGGATTGCTGAGATATTTCTTAGGAATAGAAGTAGAGAAAAATGAAAATTAAATTTTTTATTTCTCAAGAAAAGTATGTTAAAGAAGTTTTGGAAAGATTTAACATGCAGGATTGCAAAGAAGCAATTACTCCTACAATGATGGGATAGAAACTAAGCAAAGAAGATAGCAACAAGGATTTTGATCCAAGTTTGTAAAAGAGCATAGTTGGTAGCCTTATGTATTTGACTGCAACTAGGCTAGATATTATGCATGCTATGATTTTAATTTCCATATTTATGGAAAGGCCAAAGGAGGCACATTGGCAAGCAGCAAAAAGAATTCTAAGGTATGTGAAAGGAACAAAGAGGTATGGAATTTTATACACCGCTTCCGAAAATTTTGAATTGATTGGAAATACTAACAGTGATTGGGCTGGAAGTATAGATGAAAACACCTATGGATATGTTTTTCATATGGGATCATGAGCCATCTCATGGGCTTCTAATAAACAACCAATTGTGGCTTTTTCAACAACAGAGGTAGAGTATGTGGCAGCTACAACAGCAACATGTGAATTAGTTTGGATGAGGAGAATGTTAAGAAGTTTGTGTCATGAACAAGAAAAAGGAACAACAATTTATTGTGCTAATCTCTCAGCTATAACATTGTCAAAGAATTCAGTGTTTCATAAGAGAACGAAACATATTGATGCCAAGTATCACTACATCAGAGAGTTAGTGAGCAATGGAGAAATTGTTTTACAACATTGTAGAACAGAGGAGCAATTTGCTGATATATTAAAAAAACCATTGGGGCAGAAGAGTTTTAATTACCTAGGAACTTTTTTGGGTATGGAAGAACACATTAATTTTGTTTAAGGGGGATTGTTGAAATATTAAACCCAACTACAAACTTGATGGAGAAGGACAAAGACTTAAATTTTCATGGAGATGGATGCAGCAGCAGAAGCAGTTTTATTTTGCTTTTATTTGCACTCAACTGTGCATTTAGTTGTGGTTTTAATACACATACAAATTCATATTTTTATTTATGGTTGTAGCCTGTCTTGTATTAAAGAGCCCTGGTTTGACCACACAACCCCGCCTCTTCACAAACCTTACATCCTCGCACCATTACACCATAAACTCCACCAACCAACCATTTTAATTAAACGAGCCGTTTGATTTGAATTCAAATGACCCCACGTCATTCGCATGGATCCCACTGTTCCATGTTATTCGCATGGAGCCCACTATTCCACGTCCTAACTCCACATCCAATCCTATTCCATTCGCACTACCTCCCACCTACATCACCACAGTCCATATCCCATCGCGACGACCGTTCTGACCTCCACCAAGCCATGAGGCCGACTGCCAATAGCACGCCTATCGCACTGTTTGGGTGCATAGTCAGCTCAACCCAAAATGGATGCAATAAAATTATGAAACTTTTTTTTATAAAGATTTGAGGTCTGCCACCGTGTCATCTATTAACCAATCGAATCACTATGACGCAAATACGATGCACAGTCAACAAGCCCTAAATTTGATGTGATAAATTCATAAACCGGTTTGCGTAAAGTTGTTTCAAATCCGTGAAATGCGTAGTAATAAGGTTTTTAACCTTAGTGTTAGTGGTTTAATGTTTTATGTTTATTTTCGTATGCTGTGACAATTTATTTAAACATTAGGTTATATATATATAACAATTGTATGCATTATGCATTGTGTGTATTGTAAGCACAAAAAAAGCCCGAAGGCAGAGCAGAGCACTCTGTGCATTTTTTTTTACAGTGAGAATGCCCAAAGGCAGAAAAAGACAGAGAAAGGAGTAAAGACAGTTTTTTTAAGAGATGTGTCTTGTAGTAGCCTAAAGAATTTTATGAATCCAGAACACAGTAGTTCTGAAGATGATTTTCACTTTGTAATAGTTTGAAAGTTTAACGAATAGAATTTTTTATTGCATCTCTGTCCACGCTGTCTCATTGAATTCTCTATGTTAGAAGAGGAACTTTTAATTTCCTCTCTATGTGTTTAGAATATTCATAAATTCCAATAAAAGTACTATAATGATTATAAATGGCCCATTGCTAAAAATAATTTTTCATAGGCACATTGTTTGTTCATAAATCCACCTATTATCTCTGGATCCTCATAGGCTCATTATTTTTCCATAAGTTTCTAATTTTGACTAATGCAAGCAAGTTGTATTCACCCCTCTTGGGCATTCAAACACTAAAACATATGCAAATGTAAATGTGTCTATAGTGGATCGAAGAAGAAAAGGATTTCCAATGACTCTTTAGTTTTATACTCCCCTAAATTATCCATAGTTTTTTTTTCTTTTCCACAAAAATACAAAAAAAAAATTAAAAAAAAAAAACCATTTAATTTCTTCTTTTTTTTAAATATTGATAAAAAAAAATTAATCTAGTAAACATTAATAATCATTATCAATATAATTCAATATTAATTATATTTTATAATTAGCTATAAATTCATCTCACATTTATATTATTTATTAATTTCTTGATAAATTTTAAATTTATCATATAGCAAGATTGTATGTCATTTGAAAGATTGTTATGAATATTCCATGATTGTATGACATTTTGAAAATTTTTAATGAATCTAAACATTATATGCTATTAATTTTAAAAGATATATTATGTTATTAGATTGTAAATGAATATAATGTATTGTTTTATTTGGAAAATAATGTTATATTTTATTCTACTTTTGTAATAATAATTAATTAAAAAATTTTAAATGATATTTTTTAATTTTTAATATTTTTATGTATTTTAATTATATTAATTTTAAAAATAAATAAATTTAAATTATTTCAAAAAATATATAAAATATATATTCTTTAAAACTAATTACTTAAAATGTATATTTTTATAATTTAAAAAATGTTAAATTTTTTTAGGAAATTAATATAAGAGAAAGTTAAATGTATATTGATTTTTTTTATTTAAAATTAAAATTAAAATATGCACTTATAAATGCATATTTTCATATATTTTCATAGTTTGAAAAAAAATTAATATTTTATTTTATATAGAGATTAATATAAGAAAAGAAGAGATTTTTTTTAATGTAATTTTCATATAGATCTTATAAAAATTAAATGGAAACTTTTAAAAATAATCTTAAAAATTTAAAAATTAAAAATTAAAAATATTATCTCATATAAAACTTCATATAAATGAAAAGTATAACATTTTACTAAACTATAATTTTTACTAGTGTTAATCATTATATTCTTCTATATTATATTGTGTTGAAGTCCAATAAGAAATTGTAGCACATAACAAAAGACAGAAAAGATGAGATTTTTTTTTTAATGTAATTGTCATATAAATCTTATAAAAATTAAATGGAGAACTTTAAAAATAATATTAAAAAATAAAAAAAATAAAAAATAACAATATCATCTCATATAACATTTCATTAAACTATAATTTTTACTAGTGTTAATCATTACATTCTTCTATATTATATCGTGTTGAAGTCCAACAAGAAGTTGCAGCACACACACTAGTGTGTGATCAATAGCTCCTAGCAACACCTACACTAGTGTGGGCTAAATTTGGTGCAGTGTCTAATTTAATTTTCCCTTAATTAAATTGGACAATAAAATGTAATCTTATCTCATGATCACTTGTAACAGTTAACTGAGTGTGATAAAATCAGTTAGCTCATGTATTTCAAGTTGAGGGTGGTTGGTGAGGCATGCAGAGTAATTCTATTAGTTATGGAGTTCGAATTGCAGTCGGTGCATTAGTTTAATGCATGAGTAATCAATTAACTTAGTTAGGCGAGTTAGAGTCAGCTGAACTAGTTGTAACTGTTTCTTGCACTAGTGAGAGATCAAATGAATTAAATATTATTTAATTCACAATCAGTGATCTGCCATGCAACTGATGATTTACTATTAATAGTTGCATGCATGTCAGTTCTAGTGGAGACCCACTTGAGACAAAGGTGAAAGGGAGGTTAAATATCAATTGTGTGATTAGTAGGTTGCTTGTTGCAACTAGACATCCATTGGAGTACCCATGATCCTTGTGTAGTTTAGGAAGGCCAAAATTCCTAAAGAATAGGAATTGAATTCATCAATAATTGCACAAGCCAGGTAGGTTTCTTAAAGGATGATAATTTGCTAAGTGTTGGTCAGTTTTATCCAGGATAGTGTGAGACAGTTAGCAGAGTGTAGGAGACTCTTCTGATAATAGTGAATTGTAATTTTTTCACGATTCCATGGTTAATATACAATATAAGATAGAGGGGTTTTGAACAATAATATTTCTCAAGGAACTTATCTGTGTTGTGGTTTGATTTGATTCTTTCTTTGCTTCATGTGATTGGAGATTGTGTTTAATTTCCACAATTGATTTGTAGAAGCGATTCAGTATCTAGCTTTAGTACACTGTTATATTGGATTCAATCCATTGATATACATATTTTTGTATAATATCTACATGGTATCAGAGCACAATAAATCACTATAGTGGAGGAAAATTTGAGTTTGTGACTGAATAGAATTCGAATTTGCAGAACACATTCTTGGTGCTACAGGTGATGCAGGATCAAAATGGCTTTAAATGGATTGAGATTGGAGTATGCACTCAAGGGAAGCTCTAATTATATTTCTTGGAAAGATAGGATGGGGGTAGTACTAGAGGACAATGGGTTGAAATAATTCATTTACGATGATGTTCCCAAACCCGCTATAGCAGATGTTGCAAATCTTGATGCATGGAAAAAGAAGGTTGAAAAGGCGAGGATGATCTTATTGGAGGGAGTACGAGACCACATTGTCTCAAGTCTCCATGGAAAAGTGACACCATATGCAATGTGGAAAGATTTGACAGATCTATTTCAGAGCAACAATGATCATAGGAAATTGGCACTGAAGGATAAACTCAGGAAGATCAAAATGCAGAAAGGCGACTCCATGCCGAAATATTTAACAAAGTTTGTCCAATGTTGGGATGAACTTGGGATTGTAGGCATTACTATCGCTGATGATGATTTGGTGAGCCTAGCTCTTCTAGGACTTTCCAAGAGTTAGAATAGTTATTAGGACTCCATCAATGGAAGGGAAAAGTTTCCATATTGGGAGCGACTTTGGTCAGATTTGGTGCAAGAAGAATTCAGGTGGAATATCACAGATGGATCTTCATCTAAGAATGAATATGAAGAAGATTTTTCTTTGGATGCCAAGGCGAAGAAGGTGAAATGAAAGAAATTCCATTCCAAACCTAAGTCCAGTAAAGATGGAAAGAAGCACGACATGTCCAAAGTGAATTGTTTTCACTATCACTAGCATGGACATTATGCCACTAGTTGTCCACAAAAGAAGAAGAACAAGAAGGCTTTAGGATCTATAGCTGGTGAGGCTTTGGCTTCAAAATTTGAGTTTGAATTCTCTCTCATTGCATGCATGGTGTCAAGTTCAATGGGATCAGTGTGGTACTTGGATAGTGGTGCTTCCTTTCACATGACGAGAGACAAAGAACTTTTCAGTAGCTTGGAGGAGAAGGACCTCCAGATGCATATAGAAATGGGTGATGACGGGCAGTACAGTGCTATCGAGATTGGTACCATTACCTTCAGAGGTCGTCAGGTAAACCTTTTCAATTAAAAGATGTAATGCATGTATCGGGCTTGAAGAAAAATTTAGTCTCAGTTGCAATGATGGAGGATAGAGGATATGATGTTGTTTTCAGTGAAGGAAAATATTTCCTGTGACACAAAACAATAGGAAAAGCCAAGAAGATTGGGTTTTGAGTTAATAATATCTATAAATTTGATTGTGATGGTTGTGCAACATTGATGGGTAAGGCGGACAAAGTGGTGAGTCAGGATTGGGGTGAGTTATGGCACAAGAGATTGGGCAATCTTCACCATAGAGCCTTGAAGGTCATGTAACAGATTTCTACGGGGCTTCCCAAGGGTACACTTGCGCAATCAGACACGTGCAAGGGATGTACTATGGGGAAGTATGCAAAGGCCACTTTTCATGAGAAGGAGAATTGAGATTAGGAAATCCTTGAGAGAGTTCACTCAGACGTGTGTGGACCATTATCTACTGCTTTGAAAACAAAGCATAAGTACTATGTCATATTTTTTGATTAATTTTCTCAAAATTTTTGGATCTACTTCATGTAGAAGAAATATTAGATGTTCTCAAAGTTTCTTGAGTTCAAGGCACTGGTGGAGAAAGACACGGTGAAGAATGTGAAGGCTCTTAGGAGCAAAACTGGTGGTGATTACATCTCCAATGAATTCAATAACTTTTGCGACAAAGAAGGAATTTTTGAGAGAACTGATTGCGCCTCATAACCCACAACAGAATGGGGTCACAAAAAGAAAGAACATAACAATTATGGGTGAAGCATGAGCGATGTTTCATGATCAGAGCCTACCGTTGCATCTATGGGTGGATACATACAACACAACGGTATTTTTGTAGAACTGCTGTCCTCATCGGATACCTGGCATGAGTACACCAGAGGAGGATTTTACTGGTAAGAAACTTGATGTTTCACATTTTAAGATTTTTGGCTCATCTGCTTATGTGCATGTGACCAAAGACACCAGGAAGAAGCTAGAACCAACAGCTGAGATTGGAATATTTTTGGGGTACACAGAAACTCCCCATAAATATCGGGTGTATTTTCCAAACAATAGAATGACTGTTGTGTGATGGGATATAAAATTTAATGAGGAGAAATCCATGTGATTTTCCCTTGAGAGGGAGCTAGATTTTCATGCGGAGGAGGAAATATTGGTTGCAAAGAATGAACCTCAATATGTGGAGCAGCCACATGCGGAGGATCATGGAGTGGCAGAAAACACTCATGCAAATCCATCCACCAAAAATTGTAGAAGGCGCACCATGAAAGTTGATAGATTGAGACTTGATGCAACAGAGAATGTAGGAGACCCTACTTCACTATGCACACAGAGATAGTCTCCAGACATGTTTACTAGATACATGCCTCTTATGATCAAGTGTATTGTGAAAGAACCATCTTCCTTTCAGGAAGCAGTGTAGCAACCAATTTTGGTTGATGCTATGGTAGAGGAGTATGACTCCATCGTTAAGAACAATGAATGGGAGGTTGTCCCAAGACCAGTCTGTAAATTAGTGGTTGGATATAGATGGATATATAAGGTGAAGCAAGCTATTAATGGGAGTGTGGAGAAGTACAAGGCCATATTTATTAATCTGAAAGGAGTGTATTAGTTCTGCTGTGCTAAGTGTCCTTTTAGTTAAATAAACATGTACAAATTGTCTCCATAATTTTCTTAAGGTATGAAAGTTTTAACCATGAAAATTAGATGAATTAGTGAGCTTTAAGTATGTAAATAAGCCTTAAAAACACTGAACAACAGTGCATAATAGAGAAAAAAATTCAGACATAAGTTTTAAACATGAGGCATGATGAAGCAAATCACCCCTCCTGGGCTACATCTACTTGTCCAACTCCCAATGGCATGCCCATATTTTTCATTATGCTAAAAATTGTAAGTTACATATTTTTTCAAGCCTCTAATGGCTGTTTTCTCTACACCAGTGGCTCCAGAATGCTCAAATTATTCTAGATAGACTCTTGTTTCACCAAAATTGGTCGTAAATTGACCTCTTTATAGATTTTTCCCAATGTCAGCTAGAAAATCTCCACTAACTGTGGAGAACTCCAGTTACCTGTGGCTAAAAATTGAAAAGAACCTAAATTTAGGGTCGGTGCCCATATTCCTCCCATTATGGACCATTTAAATTTAAATTTAACGGTTAGGCAGAGTGGTTACAAGTCAACCCTTTGCCATAACCCATGCGATTTGAGTTTGACATAACTTCGCAATATGGTTGGAATCGAGAGTTACGAGTTCCATAACATTTAACCATCACATTTAACTTACCTCCACATGTGATCACCATTTGCAACAAACCCACCAGAGGTCTTGGAACTTGGAGTGCGATGTTCCAAACACTTTACATTAAATGGCATAGTGACATGTGAACATTCCTAGAAATTGTGCCGACGGTTTAATTAAATGCTGTGGTTAAAGTGGATGCTGCGGTACTAGGCGTATGGTCATGTGATAGGGGGGGTTGGCCTCCCAAGCTCTCGACACAAAAATTAACCAACTTCAAATATGTATGGAGGCCTATAGGGGTAAAAATTACCCCACAGGAAGAATGGTAAGAGGTCTTGCATGTGGAGAGGAGGTCGCGGGTTTGACCCCTGTCGACTGCACAAAACTTTTACACCAACCTTGTGAGGACACGTGGTGGCCTGCGGGCTTACCAAGTGTCACTCAATAATTCACCCATCTATAAACACATCCAATGGTCATATCAACTTCCACACCATCAACATCCAACAACACACAAAGTGCCGCATGGTGCCACCACATTGGCTCAGAAGAAAATGGAATATTCCCAGGATATTCTGCTGATTGTCCCTACAAGTTGACTAGGCATTGAGTCACCAAAATTTTGGCTATTTGGGAAAACAAAAAAAGTGCAATATATTCCTCATACAACATCATTTTTTCGAACCGTTCACGGCGCCATAATTGCAATGACGAGACCTATTTGGTTGCTCAGGTTTGGACCTATTTTGAGCACTTTCATTTTTGAGCATATGACTTGATCTCCTTATCACACGTCCCCACTAGGAAGCTTTTGGACCCCAAAAGCTCTCTGGACTGCTGAACATGAAGATGAGGAGACTGTGTCCCCACTCTTTCAACCTTTACCCACTGAAATTTCCCTGATTTCATTAATTGGAGATTTTAATGAAATGATAAATTTTTCCTTGATTCCATTGACCAACCATTATTGTTTTCGACATTGTCATGCTGCACATACTAAACTTGCAGAAAAACAACTTAACTTTATAGTAAATATCATGTCTCTACATTGGTTTATAACCAAAGGAAACTTGAAATTACTCTCACCTTGGATCGTGTCCTTATGGAGATTTTTTGTTGAATTAGCCTTGAACTCGTGTCGATTCCTGACCAAGTTTCTTCTTCATTGTACCATGCCTTTCTGAAACCAGCAATGACCATTTCTGAATCTTGTGCCTTCTTTGCTAAGTTTCTTCGCCCTCTCTTGGACCTTTGCAACTTTTTGCACTGACACTTTGTTTTCAGCACCGCTCGACACCAATATCGACTGCTGCAACTGCTTGCCATCTTCTTTCAAAGACAACCTACTTTCAAACTAAAAAAACTCATTATATACATCAGTATTTGTATGAAAACAATTATGTAAAACTTCTCTTTGTTTAATCATCATCAATGTCAAGTTTTGACTTACATTGACGAGCCTCTTCATATGCCTTGCATTAACTAAAGAAGTGTCTAGTTTTTTACGATGAGCTCTCACAATATACTCGCTATCTTTGAATAAATGGTATTTGTTCTCATGGCGATGAAATATTTCTTTCCTGTCATACAATTAAGGACTGCCCAACACCATACCTATTATATCAAGTGGAAAAACATCTAATTCAACAATGTCAATGAAATGTGCATTTATTGCAAAGCATAACATGCACTTATTTGAAACCTGTAAATTTGCATCCTTACAAATCCACCCAAGTGGATATGGTTTTGGATGTGGAAATTTCTTAAGATTAAGTTTCTTGACCAAGTCTTCAGATATTAAGTTCGCTAGAGAACCACTGTCAAACAATGTATCAATATTGGTATGTTTGGATATGACCCTCACATGAAACAATTCAATTCTCTTTTCTTCACTTGGAGCTTCTATGTGACAATTAGAAATACTAGAACTGGGTTTAATTTCAATCTCTCTCTCGTTTATGATCTTTAGTCCCATAGCTATGATTTTTGTTTCATCTCCTGAATTTGACCTTGGGTCTTGTTTAGCTATTGCAACAATTTTTCCTTTCCCCTTGCCTTTCTCTTTTTCTTTAAAACTTTTTGGTTTCAAATCTAGATGAAGTTTCCAACAATGGTCCTCATCATGGCTAGTTTTAGAACAATGTTTGCAAAATAATTTTCCCTTCTCTTTTCTAGTATTTTCATTTATTTTTTTCTTCCATTTTTCTTTAAACTCATTTTCCTCATTCCCATCTAAGTTTTGTTTTCCCCTTGGCTCGAAATGTGTGGCTTGAACACAAACCTCATCTAGGCTTGTAGGGTTAAAAATGAGGATTGTATGTCTTAAGTAGGTATGTAACCCTCCTATATACTTGAGAAAAGTGTCTTGGCTATGCAAATCTACTCCTAGTAAAAGAGCTCTTCTCCCAAATTATTGAGTATACACTTGTGCATTTTTCCCTTTTAATTGTTTGAAATTTTACCAGTCCATTATGGCTTTCTATATGTGAGCTAATGGATAAAACTGTTGTTTTATTTCAGAAATGAAATCAGTCCATGATAAAATAATCTTACCATATTTCTTGATCTCCTCCTTTGTCTTGGCTTCCCAACAAACAAGTGTTGCACCTCCCATTCTCAATGAAGCTAGCTGGATTTTCATTTCACCGTCATGAAAATTTTGGATTCTCAAATAAACCTCCAATTGCCTAATCCAATTATCCAGCTTTTCTGCATTAAATTCACCATCAAACATTGGAAATTCAAGCTTAACATCAAGTTTTAGAAAAGGAATTTCACCCATGTTATTTTACTTGTATGAATGATGTACTAAAGATGAAGTAGAGGATGATGAGGATGAAGATGGGGGTGATGATGGTGACTTTCTATTGTCTCCATTTCCTCCATTTCCCTTCTTGGATTTATCTTCATCATTATGGCCTCCTAATGATCCTTTTCCTTCCTTGTGAAGTTTCGACCTTTCTTCTTCGAGTTTATCATTTCTTTCTTGATAAAAGACTCTCACCTTTCAGTTAAGTCAAGAAATGCTTTTCTGTACACTCTTTCTTCCTCTTTGGGATCCATGTCTTCATGGATTTCTTCTTCTCCTAGAGGCATGCTTGATGCTGCTTCTTCTTCTTTTGGAGGTGAACTAGGTGGTGGAGAATGTGGAAATATTTCCCTCACTTGTTGTGGCTCAATTTGAGAACCTCTTGGATCCACCAATTTTCCTTCTCCTCTCTTAAGCTTGAGCCTAGTAAGCATGAAAACCCTTGCAAACAGTTAAAAAATCCTTGCACATAAAAATAGCAAAGATAAAACTCTAGCTCTGGTACCAACTTGATCTGAAAGGAGTGTATTAGTTCTGTCGTGCTAAGTATCCTTTCAGTTGAATAAACATGTAAAAATTGTCTCTATAATTTTTCTTAAGTTATGAGAGTTTTAACCATGAAAATTAGATGAATTAGTGAACTTTAAGCATGTAAGTAAGCCTTAAAAACACTAAAAAAGAGTGCATAACTGATAAAAACATTCACACATAAGTTTTACACAATAGGCATGATGAAGCTATTCACCCCTCTTGGGCTACACCTGGTGGTCTAGCTCCCAATGGCATGTCCCTCTTTTTCATTATGTTCAAAATTGTAAATTACATATGTTTGCATGCCTGCAACGGCTGTTTTCTCTACACCAATGGCTCCAAAATGCTCAAATTAGTCTAGATAGACTCTTGTTTCACCAAAATTAGTCGAAAATTGAGCTCACTATGCCTTTTCCCCAGTGTTAGCTGGAAAATCTCCACTAACTGTGGAGAACTGTAGTTAATTGTGGCTAAAAGTAGAAAATATGTTGAATTTAGGATCGGCACTAATATTCTCACCTTTATGGACCATTTAAATTTAAATTTAATGGTTAGGCGGAGTGGTCACAAGCCGAACCTCCGTTGTAACCCACGCGATTTGAGCTTGACATAATTCCGCAATATGGTTGGAACCAGGAGTTATGGGTTCCATAAAATTTAACCATCACATTTAACTTACCTCCACATGTTATCACCGTTTCAAACAAACCCGCTGGAGGTCTTGGAACCTAGAGTGTGATAATACGAACCCTTTACATTAAATTCCATGGTGACATGTGAACATTCGTAGAAATCCCATTGGCGGTTTAATTAAATTTCATGGTTAATGTGGAGGTTGCGGTCTTGGGCATATGGTCATGTGATAGGGGAGCTAGCCCTTAGGGGTTGGCTTCCCAGACCCTCGATGCAAACATTAACAAACTTCAAATACGTGTGGAGGCCTATAGGGGTAAGAATCACCCCACAAGAAGAACGGTAAGAGGTCTTGCATGTAGAGAGGAGGTCGCGGGTTTGACCCTTGTCGACTCCACAAAAATTTCACACCAACCTTGTGAGGACATGTGGTAGCCTGTGTGCTTGCCACGTGTCACTCAATCATTCACCCATCTATAAGCACATCCAATAGCCAGATCAAGTTCTGTACCCTCAACATCCAACAGCCCATAAAGTGCCACGTGGTGCCACCACATTGGCTCAAAAGAAAATCAAATATTCCCAAAATATTCTGCTGACTGTACCTGCAAGCTGACTGGACATCTAGTCACCAAAATGTTTTTGTTTGGGAAAATGAACAGAACGCGATATCTTCCTCATACGATATCGATTTTTCGAACCGTTCGTGGTGCCGAAATTGTAACGACGATACATTTCCAATCCCTCAGGTTCAAACCTATTTTGAGCACTTTCATTTTTTAGCATATGACTTGATCTCCTGATCATTTATCGCCCGGGGATTCTCACAAGTTGAGGTGATCAAATTTGAAGATATTTTCACACCAGTCGCGAGGTACTCTTCCATTATATCTTCTTGCACTCTCAGCGCAGATGGGGTGGCACATTCATCAAATGGATGTGAAAACTATGTTTCTTAATGGAGTTATTAAGGAGTAAGTGCACATAGAGCAACCAAAATATTTCAAAATATCTGATAGTGAGTCGCATGTGTGTCAACTCAAGAGATCACTATATGGGTTGAAGAAAGCACCTCATGCTTGATACGCTCGAATTGACAATTATTTCACTGGGTTGGGCTTCACCAAAAGTGTAGTGGATGCAAACCTATACCAAATTGTGGTTGATGGTAAGCTCTTGATTATCATACTTTATGTTTATGATCTAATTTTGACAAGTGATGAGGAACTGATAAACACATGCAAGGAGGATATTTCAAGGGAGTTCAAAATGAAGTACATGGGAATCCTTTACTATTTCCTTGGTTTGGAAATATGGCAGCAGGATGGTGAAATTTTTGTTTCTCAAGGCCAGTATGCTAAAGAGATACTGGGTAAATTTCACATGGACAGTTTTAAACCCATGGACACTCCTCTTCAATGAAATTGGAGAAAAGAGGATGCTAGTTCTAGAGAAGTAGTGGATGCTAATATCTACAGGCAGCTAGTAGGTTCACTGATGTACTTGGTGAACACCAGACCAAACATTTTTTATGCAGTTAACAAGCTGAGTCAAGATATGGTTAAGCTGACCAAGCTTTTTTGGAAGGCAGGGAAGCATGTCTTGAGAATATCAGGGGCACTACATAGTTTGTATTATGGTATAGATAGATAGAGGGAGTGAAGCTTCAAGGCTTCACGGATGCAGACTGGGGCCTTGGGCAGGCAATCCATCAGATAGAAAGAGAAAATCAAGAGGGATATTCAACATAGGATCGAAAAAAATTTCTTAGTACAATAGGAAGCAGCGATATGTGGCACTCAATTTAGCAGAGGTAGAATACATGGAAACAATTCAAGCTACATGTGAGGCCATCTAGATGAGAAAGATCCTGGCTGGTTTTTTTGGTTCTCAGAAGGATCTGACAGTGATACATTGGGATAACCAGAGTCTCATTAAACTCTTTGTTAATCCTATGTTTCATGATGGGTCAAAGTACATATACATCTGGTACCACCATCTCATAGATTATGTTTAGAGGCACATAAATTTACTTCAGTACATTCCCATGGAAGATCAGGGTCGAGATATTCTGACGAAGATGCTCACTAGGAGAAAATTCGAATACCATAGAGGTAGGATCAGGGTGGCAGATAATCCCTTTCTTTTTGAGAGGGAGTGTTGAAGTCCAACAAGAAATTGAAGCACACACACTAGTGTGGGACCAATAGGTCCTAATAGCACCTACACTAGTGTGGGCTAAATTTTGTGCAGTGTCTAATTTAATTTTCCCTTAATTAAATTAGACAATAAAATGTAATCTTATCTCATGATCACTTATAACAGTTAACTAAGTGTGATAAACTCAGTTAGATCATGTATTTTGAGTTGAGGGTGGTTGGTGAGGCACGCAGAGTAATTCTATTAGTTATGGAGTGCAGTTGGTGCATTAGTTTAATGCATGAGTAATCAGTTAACTCAGTTAGGTGAGTTAGATTCAGTTGAACTATTTGTAATTGTTTGTTGCACTAGTGAGATATCAAGTGAATTAAATATTATTTAATTCACAATTAGTTATCTGCCATGAAACTGATGATTTACTATTAATAGTTGCATTCATGTCAATTCCAATGGAGACTTAGTTGAGAAAAGGTGAAAGGGACGTTAACTATCAGTTGGGTGATTAGTAGGTTTCTTACATGCAACCAGACATCCATTGGAGTGCCCATGATCCTTCATAGTTTAGGATGATAAAAATTCCTAAAGAATAGGGATTTCATTCATTAGAATTGCGCAAGCAAGGAAATTTGTTTAATGGCTGAGATTTGGCTAAGTGTTGGTCAGTTTTGTCTAGGATAGTGTGAGACAGTTAGCAGAGTACAATAGACTCTTGTGAGAAGAGTGCAGTGTAATTATTTCATGATTCCATGGTTAATATACAATATAATATAGAGGGATTTTGAGCATCAAGCCTTTCCCAAGAAATTATTTGTGTTGTGGTTTGATTTGATTGTTTCCTTCCTTCATGTGATTGGTGATTGTGTTTAATTTACACAATTGATATGTAGAAGAAATTCAGTATCTAGATTTAGTACATTGTTAGATCAGATTGAATCCATTGATATAAATATGTTTTTATAATTTCTACATATCTTAATATAATGTTTGATATAACTTGAAATTTTAACAATATATGTTTTTCTTTGTATGATATTCATTAAATATATTAGAATATGTGTTTATTAGGAGGGAGAAATTAAATAAGAGAGTAGGGTATTACCACATAGATGTTGTGTAATAGGAGTTCCTCTTTATTTGGTTTAGGCTTTGGCCAAACCTCCACTTTAGTTTTTGGACTTGACCTAAAAATGCACACGCATTAGTAAAAATAACATATATTTTTAAACAAGATAGCATGTGCATGCTACTTTGTGCATAAAATATGGTTGTGGAGTTTTATTGCTTCCCTCATTGATGTGGATTCCCATTTGAAAACAATTTTCCAACACAATTAGAAGTGGTTTCCCATTTGAAAACAAATAGCCAACACAAGTACAATAGGTGCATGCTCCTCAAGGTTTGTAACTCTAAGAGGTTCTTGGGTCATTTAGCTTTCGAGGTTAGTCATCTTTCATTTCTTTTTCTTATTTTAATGCAAGAAAATTTACAAATTTACAAATTTTTATATTGATTATGTCCCATTACAATGGTTGAAAACCCAAAATCAAATCAAGAAACCAACCTCACAAGAGATCCACAAGAAAATATTATTTCATAAGAAAATCCCAACCCACAAACACAAATTACAAAATATTTAACTTAATTAAAAATATTTATTGAAGATATCAGAAGCATAAGGGAACCATCACAAGTTTCCTTAGCCAAATCCCATGAAAAAATTATTGCCTCCATTGATCAAGGCCATGGTCAATTTATAAGTATAACTGAATATAGGATCAAGATGAGATCATTCTACTCCATTGGTATCAATAAAGAGAAAGTTAAATATTTTAATATCAACAAATAAATTCTTATGAGGTTATTTATTGACCCTAGATCCAACCAACCCCTTAATCCATGGAATTTATGTCATTTCATGGATTGGTGCACATTTGATCCATGAGAAGAGATTGAACAAGTCATTGATTTAGATTTTTAATAAACCTCCTTGTAATAATGGAGGTGCCATTATTTTTTATTCAAAAAATGTAGGCCAAGTTCATAATTGGTCTCCACATGGACTATTTTAACATCAACAAGTTTTATGGTGTTGGCCTTCGTTCTATTTATGATTGACCAAATGCTAGGTGCAATCCATTAAGAGAGACACCTACTCCTAAGTGTATGCCCAACCCCTCTGCATAGGAACGTTAGATTTTGGATCAGCTTGATTACATTATAACCACAATAGCACAACTCACACACAATCTAGTGCAGCACGGTTCATTTGTGGCAATCTCTAAATGAGATCCATGATAGAAGTACTTAGATTTGAATCATTATAGGAGTATTATCATAATAGGAGTACTTAGAATTGGATCAATATTTATATGATCCAGATTGGATCATTATATTATTTTTCATTGATATTGATGCATTCATAGTGGAAAAAGTGGAGGAATCAACTTACATGATCGTTTTTACTAGTGGGGCCTAGTTTGGAAAAACAAGGTTTGAAACCTTTCAAGAGAATTTTTCGGAATAAAAAGACATTATTTGGGGGTAAAAATTTGTCGCTTTAACATTGCACCATTTCATCCTATTATACAGAAATATATCCTTCCAATGATGCAAGAAGTGCATCACTCGAAGTCCGTATGCAAAATTTATTCCACTCAGAATTTGACCTTCCTATTTTCACACCTATAGTTAATCGGGAGGATGCTGGGTCTCCCCAATTATTCAAGGAAAATGGGCTACCCACATTTTTTGATGTAAAATACTCTATAAAAGTATATATTGCAACTCTATTTAAGAGTTGATGTAGTCAAAATTAACCACTAGTAGGCTATCTGGTTGTGTTATAATTGAATCATTAGGAGAAAGAGGAATTCCATTCTTTTGAGAGAATTTTGTTCCATAGATGAGAAAATATAGCTAGGAGAGATAATAATTAGAGTACATAGAGAGTATTTGTGCATTGTATCATCCCACGGGCCACATACATTACTTCTTTATACCTGCAGCAATATTTTCTATACAGAAAAAGAGAGAGAAGCAGCCTCATCTTCTAGCTAGATTTTCTATAGAAAGGGTTTCCAAGAGCATATTTTGTGTCCTACGTGTGCGTGTGAGATTTTTTTCTTTTCTCTACTTTTCTTCATAATCTCCATTCACATGCATGCACTAATTATTGGAAAATATACAAATCTATAAGTGAAATAAAACTCTAATAGTGTAGAAATTTAGATTTTTAATATAATATTATGAGATATGTTGTGAATAACTATCCAATGGAATGTACACATGAGTTTATATATCATTTAGTATCAGAGCAGTTTAATTGGGTATTTTTTGTAGATTGCATGGATCTAGATTGGTGGGGCCGAAAATCGTAAAACCCTAATCATGGTCGATGAATCTGTAAATGAATTTCATGATCCTGAAGATGTGAGGTTTATGTGGTTAGAACAGTGCGTCGCAGATATCAATGAAAATGTAACCCTCCTCATGGAAAAATTGAATAGAAATATGGGGATATTTGGAGAATATAGGGGTTCAAATGCAGACGATAAATCAAAGTGAGGATCAAAAGATCATGGAAAAACAAAGAACTAATAAAAAGGGACCTGAAAAAGATAAAACCAATTTTAATGTCATGAACCAATCATAGTCCTTGTTTAAAATGGAATGAGAAGTCGATATTAAGTTGTACAACAGAAATATCGACACTTTGAAGCTAAACCACTGGTTGCAGCAGCTATAATTTTATTTTAGTGCCCACCAGATCAAGGAAGGGAAAAATATCTCATTCATGTGGCTAGAATTAGAGGGCCATGCACTGACTTGGTGGGAGAGTGACATGGAAAACTTGAGTTTGGAGGGAGAATCTCCAGTGACTAAGTGGGATGATTTCAAAACCATCATTAAGTCTCATTTTTATCCCATTGGGTATGTGGAGGATGAATGGATCTGTTGGCATTACCTCAGGCTAAAGTCAGGCCAAAGCGTGTAGGAATACACCACAAAATTTAGACAGATAGCTATAATGTTTGGTATCTCTCCAAAGAACCCAGAGGTACTCCTCAAGTATTTGGGGGGTCTACATCACCATCTATGTGAGCAATTGATGTTGTTTAGACCAAAATCGATGGACAAGGCTTATGTACAGGCCTAATACCTGGAAAACATAGTCCTAAAGAAAGCGCAATCAAGTGGATCGAAGAAGAAGGACAAAAAATATGCTTCTAAGGAGGGGAAGGAGAAGCAAAAAGGGGGAAAAGATAAAAAGACAATAGCCAAAATGCACCAGTGCCAAGATCTGAGTAACCACTACAACATTAATGGCCATACAGAAGAGAAGTGTTAGAAGTTTCAGTTAGAGATAAACCCGAAGAAAAAGAATAAATATAACAAGAAGAAGAATCTCATGGCCACTGATTCGAGCAACCAAGTTGAACGAAAATTGGATGTGGATGAGAAGATTGTTTGTACATCAGTGGAGAATAAGGTGAATCTGAGGAGCCTTCATAAATGATAAGATAAATAAAATACCAAACTCTTCCATTTAAAGATACAGTTAAAGAAGACAAATATTGATGCTCTGTTTGACTTAGGATCGTAGGTGAATCTCGTTGAAATAGATTTGGTCAAGAAGTTGTGGCTAGAATCTCGTGATCATATAAACTCATATCCATTCGAATGTTTAAATAAGTATGCACAGCTGAAGGTAACAAAATAATGTAAAAATGGATTTTTCATCAATGTTGATTTTATTGATGAAGTAGATCTAGATGTGGTTTCCCTTGATGTATGTGGATTCATGTTTGAGATTCCATACATTTACATGCACGATGAAATATTCATGATGATATTTATGGTGGTACTAGCTTGTCAAGGATGTAAAATCATTCATCATCAATGTGCACAAAGGAACGTAAAAAAATTTGCTAGTAAGTGCCAACTAAGCTAAGAAATTGATTAGTTCCAACAAGAAGTATTTTTTTTGTTTTTAATAGAAATTTAGTATACAAAGGCATCAATAAGAGGCAAGGTATCCCTAGAGGGGTGTAATACAAAATTTAAAAAACAATTGGAGGAGTTTTTACAAGCATATAGGGATGTGTTCCAAGATATTAAAGGGTTACCACCTAAGAGAAAAGTGGAGCATGAGATAAAACTATTTCCAGACTCCCCATCTCCAAATATTGGGTTGTACAAGAAATATGTTATGGAAGCAATTGAGGTGAAGAAACAATTGCAGCAACTGCTGGAACATGGTGTCATTCGATCGAGTACATCACCATGTGGGTTACCCATCATCAATGTGCCGAAGAAGGATGGGATTTGGTGGATGTGTATAGATTATAGGGCATTGAACAAAATCACGCTCAAGAAAAGATACTCCCTGCCTATGATATATGATTTTTGTGATCATTTGCAGCAACAAAAATACTTCACCAAGCTAGAATTGAAGTCTGGATATCACCAAGTTCGTGTCAAAGAAGAATATACCTAGAAAATCCCTTAAAAACTAGGAAACGTTTGTATGAGTGGCTAGTCTTTCCATTTGCCCTATGTAATACACCAACTACATTTTAGGTATAATTAAAATAGGATACAAAAATGGAATGTGCACTATCAAGATTAGAAAGAATAATGTATGAAAATTGGTAATCCATATTTATATTTTATATTGTTCAAGTAAATTCCAAGTGTTTTAAACTAATGTAGATAATCATTCATGCAAAAGAAATCACTATAATGAAAATAATTCATTTAAATTTTAAGATGGCGTGAAACATGACAATTTTGGCTAACTTCACTAAAATGGACACCCAACCTTCATTACAAGGACAAATTGAATAAGTCAACTTGTAAAGTTTTTGTTTCTTAATTACAAACCTTCCTCCAATTCCAAATTTTTTATTTTACACAAAACTTTATGCTATGCAAGAAACGTTCGAATTTTTCATTTTCCTATAGGGAAAAAATTAGGGTCAAGTGCCTCAAAGAAACTCATAATAGGGTTTATAGCTAATGCTAAATGGGAACAAAAATATTCTAACCTAGTGCTACCAAATTTCCTACAAAATTTATAGTTAGTTATCCAAAATATCGATTTTATGTTAAAATACAAGTTTTTCAAAATAACAATTAATATCATTTGTCAAATTTCATAGAAAAATAAAAAAATGCACTCAAGGAATAGACAAGTTCACCATAGCCATGAAATTCAGATTGGAACATAATTATAAAGCACTAAACCTATGTATCCACTAGATTCACAAAAATGCCTATAGACGTATTTTTACCACTTATATAGTATTTTTACAATATTCACGTGAATGGAAAATTATGCATGTTAAAGGAAACCCAAAGGAGAAAATGTAAGGCACAAATTGAAAATATGAAAATACATGAAAGTGTAAAATGAAAAAGCTTGCACTCTCCAATTTCAATCACACAATTTTTCTAAGGCATGAAGCTTGGGTTTGGGTTTGGGTTTGCATTTTAGTGAAGTGAATAATTTTGGCTAGCTTGATTAAAATGTATTCCTAACCTTCATTAGAAGGCTATTTCAATGATTCAACCTAGAGAGCTTGTATTGAGTAATTGGGTACCTTTATACAATTACATTTAATTTTTTGTTTTAATTTAACACAAAATACTTTACACTATGCAAACAAACTTAAAATTTTCCTTTCTAGCACTCGTTAAAAAATAAGGTTAATTTCCTAAATGAAATGCACATTAGGGCTTGTATCTAATGGTAAACTAAAAGAAAAATATTCCAACTAGGATATATAAACATTTTCTACATTATTTCATACTTAGTCATCCAAAATAAATATTCTATAATTAAATCCAAACATACCATAATAGCAATTAATAATGTTTATTAATGTTTATAGTTAATGAAAAAATGCACTCAATGGCCCAAACAAACATGCCCTAGATATGAAATTTGGATTGAGATATAATTACATAATACTGAAGCTATGTTCACATGCTTTAAGTTTTGCAAAGTTCCAATAAATATTTTTCCCACATATACATAAATTTTAAAAATTACACAATGATGTAAATTATGCATGTTGAGATAAATATGAAGCAAAAAAAATGAAATTATAAATATAGAGAAAGGTGGAAAATGGAAATACACACTCTTCAATTTGAATCACTCAAGTCGACCAATAAATGAAGCTTAGAGATGCATATTAGTGGAGTAATATCATTTTGGCTAGCTTCATTGAATCCACTCCTCAACCTTCATTAAAGGCCAAATAATTTTTTTAAATTCTTGGACAATTTTCTATTGTGGAAAAAGCTCTAAATTTGTCTTTTTCCATGTAACAAATAAGGTTTGATGTCTTAATAAAAGGCATACCAAAACCTACGATTGATAGTAAATCGAAAAATAAATATTCTAGCCTAGAAAAACCAATATTTCTCATGATATTCCATACTCAAATTTCCAAAATAAATATTTTAGAATGAAATCAAAATTTTCCGAAATAATAATTTATACTACCTTCTCATTCTCGTTTCATATTCAATAAAAAAATCCACTCTAGGGCCAAACCCACTACGAGCCAAGTATGAACTTTATACTACTATATAATTACACTATACTTAACCTATGTTACTATGTGCAAAAATTCCTTCTTATTTATCTTTTTCAAGTTTACACTATGATAATTTTCATGCAAAAAAAAGTATGTGCACTCAAGATAATTTGAAAAACAAAAATTCAAGGCTAAAATTTTAAATATGAAATGTATAAATTTAGAGAATGATAAAATATATTAGATTACTTAAATTTACCAAGAAATGAAGCATGTATGTTCATTTTAATGAAGTGAAACAAATTTAACTAGCTTCTTTGAAATGTGTGCTTGACCTTCATTACAATTTCAAATTACAAATCTCATTACAATTTTTTACAATTTGACACACAAAAAAGTTATATTGTGCAAATTTACAAATTCTATTTTTCACGAGATAAAATTTAGGTTTAAGTTCCTCTCAAACAAACATCTTTAAACACAAAATTATATTGTGTAAATTTACAATATATTTATTATATTGAGCAAATTTAGTCCATTATTTTTTTCCTTAAGACAAAAGTTAGAGTTGACTTCCTCCAATAAATGCCAACATCTCCATGAGGTAGAGTGGTTGATTCTATGTGTTAATATATATGATATAGGCTTAGAATGTGAAACTAAGATTATAATGGAGGATATATATGATTAGTAGGTCTTTATGTAATTAATGAAACAATATCTATTATTTTATTACACAATATACAAAGCAAGATATTTCTTTGAGAAATACTTGTCTCTTCCAATCACATAGCTTAAATATTGATTTTATTCATCTATCTCTAGATAAATTTGAATACATTCTACTTTGAAATAAATAATTTTTGTCCATAAATTTAACAATATTTTATTTCCAAAATTTTCTCATGCAAATTAGCTCAAATTAGTTGAACTTTTTAATTCAAGAGGCCCATGAAAATCAAAGACATCAAGACTTTCATCATAACTCACTGTGGAGGATCATCAAAGAGGATGGTACTTCATAGAAATCTAATCCTAGCCTTATCAATGACCTCTTGTGTGTGTACAAACTCATCAATATCGAGATTTTATGGATCTTGGACACAATTTTCATCTTCACGAGTAAATTCGACCCTTGCACAAAGGTACCACCAATTCTAGGCCCACCCTAGATTTATCATTACAAGTTCTATTTATCATAAAATTTGGTTGACCTGAATCCAAACCATTTTTTATGAGTATTTTCCTTGTCCATTTGGATGTTTGGATTACCAGATGCATCCATGAATGAGATTGGAAATCTTCCCCTTGAATATCCAAATACAAACAACAATATTTAAGAGATGAAGATGTATTTTCCCGAAATACTAAGTACATTAAGAGGGTCATCTGAACCCAATTAAGTTCTGGATTACTACTAAAGTTTTCTAGAGAAGGAAAATCATAGCAATTTACCTGAATTTCTTAAAGACTAGGGCATTCTCCACAAGACAATTTTTTTTAGAAAAGGGCCAAATCATGAGAAATGCACCCTTAGAGATACTATGTTATGCCCACATGAACTCAAGGGTAACAACATAGCTTAAATTATCTTAGATCCTAAGAAAAAGAAATAAATGGTTCGAAAGGATAGCTTCCACAAGAAAGCTATAGAGAAAGCTTTGATTTGTGGATCTCAAGATATCACAAGAATATACAAATGTGCACAAACCAAAGAATCATTACATCACTCTTATGCCAAGTGACCATCAACAGTAGCTGAATCCTCATTGAAGATAAAACACTTAAGTTAACTTCTTAACAAGTGAGATAATCTACAACCTTAAGTACGGAAATTTGTAATTCAATTCTAACCATATCCAATAACTGAAAACAAATTTAATAATAGGTTAATTGAGAGACCCACACAATTACTCATATTCATATATGTACCCCTACAACTAATGAAGATAATAACAATCACATAGTGCCATCAGTTCAAGTTAACCATAAATACATATAAGGAAACTCATTCACCATGAACATGCAATGAATTCAACAACCTTCCATGAGTAGTGTTGAACGAGAAAAATGGGGATAAGGACTTCAAGACTCACAAAACTTGACTACAACTCACAGATATTAAATCCCACTAAGCATAAGTAAGGTAAGAACAAACAACACAGATATTGTAAATGATCTATGATTATATATGTGCATTTGGAACCTTATGGAAGTGACCTCACTTGAGCAGAGCTCTATTTCTAGCCCTATTAATAAGCTAGTGAACCTTTCAGGACTTGCTCCTTCTATACCAATGAGCTAGTGAGCTAGGACCTCTATTAGGATCAGGGCCAATCAACTCTACTTTTGTGAGATCTTATTTATAACTTTGTGGGAACATTCATTCAATGTCCAAAGGTTGGGTAAGTATTACTTTCCTTGTATCTACAAATTCATTAAGTGATAATCCAAGTTAGCTTGCCTTAAATCTATAATCTATCTCTGCACAAAAATAACTACGGGTAAGGTCCCCACTCCCAAATGGTTTATTCGAAGCAATTGAACCTCTATCATCCATAGTTAAAATAGACATAACTCATTATATTTATATGAATAAATTGAAGTGGTTGGCACTTGAAGGAGATACTTCAACTCTCCACCCAACAATAAGCCAACTACCCCACGATATTTCTTTCAATTGAGCACCCCCAAGTCAGATTCTAAGGAGATAATTTCTTAAAGGAGATTCATATTGAGTTTCACTCAAACACTTTGGAAAAGGAGTCCATTGTTAAGGTGTTTTATCAAATTCTTTATGATATTAAGCACAACAATGACTCCCTTCCTCACTCATACCAATCACAGGGATTCATCTAAGGTCTAGCTAGAGTACTGCCCAGTTCCAATATATTGAATACATTATAGAGGTGGTTTATTAGACAAATTTTCAAGGAAATCACTACAAGAGTATGTAACACACTATTCAAGTGGTTTATCAACTTACTTATCAAGCACTAAGTAGTTTATTAGCTTCCTCAGCATTCACTTAGTGGTTTATCAACTCTTTTCAAAAAGCACCAAAATGACTCAACTTACTTACCTAGTGGTTTCTTAGCCTTCCAACAAGCACACAAGTGGTTTATCATCCCATTCAACAAACACGAATTGGTTTACCATATTATCCAATGAGCACTTAGTGGTTTATCAGCTTACTCAATAAGCATTATCTGATTCAACTCTCCACCGAGCCTATCACTAGCCAATCACACATATGCACATGAACCAAGCCTCATCACAATAATACAGAATTGTTTTTTCCCAACAAAAAAGCACTATATTAGGGATGTATTCTTATGCAACTGCTCGAGTTTTTTCTATGTTACGCTTTATTCCAGCTACCTCTCATTTTGTTCTCTTTTGTTCCCTTTTTCAGTATTTCTTGTTGAATTCCCTTCCCATATAGACAATCATCCTCTCTCCATTACATCCCATGATTAAGGGACAATATGGGCATCGTACTCCACTCAAGTTTTTCTATACCAAAACTTTATTTCCTATTAGTGAAGGCTCTTAAATCGATTAGGGTGATAGGTAATAGAAGTAAACGAGGTAGTTGTGGCCCGATTTTAATACATGACAAGAAACCTTTCCTCCCCAGAAATTTGAATCCATGTCCTCCCATTCATTTCAGTCATTCATTAAATTTTCACATAAATTTACATAACAATTCACATAGTGACATCTAGGCAAGGTGTAATAAAAAGGGTTGTCACATTTATATAGTACAAGTTTTCCTTTTGGTTAAGGGTTTGTATCTATTTAACTTTTATATTTTAAGGACTCATTAGAAGAATCCTTGATGGTTTTCTAACAATCTTGCATTGTTTATTATATAAAGGGCTGGCCATTGTATTTTCATTTTTATACAATACCTTGATAAAGAACTCATTGATGGAAGTCTAGAGGGTTGTCATAAAATTATGATGGAGATTATGCATATTTTTTTAATTTGATACGAGATTTTTCTAATTTGATACGAGATCAAATTATTTTAGTTGTCAAAATTATCTTCAATGTTGCTTTTGTGTAATACAAAGTTTAGAGTTGGATTTAAGGGTATTTGATCAAATTTAAGCTCAGGGTCATATAGAAGTTCAAAATTTAGTATTTGGTTGTATACAAGGATATAAAATATCACATAATATATAACACTACTATAAATATCGTGAACCCAAGTCATGTAGTTGGATTTTAACCACTGATTAGACCATTGAAAAATATTAGATCTCAAGAACTACAAAGCTTGATCAACTTGGTACTAAACAACTCTTAACCAAATCTTCAAATTTTATTTTGTGTCTTCTAGCTAAAATAATATTCTCATCTAACCATAGAGGATTGGGGTGGGAATAATTGCTTTAAATGATAGCTTGATTAGTTTTTGTTCTAGGTTTAAAGTTTCCTATATAAAGGATAGTGTGATAGTTTCTCACAATATAAATATATTGTTGTTTGTTATCTTAAGGACAATTATTTTCTAGATTAATTTTTTCATCAAAAGGTAAAGTTATTCTGCGAAAGAAATAATAAATTTATATATACATATTTTTAACATTAATATTTATGATATTCATCTAAATGTACTAATTGGAGGAGCATTTTTTGTGAAGAGGAATTTTTTAATTATTTAATTATAATTGAAAGGGCATTTTTTGTGAAGAGGAATTTTTTAATTTTTTAATTATTATTATTATTATAATAAGTTATGCCTATGATCACTTTGAGGTAGGATTTTTTCAATACCAATAATAAGACAAATCCTTTTATAAGAATGTTAAATTCTTCACACCCTCAGTTTTGAACTAGTATAATATCAATTTCCTAATTTTTGCCTATTTTACTTAAATTATCTTTTGAACTTTTTCTTTTAATTCAAGTTGGTCTTATGGAATATGATCTTCAATTTTAAATATTGCATATCCTTTTATATTTAGATTTTTATTGGGTATGTCATATTTATGGTCATCAAAGCTTACCTTAACATGAATTAACATATCTTTATGGTAAATTATTTCTCCCTACCTCTTTGTTCCTCTTTGCTTCTATGACATTAGTTTTTTCAATTTATAATTTATTTGGTATTTCTTCCTCACGTTTTTTCTCCTTTAAACTAAAAACTATGATATCTAATACTCTTTTCTTAAGCTCATGGTCTAACTCTATAAGTTTACTCATTTTCTTTTTGATGCTTTTGATATCCAATTTACTTTCCATACTATTTAGGACCAAATTTTTATTTAGCTTTTCTTGTATCTATTTCAATTATACCTCAAGTTAGGATTCTCTATATTATTGACATTCTCTTCTTTTGTTGATTTTTTCTTTCCTTGTCCTAGCTTTTCCATATCTTATAATCTATTCTCCATTTTTTGCAACTACGTATACAACTCTAGTATTCTATTGTTTATGTATTTTTTAATCAAGTATTTCATAAATGAGCTAAATTGTCCATATTGAAACAAAAAAAATACAGAGAAACAATTTGTACATCTAATTAGACTAAGCTCATAGATTAGAATAATAGAAAATCCATGAGTGAAAATACTTTTAAGGAAATTCCAGCCAACCAAAAATGTAGAGACTAGTACAATATTTATCTTTACTAGTCACATAGTTCAATTATTGATTTTATTCTTTCGTCCTTTAATGAAATTGAAGACCCACTACATTCTACTTTGAAATACATAAATTTGTTCCATAAATTTGACAACACATTTTTTCCAAAAATATTCTTAATTAAATTAATTTATTCTCAATTAATTCAAATTAATTAAATTCGAAAAACCCATGTAAAATCAAAGACAGTGAGATTTTCACCATAACTGACTAGGCTGGGGCTTTTACTATAACTAATTGTGAAAGATAAGATTATCAATTTTTCCAAATTCACTCTTTTAAATAACCATACTCAATTTAGTTAGTTTACGAGACTTGGAAAGATAATAATCATATGTAATATGCTCACTAATCCCCGTGGGTAATACTTGGCACAACGAGCATGGAGCATCATTGTTTGTGTCTGCCATTATAATTTTATGG
Organism: Pinus albicaulis; assembly: GCA_034641835.2. NCBI lineage: Eukaryota > Viridiplantae > Streptophyta > Pinopsida > Pinales > Pinaceae > Pinus > Pinus albicaulis. The sequence goes on along the minus strand of CM076582.1, from coordinate 400,077,637 downwards.
CCAAAATAAGAAAACAAAAAAGGGTCTCCACAAATAACTTCCGACGGAATTAAAGCAACGTGGCCAAACAGGAATTTCACATTTGATTTTAACTGTTGATACCTTGTTTGATTGTTCCTGATTTGCTTCTTCTACCTGTCACAACTATGGACTCACCAAATGACAGGTTCATCATAGGGCCTCATGATAGACAACCCAAAAAGAAAAAAATGTGTTTTTATTTGTGTCGTTTTGAATGATGGCACAATAACACGGGCCAGATCCCAAACAGCAATGGAGCCATAAGGATAAGTGGCGTTGTTTCGATCGTGATATGAGAGAGCTTATGTACTATTAGGTTAATTTTTTATGTTTTCTCATTTTGTTTTTTTCACTTCAGGGTGGCGGCTTGTGGGAGTTTATAAATGCCAACCCAGACAAATGTTTCTGGCAGTATTTTGAATTTATTTAACCTCCACTCTTGGTGGATCAATATGTCTTTTTGTTTTATATGAAAAGATTAAAGATTTGATTGTTTTCAGTCCCATGCCAAGATAGCTGGCATGTCGCCACGGGAAAAGATACGAGCGTTGCAGTGCCATGATAAGGTATATGGAGTATGTGAAAATCTCTGATACTGTTGCAATCATTGTTATCTGGCTAGCTCAGAATTTTCCACTTTGTCTGACTAAAAATTCTCCACCTCCACCTTGTTTGATGTTAACTGGTTAGCTCAGAATTCTCCATCTCTCTGATTCAGAATTCTCCACCTTGTCTGACAATATGAATAGTAGATGGTTGTCTTTAAGATTAATCGAATTGTTATCATTAATCATAAGTGATAATCTCAAAGATAGTAATTTATTTTATGGATTACTAAAATCTTAAATACAACAATATGATTCATCTCAAAGACAGTAATTTATTTTATGGATGACGAAAATCTTAAATACAACAATATGAATAGTGATTCCTTTCATTATTTATTTTTATATCTTCCTCAAGTAGTCATATGGTAATTAGTTATTAGTTAAATTTGTATGATTTTTAATAGTTTTTTTTGTTTATATATTAATTTTGGTTTATATATATTTTATAAAAAAAAATTATTTGTAATTTTTTATTAATTACAATGAATGATAAATTATATGACTTACAAATTATTTATATATAAAAAAAAAAAAACCTAAACAAAATGATTTTATGCTAGGTATGTGATATATTTTTTATTCATTGTACAAGTAATTTTGAATTTCAATGCTCAAAAGATAAAGTGCCATGTCACATCTATACATCTTAAACAATACATTCCTAAGAAAAAAAATTAATCTTCTATTATCTCTAGTAATAATTTTCCTATGAATAGTAATCGTTACGAAATTCAATTTTTTTTACTTCACCCATAATTACATCTACCTTCATGTAATATGTCAAGGTACCATTTACATACTCTAATTATATGATTAAGGTCCAACCAAACATAAGAAACAAATCCATAAAACAAGGGTTGACATTATTCATTTATACAACATGTATGCTCAACCATCCCTATTGGGATTTCTCCCATGGCACAGACTATAGTTTTATTATGGTATTAATTGACCACATGGTATTTGGTATATCGATGGAGGATTTACCTAGCATAATCATTTAATTTCTTCATAATTGTAGTATTATTGATTCAACTCGTTGATGGTAGCTGTCAATTGCATGTATTTATATTTGAAATGATTACATCTGTCCGCGTTGTGTCCTGAGTCAATCTGGTCCGTTTGATTCTTATCTAGGAGATCGACGGTGTGGGGTTGGGGTGGGTTGGTTAGGGTAACCACCCAACCCATCCTCCTATTTGGTCATTCACTCGCTCCGCCGACAAAAACCAACTCTGGGCTCTGTAACTCTTCGTGGTTGTTTTGTGATAGCGTGCAAAGGCTCTGAATTCATCTGGAATGTTGCAAGATTGGGATAATACATTTTATTCGCTCCTGTCGCAGAGGTTTGATTCAATACCTTCTACAAAATTTCTCTCATTTGGGGTTTATAGGTTTGCAACTTAAATTTGCACAGTTTATTTTTTTTAGGCCACAGATTTTGCAAGAGTATTATTGTAAGAGCTTATGATTTTTCCTTCAAATTTCACAGAGGAATCTTCTCCACCTCCTCGCAGGCCCCATCTGGGCTTACATATTTGCACTGTGTTCGGGCATGAAGACTCGAAGCCACACATCTCAGGCCAAACTTCTATCCCACACTTCCAGGTATGGTCCATGACTCCGAGCTCTACGGGTTATATCTTTTTGTATATTTAAACTATCGTTCAAGATTTTTTCATGGGCCAGTGACCTTACTTCAATGTCATCGCAATGTTAACAGGTTGGGCAACTGGTCGAAGCCGAAAGACAACGTTTCTTGGGATGTTCCTCCCATGGCCTCCTTCACGGTATGTTTTAACTAATTCTAATGGCGAAGGGTTTGTTCAAGGGATCCTTCTGTAGTCATTGATTACAACATGTTATATCTCTTGCAGGGTTGTGGGTTTCTGTCCGGTAAGAAATTTCTCAGTCTTTCTGTAAGTCTTGTCTGTTCAGTTTAAGGTTTGAGTGTTTGAGTGAGGCTCACCCTTGTATTTTGTTCTTAATAGAACATTCGCTTGCTTGATCACCCATTTACAGTTTAACTGCGACATGGATTTTACTTAACAGTGGACCAAACTTCATATTGTGGCTTGAGTTTTATGTAGCCTTTAGCTTGGATTTCGGTAATATCTGTTGTGGCACTATATCATTGAGCTTGATAATAATGAATGTAACAATTATGTTCTCTATTGGAATTCTGGGGCTAAATTTGGTTTTGTTGTTGACATTCAATACTTTACCAGCATAATAAAAACACGGTATTTCTCTTTAAATATTTAAAGTCTGTTTGTTAATATTTACTTTCCTGTTGATATATTCACACTTATATTTCATAACTGATTTCTTTAGAATTTGTAGAGTTATCCTGCACAGGTAGTTTATCTTCAAGTATTCTTTATTAGAGTTTTCTACCTTATCGTACTCGAATCATGACCATCACTTTGGGTCTAGGTTCTAAACCCTCAAGCGTAAACTTTGAGTTTTTATATTTAATGTTATTCATATCCCATCAGGGTGCTTCTTATAATGGTTCGAATTCTAATTCTATTCGACTATATGTTTTGGGAAAATATGTGGCCCATGTTTTGAAAGTAATGGATATGATTTCTTGTTTCTTATTTAGCACATATGTTAGATAGCATATGGATTTCTCACTGTGTTTTGTAAATTACAAGTTTATTGTGTTTTCCTATTTGCAGAAATCCTATCTGTAATCACGTTCTTGTAATGTATTTGAAAATATATTTTCTGTATGATTTATATAAACATAGTCACATGCAGTCTTCACACAATTTTTCATATTAATTCTAGTAGCACAGTAATTAACCCAAATATCCTTACGTTGTAATTTTCAATAGTAGACTTTTATATTTCCTAATGCTAAAATAGCATGAATCAGAAATCTAAAATAAAATAGTACCTAATTCCGGATGAAATATTTCTGAAGTCTAATGGTCCTCCCAACCGTGAGCGACGTGATTATGTCCTCAACTCCCCCCTTTCTCCTGACCACGGTCTAGGTGCTTCAATGAGACAATAATTTGGACCTTAGGATTAAATCCAATCTCTTATTCTTCTGGGTATTTTCTGAGCTCCATTGGTTTCCTCACCAGCTCTAGATTACTCATAGTAACAACCTGCTGCTTCACCCGTCATATCATCTGCACAGAACCCGATTCCTTCCCAGGATTTTCCTATAAATCCTTTCTTTGGAATGGTAACTATGAGAACTGTCTCCAACATTTTACCCTGTCATCTTGGAATCATTTACCAATCAGATAATTCTTCCTTTTACTCAAGGAAAATTATTCATTACTCTCTTTGAGAATACCAAATATAATTTACTAAAATATCGTTAATGAATACGCTTATTCATTACTCATTAAAAAAATACCATAACAAGTATTTAAATCCATTATTAAATTAAACAGGGTGTTACATTTTCCCCCTCTGAATCAAACAACATCATCGTTGTTATTTAATAAAAAAGAACATCTCTGGATATGATTCTTGAATAATATGTTCATCCTCCCAAATAGCCTCCTTCGGGACAAAGTGCTTCAACTGCACTTTAACCTAGGGGATGACTCACCTCTGAAGCATTATTTCTCTCTGATCTAGAATATGCTACAGTTCTACCAAGAACTCGTCATTCAGTTCTACCTACATACCACAATTATCATAATTATTTTAAATCAGAAATTTTATTTTTGACTCAATTGTAATTCATTGTTAACTTACATATATACCCTGCCAATGTATCACATGTTTGGAGTCATGTACGTAAAATTTCAGTAATGATACATGAAACACGTTATGTACTAATATATGGCTTGGCAGAGCCAGTTGGTAGGCCACTGGTCCTATTATTTCCAAGACTTTGAATGTCCCACAATATCTGGGGGCCAACTTGGCACAAGTATTCCAACGAAATGTGCTTTTATTTGGTTTAATTCCTACGTAAACATGATCCCCTATCACGATTTCCAGAAGGTTATTTTCTTATCAGGGTACACTTTTTGCCAGTCTTGAGCAGACTTCAATTTCTTTCTAATTTTCTTCAACTCTCGCTCCATTTCTTCCAGGATGTCCAGCCCAAGCATCATCTTAATTTCTAGACTACTCTTGTTTATAGGAGTCTGGCATTGTCTCCCATACAATGCCTCAAGGGAGCTCATCTAAAGGGATTCTTGATACCCATTATTGTAAGAAAACTCAACCAAATGTAGATACTCCTCCCATTCCGTTGGTTGTTGCATTAGATACATGTGCAACATGTCTTCTAAAATCTGATTCACCCTTTCTGTTTTCCCATTCGTTTACGGATGATAAGCAGTATTAAATTGTATTTGTGTCCCCAAGCCTCTAAATAGCATCTTCCAGAATGCCGAAGTAAATTTCACATCATGATCTGAAATAAAAACTAGGGTGATACCATGTAATCTAAAAAAATTTCTCATGAAAATATCAACAATTTGTACTGTCTTGTAAGTGGATTGGACGGGGACAAAATGTGCCACCTTACTGAGTCTATCGACTACCAGCATAATCAAATCATTACACCTACTATTATTTCGTAGCCCAGTGATTAATTCAAGGGAAATGACTTCCCACTTCCATTCCGGTACTGGGATAAGCTGAAGCAATCCCGCTAGATGCTAATGCTCTACCTTAATTTGATGACATTTTAAACACTTGGTCAAATACTCCACAATGTCCTTTCACATTCTAGGCGAGGTATCATCTTTTCTAATTGTAGTTAACATTTTCTAATATCCTAGATGTCCTGCATAGGACCTCATGTGATATTCATCCAAAATAATTATTTTTAGATTGTTTTGATTTGGACTATATATTCTTTTTTGGTCAACCAAGAACTTCTTATCATTGAGTTCAAACTCTGACTGCTTCCCTTGTTCTTTGTCTACTTTTTCCTGCTTCCATAAGAACTGGTATTCAGGGTCCTTCTTAGCCACCTCTGAATTATGTTCTTGAAATTTTAATTCTATTTGATTAAAGTAAAGTTCATAGATTCCATGCAGCTTCCTTCTTAATGCATCATCCACCTGGTTCTTTTTACCCTTCACATGTTCGATATCGAAATCGAATTCACTGACGAAAGCATTCCACCTAGATTGGCGTGCATTCAAATCATCTTGTTTAAAATATCTAGTTAAACTATTGTGATGAGTTTTGAGCACAAACCTTTTCCTTAGCAAGTAAAGCCTCCATATATGCAGTGCATGCATTACCGTAGTTAGTTCCAAGTCATATGCTGAATACCTATGTTCATGGTCCTTCAGATTTCTAGATTCATATGCTATGACTCTTCCCTCTTGAGTCAATACTGCTCCTACACCCTCCTTACAAGCATCAATACATACCTCAAACGCTTTACTCAGATCTTCTACTTTCAGAACAAGATCAATAGTTCATAACTCCTTCAATAACTTGAAACTGTTCTGACATTCTTGAATCCACCTAAAGACTCATCCCTTCCACTGCAAGGGAGTAATTGGAAAAGATATTTTAGAGAAACCATTGACAAATCATCGATAATAGCCAGCCAAACCCATAAATGAACGTATGTTTGCTACGTTCTTTGTGGCCCTCCATTCCATGATTGTCTTTATCTTTTCTAGGTCCATGACAATCCCTTTAGTAGAAATCACGTGTCCTAAATATTGGATCTATTCTTTTAAAGAAGTCACACTTACTAAACTTATCATAGAGATGATGTTCTCTTAACATTTTCAGCATAATGCGCAGATGCTCCTTGTGCTCTTCCTTATTCTTGGATTAAATTAATATTTCATCAATAAAAATCAAAAAAAATTTATCCAAGTAGGGGTGAAAAAATCCATGCATTAAGATCATAAAGATGGTTGGTGCATTCATTAATCCAAAAGGTGATACCACAAACTCATAATGGCCATACCAGGTACGAAATGCTTTTTTGCTTATATCTTCGTCCCTGATCCGGATTTTGTGGTAACCTGACCTTAAGCTCATCTTGGAAAACATTGTAGCTCCTTTGACTTGATTCAACAAGTCATCTATACTCGGTAGTGGGTATTTTATTTTAACAGTCAACTTGTTGAGCTGTCAATAATCCATACACATGCGCATACTTCCATATTTCTTTTTCAGAAACAACATTGGTGCTCCACATGGGGACACACTTAGCCAAATTTATCCTTTATCCATCAATTCCTGTAGCTACATCTTTAATTCTGTTAATTCATGCACACTCATCCTGTAAGGAGTTCGGGACACAGGTGCTGCTTCATGTATTAGTTCTATAGTAAAGTATATATCCCTTTTTGTTGGAAGTCCTGGAATTTACTCAGGAAACACATCCTAAAATTCGTGCACAATGGGAATATTCTACAACATAAGGCTCTTTTATTTGGAGTTGGTGAATCCCACTTGAATGGCATAAATTTGGCATCCTTTCCTTAAGGAGATGATGTAATGGGTCGTAATAGCAACGGTTTCTTAATTCCTTGCAATTCTTGTCATGTCCCATACTTTGATTTAAAATAAATAATATTATTCTTACAGTCCACTAGTGACCAATGTCTCTACAGCAATTCCATTCCCAGTAAAATGTCATAAGATCCCAGAGGTAGAATATTGAGTTCCATAGTGATGTGTTGATCCCCAATACTCAACTCATAGTTTGGTACTTTAGCATTGACCCACCTTCTTTACCATGTAGCTAGCTAAACTAACCAAGAATTCTTAAATTTTTGGTTCTGCAATTTACAGCTTTCAATTATCGGAGGGTGTATATAGCTCAAACTAGCCCCAAGATCAACTAAAATAGAAACAGATTGGGTTTGTAACTTACCTTCTAGCTCTATCATGTTTGGCTGGAAGTCTTCTTGTCGATCCTCTAGAGTTGCATTGATTCTGGGTATGTTTAGAGCTACATCCGCCATAGTCAATGCCTCTTGCAGATTTTCTCCCACATCATTTCTTCCTTGATGAGGACATTTTTTGAAATAATGCGCCTCCCTACACCCCCAACATTGTAACGGAATTTTTTGAGATTGTCCAATGTCGGGTCTGCTAGAAGCTTTGGTATGTCGCTCCTCACCTGACCACTTGGTCTTTGATTGACCTTTTCCATTATGTTTACTCAGCATATTCCTTGCAGCATTCCTATAGATTCCAGATCTATTATTTTTGTTATTGTTGAAACTTTTCTTCCCTTTTCGGGGTGACCAACTTTTTCCAGTTTCTCCCTTGGCTTTGGATTGCTGATAGCACATCTATGCCTTCCTTAGCACTTCATCCATATTTTTCAGGTTCAAGAATTGAATCTTCTCTTTCATATGTAATGGGGAATTGCTCAAAAATCGCTACACTTTCGCCTTCTCCTCATGCAAATAAGGTACATATCGTAATAACGAAGTAAATTTCGTAACAAAATCATCCATAGAAATTTTCCCCAGTTTGAGACTTTTCATCGTATAAATGTTCAGTCAGGTACTTATCTTTGAAATATTGCTGGAACTCATCCCAAGTCACATTTTGGTCTCCCAGGCCATGCACATTCTTAACCTCTTCCCACCAGAATGTTTCTTTCTCCTATAGTTAGTAAATGGCTAAACGAGCTTTTAGTTCATTGTTATATTTGTATACCTAGAAGTAATTGTTCATGTTTATGATCCAGGCTTCTGCCCTTTCTTCATCTTCTCCATCAAAGGTGGGAGCCTTAATCTTCGGGAATTCACCTTGTAATTCCACTTTTGGTTCTTCAACTCTTGTTGTTCTAAAATATTCCCAAATTTAGCCTCATTGTAGGTTCGACTCTTATTACTTCGTGGAATTCTACTGCCTTCAGGATTATCATGTAGGGGTTGTCATTGTTCTCCTTCCTCCTGAGTGTCCCTCTCGGGACTAGGTTTCGCATTGGGATGATTTTTCAGTCAGAAAGGCTTTTTAATATCCTTTCTTGTTCTCTCATCAATATTTCATTGTCACACTGAACCTTGAGCATCTTTGTTTGGAGTTGTTACATAGTTTCAAGCAACCTATTTTATATTTTTGATCTGCCAACATTCTTCTTGTTTGTTGGTGCTGGTCTACGGTTAACTACACCGACATTTTTGGATTGACCTCAACGTTGGTCATAGGATAGGTTTCTCCTATGTTTCTGGGTGCTTGATCGCCAGATCCCCTCCTCATGGTATCTTAGTAAAAATATGTTCCTGTACTTTTCACAAGTCCAACACTTAAACTTTATGAAAGAAAAAAACACAATCAAAATGATGACTATCATGATTTTTTTTTGGCCCAACTGGCCCAAGCATGTAACCACACTCTGATACCACTTGTAACAGCTATATAGCTTAAACAATACATTCATAAAAAAAGAAAAAAAAATCTTCTATTATCTCCAGCAATAATTTTCCTATCAAGAGTAATCCAGTTACGAAATTAAAATGTTTTTACTTCACCCATAATTACATCTACCTTCATGTAATATGTCAAGTTACCATTTACATACTCTACTTATATGATTAAGGTCCAAAAAAATATACAAAAAAATTCCATAAAACAAGGGTTGAGATTATTCATTTATACAACATGTATACTCAGCCATCTCGATTAGGATTTCTCCCATGGCACGAACTATAGTTTTTTTATGGGATTAATTGACGACATGGTACTTGGTATAGCGATGACAGATTTCCCAGCACACTCATTTAATTTATTCATAATTTCAGTACATTTGATTCAACTGGTTAATGGTATCTATCAATTGCATGTATTTATATTTGAAACGATTACACCTATCCGCACTCTATGCTGGATCCATCTAGTCCGTCTGATTCTTATCCAGGATATCGACAGTGTGGGCTTCGGGTGGGTTGGTTATGGTAACCACCCACCCCATCCTCATGTTTGGTCATTTACTCGCTCTGATGACAGAAACTGACTCCGGGCTCTGCAACTCTTTGTCGTTGTTTTGTGACAACGTGCAAAGGCTCTGAATTCGTCTCAAATGCTGTTCGGTTGGGATAATATAATTTATTTATTCATGTTGTAAAGGTTTGATTCAATCCCTTCTACATCATTTTTCTCATTTTTGGTTTATAGGTTTGCAACTTAAATTTACACATTTTATTTCTTCTAGGTCACAAATTCTGCAAGAGTTTTCTTGTAAGGATTTATGAGTTTTCCTTCAAATTTCGTAGAGGAATCTTCTCTGCCTCCTCACAGACCCCATCTCGGTTTATAGATTTTCACTACGTTTGGGCATGAAGACGCAAAGCAACACATCTCAGGCCAAACTTCATTCCCACACCTCCAGGTATGGTCCATGACTATGAGCTCTATGGGTTATATCTTTTTGTAGATTTAAACTATCGTCGAAGTTGCTTTCATGGGTTAGTGACCTTACTTCACTGTCATCGCAATGATAACAGGTTGGGCAACTAGCCGAAGCCAAAAGACAAGGTTTCTTGGGATGTTCCTCCTGCGGCTTCCTTCACGGTATGTTTTAACTAATTCTCACGGCGAAGGTTTTTCTTAATGGATTCTTCCATAGTCATTGATTACGGCATGTCATAGCTCCTGCAGGGCTGTGGGTTTTTGTCTAGCAAGAGATTTCTCTCGGTCTTGTTGTAAGTCTTTTATGTTCAGTTTATTTTTTGAGGGTTTGAGCGAGGCTCGCCCTCGTATTTTGTTCCGACCTGAACCTTCATTTTCTTGATCACTCATTTACATTTTAAATAAGACCTGGTTTTTACTTAACAATGGACCAGACTTCATATTGTGGTTTGAGTTTTATGTAGCCTTTAGCTTGGATTTTGATAATATCTGTTGTGGCACTATATCATTGAGCCATATACTAATGCATGTAATAATTATTTTCTCTGTTGGACTTCCCAGGCTAAATTCGGTTTTGTTGTCAGCATTCAAGACTTTACCAACATAATCAAAACACAATATTTCTTTTTGAATATTTAAATTCCATTTGCTAATCTTTACTTTCCTACTGATTTATTCGCACTTATATTTAATAAGTGATATCTTTAGAATTTGTTGAGTTTTCTTGCATGGGTAGTTTATTTTCGAGTATTCTCTATATAGGTTTTCTACCCTATGGGACTTTAATCCTAACCCTCTCTTTGGGTCTGGGTTCTAACCCTCAGGCGTAAAATTTTAGTTTTTATATTTAATGTTATTCATATCCCCTCAGGGTGCTTCATATAAATGGTTCGACTTCTAATTCTATTCGAATATATGTTTTTGGAAAATTTGTGGCCCATGTTCTGAAATTAATGGATATGATTTCCTATTTCTTATTGACTGCATTTGTTAGATAGCATATGGATTTCTCACCGTGTTTTGTAAATTACAATTTTACTGCATTTTCCTATTTGCATCAGTCCTACCTATAATCACATTCTTGTAATGTATTTTCATAGTTTTTTTCTGTATGAGTTATATAAACACAGTCGCATGCAGTCTTCCCACAATTTATCATCTTAATTCTAGTAGCACAAGAATTAACCCAACTATCCCTACGTTGTAGTTTTCAACAGTAGAATTTTATATTTCCTACTGCTAAAATGGCATGAACCATAAATCTAAGATATAGTAGTACCTAATTCTGAATGAAATCTTTCTAAAGTTTAATGGTCCTCCGAGCTGTGAGTGAGGTGATTACGTCCTCAGCTCCTCCCTTGCTCGTCACCAAGGTCTAGGTTCTTCAATGAGATAAGAAGTTAGACATCAGCATTAAATCCAATCTCTTCTTCTTCTGGGTATTTTCTAAGCTCCAATTGTTTCCTCGCCAACACTAGATTACTGATAGTAGAAACATGTTGCTTCACCCTTCATATCATCTACACAGAACCCCATTCCTTCCCACGACTTTCCTATAAATCCTTTCTTATAAATCCTTTCTTTGGAATGTTAACTATCAGAACTCTCCCCACCTTTTTACCCTGGCATCTTGGAATCATTTACCAATCAGTTACTTCTTCCTTTTACTCATGGAAAATTATTCATTAAGTCTCTTTGAAAATACCAAAAATAATTTATTAAAATACTATTAATGAATACCCTTATTCGTTACTCATTAAAACTATACGATAACAAGTATTTAAATCCATAATTCAATTAAACAAGTGTTACATGCCATCTAGGTAACATTTAATGTATTTTAGTGTATTTACTATTAAAAACAATCCTCAAATTTAGTCCCTAAAAAATTTAGTCCTTCAAAGGATCAATCTTTATAGTGTAATTGTTTAAAAACCAATTTTTATACCGTAAGTTTTAAAAAATATATTTATATGATAAATATATTATTCTATTTAATATATTTTTATAGATTATTTTAAATTGCTAATTTTTTGTTTTATAAAAAAACAATATATTTTAAAGTAATATGATATTAGAATTATTGTATGATCATATTATTGGTAAAGCTTTGAGATAGTGGAAAATTAATTTTAATATTATATTTATGTTTATTTAAATTATAAATAAAATAAAATAAAAAGAAAATTTATTTATTTAATTTAATTTTTAATAGTAATAATAATAATAATTTGTTTTCAAAGTTATTACTAAATTAACTATCAAATAATTAGTAAATGAGTCTATTTGTGAAATATAAAAAAAAAATTAATAATAATAATAATTTGTTTTCAAAATTATTATTACATTAAATATCAAATAAACAGATTAAAAAAAAAATATACACCATATAAAAAAACATAAAAATATATTTAATAGTAATTTTTGTAAAAGAATTAATAACACTAACAAATTTCTACCCTAATAATAAAAACTAATAACTATTCTACCCTATGATATTAAGTTTAAATTAATATTAAAAACTGTAATTTTGATGTTACAAAAATATTAAAAAAATATAATAATGGTTATCAAGATAACTATGAAGTTACCATATTATCAATTGTATTAGTCTTACTACAATTTTTATTTAAATATTTTTTATTTCATATTTTTATTTTATTTTATGTATTTTTCTTTTTCTTTTAAATTTTATTTTTAAAAAGTTTATGTGACATATTTTTTTTCATTTAAAATCTGTAATATATATTAATTATTGTTTATGTAAATTGAAAATATGAAAAAATATAATAATAATAATTATTATTTTTTGGTTAAAATTATAATTTTGGATTCTTAACATTATTGTAAACCTACATTAATTTCATACACTTTGAATTCAGGTTTATTTTGTAATTTTAATAACTAGTATTTATAAAAGAAATACATTATTTTAATCATGACACAATCTAATCATTTTTATATTTTATTTTGAAATGTACATAAAATATACCATAAATAACAATATGTACTAAAAATGTCTACTAAAAACACTGAAATTTTAGAATTTAATAGTTAAATATGCTTAAATAAAAATACATTCACAACCAATTTTTTAAATTAGAAAAAATTGTTTAGACTTGAATTAACAATTTCCACTCAAATATTTCACCAAGTTAATGAAACTATCAGAACTAAATTAATAATATAGTTGATATGCTTGGATTAGCATCATTTTCCCTTATAATAATACCAATTAGAATATTAAAAATATAAAATAATACCAATACATAGATTATAATTATGTATTGTTTAATAAAAAAATTGATAATATTTTTTTTTAAACATTTTTTTTCAAAAAATTTAAAAAAATATTAAATTAAAGTTTAATAAACTACTCCTTAAACACATAATTTAATGAGACAACATTATAATTTGTTTTTACATTCATTGTTATTCTACCTTCATATATCTTTCTTCACTTATCTTTCTTCACTTATCTCAACATTATTTACATAAATTTATTTTTTTATTTTAATCTTTTATAACAATGTTTTTTCTATGGTACCAGATTCGTTTAGCTTTAAAATTAATATTTAATAATGATATTTAACCATTTAAACCATTATAACATTTTATTAATTGTTTTTTTGGAAACATATTATTTTTAGGTTTATATGCACGTCAATGTCAATTTCAAATTGAAATTTTCAAGTAGAAAGGTGTGAATATTTTAATTATTATAAAGTATATTTAGATTTCAATATTTTTATTTTTTTTAATTCAAAATTAATTTACATTTAGAAGTATATCATTTTTATGTTTACATGCATAATATCATAATGATATTATCCATCAAATATAATAGAATGAAAATTAAAATCCTTTAAAACTAAATATAATAATAAAATTTAATAATAAAATCAATATTTTTGAAATCATAAATAAAAGTATCCTTGATGGGGTGTCAAGCTACAGAAACCATTCATCACGTGAAAAATAACAGTTGCCTCTTGGTTAAAGTGGGCGAGGGTGGGCCAAAAACCCCTCCACCACACAGTAGTTAATGTTTCTAAGCTCGTCTGTGTGAAAAACTCTCCCTCGTTTGTGTGCATCAAATTTGTACTATTTCGGGTTTCAATGGCATCATCGCTTCTTCAGTTAAACTGCATGGTTCGTGAAATTTTATGGCTATTCTTTGGCTCACTGAGGAACGCACACTCCTCTATTCTCATATTTATCCTAGTTATTAGGCTAGGGTCGTGGTCATCTACATTTTTCTCCTCTTGCGGGCCTAATTTGGTAATTTCTCTTTCCTTCCTGCAAACTGTGAAACTTTCCCTCTCCTTCCTAACTTAGAGGGCATGTAATTTGAGGTTTTGGCTAGTTTCGTGTTTTTTCACTCTGTGTTCTCTTGGTTTCTCACCTTGACCTTTCAATTGGTGCCTCTTGGGTCCTTTGTATTTTGTGTTTGTTGCTTGTTAAAATTTGCTTCGGGTCTCCTGGTGGTGTTTTTTTCTTTCACGTAGCGGATTTGGTACAAGGGTGGTGATGGTCTTCCGGAATTATCATCCCTTGGTTCTTCGCATTTGGGGCCACTAGTAATAGCCCTCCTTTTGGCGTTGCCTTATGGCTTTGGCTTCAGTCTGGATTCAGGCAACCCGCTTCTCTATTTTCTCTCGTGTGTTGTTTTCTAGTCACCTACTGGCCTTTCTTGTCAATGATTCATCACATTGTTATTGTCTAGTTTTTTTATTGCCTTGTGGTGAATTTCCCGTGCGGTGCATTGCTGTGTCAGATTCCCTTTCCCTGTTAGTCTTTGGTACGGTCTGTTTGGCCTCTAGTGGAAGGTGGCAGTTCGTTTGGGCTCTCAATTATTTTTTGTGTGCTACTTGGTTTGTTTTGGTGGCCATTGGTTCATTTTTGGGTATTTCCTTTGGGGCCTCAAATTCTTACTGATCTTCAATATGAAGCCTATTTTACACTACTCACATTCCCTAGCTCAAGAAAAGGTGGAAGGTTCATATGCTCTTGTAGGCACTCGGGGTGGAAAAGAAAATGAGGGAGGTGGAAGCTCTTGGCAGGGTGTTGGTTTAGTGTGTGGTGTTGGGCATGGGGGTAGCGGAACTCGTAAGGGGCATAGGTCTTCAACCTACTCCATGATGGGAAGAAGGAACGTAATCTTAATTCAAAGTGGTTGTGGTGTTGGCATAGGTGGGAAAGGATCAGGCCGTGGTCGTGCTATGACCTGTCAGGGATGATGCAATAATCAGGTTCGTACAGGTTCAACAGCTCGTGCTCCTTCTAGGTGTCCCAAAATTTCCACAATGATTCAGGAGCTCATTCAATTTGTCACTGTGTTATGAAATCAGCTCACAAAAGAGAGAAAAGATAGATCAAAAACTTGAGAAATAGCCTCTTTGAGGGGAAAACCTTCTTTACATTACATAAGTGAACAATTCTTAGATGATACAAATGATAAGACCTCCTTTGTATATATAGGAATCTAAGGGGTCACAATATAATTAGAGCCTACATAAGAATAATAACATAAGGGAACAACAATAACAATAGTGGGATTTTATGGGGCACAATAATAACAGTACGGGGCTACATGGGCACAATAATAAAAATAAGGGGGCTACACTAGTATTATAGGGACCTAACATGCCCCTCTCCTTCAATAAAGTGTTGTCCTCAACGCTTGAGTAGTTCTAGATGCTTCTGTATAAAATTATCATCCTCCCATGAGGAATATTTAGCCGGTAAATTATTCCACTTAATGAGATACTCTGAAATTGATCAATATTGTAGTTGTGAGGTTCTTGTTTTCGTGACTGTTTTAGGCTCAATTATGATTTTTCCTTCTTCGCCAAGTTCTGGAAAAATCGATTGAACTGGAAGTTTGTCACCAATAGCCTTCTTTAAGCATGAATGACATAAAATTCGGTGTACTCGAGAAGTTGTAGGTAGCTCTAATTTGTATGATGCACCTTGTAAGGAACATATTACTTAGTGATAATATATTATCCTTCTTAGCTTGCTTGAGGGACATTTGTTTGTATGGTTGTAGGCATAAAAATAACCATTCGCCTACATCAAAACTTCTCTCACTGCGATGTTGATATGCTTGTTGTTTCATTCGATTATGCGAGAGAGTGAGGTTATCCTTTAAGCATTGGGGAACTTGTTGTTTATGTTTGATGTGATCTTCCACTGCTTGAACCTTAGAATTTTCTCTTAAATATGATGTGATGGATTGTGGAAAATATCCATAAAGTGCCACAAATGGGGTCATTTTTGCTATAATATGGAAGGAAGTGTTATACCACTATTCAGCTAGAGGTAATCACTTGACCCATTATGTTTGTTTATCAGATACAAAGCAAAAAAGATATTCTTCCAAACCATTTTTCACTATCTCAATTTTCCCATCAGATTGAGGATGATAAGATGAGCTATGAGCTAATTGAGAGCCAAGAAAAGAAAATAATTCTGTCCAAAAATTTCCAGTGAAAATGGGATCTCTGTCACTTTCTATATTCTTTGGATTTCCATGAAGCTTTTGAATTGTTTCCATAAATATATTAAAAACTTTACTGGACTTAAAAGGATGAGATAATGCACAAAAGCGTGTATCCTTGGTAAGTTTTTCAACTACCACCATGACAACACTCTTTCCTTTAGAATTTTCTAAACTTGTTATAAAATACATTGAGACCTCCTCCTAACACTAACTTAGAATGGCTAAATCTTGTAACAAACCTCGGATCTTGATTGCATCAACTTTATTTTGTTGGCAAAGACATTCTCCCACAAACTTGTGTATATCATATTTAAGGCCATCCCACAAAAATCCTTCTTAGCCCTATGGTAATTTTTAAAAAATGCCTAGTGCCCTCCTATGGTAGAGGTGTGCAATTCCAAAAGAATATTTTTTTTTATTTGGGAATTCTTAAAAAAATATAAGTGATCTTTGTACCATAATGAATCATTTTTCCAGCTAAATGTATCAGATGTACTAGGATGCTACTGCAAATTTTGAATGATTTTCCACACCTCTTCATCATTCTTCAATTCATCCCTTTCTTCGGATATCCACTTAGGTTGGGTAATAAAAATGGTATAAAGCAATGCTTCCAAATCCTCATCCTTTCTTGAGAGTGCATCTGCAACAACATTTTTATACCCTTTTTTGTAGATGATTTCGAATTCATAACCCAACATATTTGTGACCCATTTTTGTTTCTCTTTTGAAGATAATATTTGTTCCAAAAATTATTTAAGGCTATCATGATTTTTTTTTACCTTGAAGTGTCTTCCCATTAGGTAAGGTCTCCATTTCATTAGTGCGTGTAGTATTGCTAATATTTCCTTATGATAAATAGGTTTGTGTAAATAATCTCCTTCGGATGGAAAAATTTAAAAAGAAATTAGTCTTACTTATTGTATTAAAACCAAACCAATTCCATTTCCCAATGCATCACATTCCATAATAAAGGTTTTCGTAAAGTATGGCGTATCTAAGTCCAGTTCTTGGCACATTTCCTCTTTAAAATGTTCAAAGTCCCTAGTTGCTTTTGGAGTCCAAGAAAATGCATATTTCTTCAGTAATGTTGTTATCGGTGTCGTTATTCTCCCAAAATTCTTAACAAGATTATAATAATACCCTGTCAACCCAAGAAATCGTTGAATATGCTTAATGGTTGTGAGGATTTTCCATTCCTTAATGGACTTAATTTTGTTAGGGTCCACCTTAACACTATCAAGAGATACAATATGACCCAAATATTCCACGTCTTGTACTCCAAAGAAAAATTTGGAGGTTTTTGCATATGATTATTTATCCTCCAATAGTTTGAGCACCTTGTCAACATGTGGAACATGATCCTTCCAAGACTTGTTTTAGATTAGTATATCATCAAAAAATACTAACAAAAATATTCTAAGGGTTTGAAAATGGAATTCATTAAACCTTGAAATGTGGAAGGTGCATTATTAAGGCCAAAAGGCATGACCAAAGATTCATAATGACCTTATGAGTTATAAATGTTGTTTTTAGAATTTCTTTAGTCTTCATTCTAACTTGATGACATCCTTATCGAAGATCTAGCTTGATGAATTAAATTAATCCATGCAATTCATCCAAAAATTCGTCAATGATAGGGATGGGAAATTTTTCTTTAATAGTGAGCTTGTTGAGCTCCCTATAATCTGAAAACATATTTCATGATCCATCCTTATTGTGCACCAATACTATAGGAGTAGAGAAACAACTTTGACTAGTTTGAATTATACCAGCCTCTAGCATTTCTACAACCATACGCTCCATCTCACTATTTTAGGCATAAGAATATGTGTAAGGCCTGATGTTTGGGGGAGCACTTCCTGCAATCAAATTAACAGCATACTCACGATCATGAATAGGTGGGATCCCTTCAAGAGTCTCAAACACCTTGGAATGATTGTTCAAGATTTTTTGGATATCTAGAGAAATAGATGATTTCGATGTTTGAACCGCTAGTGACCATAATTGTGAAATGATGCATAATATTTATTTATTCATATTATTTTTCATGACATTAGGGTCAATTACCTTCGATGGTTTCCTTGTGATACCCCTTAATTCAAATTCCTTTCCTTCCCCAAAAAAATTCAAAAATAATTCTTGAAAATTAAAATATATCGTCCTAAAAAATTGCAAGAATTGGGCTCCTAGTCCAACATCAACACCACTCATTGGAATGGAAAGCATTGGACTATTTAATACATATTCCCCCATGGTTAGCTTGATATTATGGCACTTTCCAGAGAAATTTACATTTTCTCTATTTTCAACCTTCACTTGACACTCTGGTGTCGAATAGAGGAAGCAATTCAATTCCTTTGCTATCTTACAATGAATAAAATTATGGGTACTAGCCAAATCAATAAATATTATTACCTTTTTCTTCATGATATATCCTTCTATATTGATATTTTGGGGAGTGGTAATTCCTACCAATGCATTACAAGATATGGTCAGATTCATTTCTTCTTTCTATGGAGTTGGTTCCTGGTGTATATCATCTTCTTTTGATGTTTCTTGTTCCTTTTCTTCCTCCTCTTCACAATCTATGTAAAATAGTTTCTTCTCATTGCACTTATGCCCTTTAGTGGATTTTCTATCACAACTATAACAAAGCCCTTTTATGCTTTTTTCCTCCAATTTTTTTGGTATCAACCTTGTAGGTTTTGGAGGTCTAGGAGCAACAACACTTCCATATTTATAGTTGTTAGTGTTAAAATTCCTTGTTTCTGTAATTTTTATTTCAAATTTTCTTACCACCCTGAATGCCTTCTCTAATGAATCAGGTTCCCAAAGGTGAACCTCATCTTGGATGTTATCCTTTAAAGTCCCTATGAGTACATCAATCCTATGCTCCTATAGAATATCTATTACCATGATATTCAATTTTTGGAATTCATCAACGTGCTCTGCCATTGAACCCTTTTGTTTGATATTGATCAATTGGATAAAGAAGGTATTTCTCTTTGTATCCTCATAATGTGCTACCATTTCCTCCATAAAAATTGACCAAATGACAAGTGTTTTACAAGAACAAATCCATCGATACCATACAAACTGATTGGGTTCTAAATATAAAGTTGTGATGTGTACCTTTTATGAGTGTTTCACATCATGAAGATCAAAATATTTCTCCATTTGTAGTATCCATGTTACCAGATCCTTTCCATCAAAGTTCCTCATATCGATCTTTGGAATGTGGTGGTTCTTAAACCCAACATTGGAGTATCTAAAATCATAGTTCATATTCATCTTGTTCTCATCATGATTTTCATGGATTACCTTCTCACCACCGTGAAGCATTTCTTGCAACAAATTTATCAAACCTTACTTCAAACCTTCCATGAATGATTTCAAATTATCCAAGTCATCTTTGGTTTCTCTTTGTGAGAGCGAAATGTTTTGAATTTGGTCTTGTAATTTTGATATATAATGTTGCAATTATTCCTCTTCATGCGTCATAATAGAGATTTCTTAGGGAATAATGGGTGTAGAATTTTTTTTTTTTGGATGCATTTAAAAAACAAATACTGATATCTAGATGCCTCAATATTCTCTTTGAGTCACTTCAAAATGATTTTTCATTCAAAATTTATGCAAAATTTAAAAAATACACACAATTTTCTTACTTTTTAGAGCTTGATATTGCAATTTTTGTATCTATGCAAATTTGTGTTTCCAAGGTATGAAATTTGGTCTTGTGGTAGCCCTAGGAATCATGTTTCCAATGCCACATGTCAGATCAAGATCGGATTCCTAAATAAATATTTATTCCAAATCTCCCACGATGAAATAATTACGGACTTTTTTAGTATATCAAATTATTATGGGATGCCACATGTCACTATTTCAACATTCAGCACTAAAATTGCTACAGGACACAACTTATTCTACGCAATTTCAGCCACTTCTTACAGAATTCAAATATTATGCCTAAAAATAAAGTTAGGACTAATTTCCCTAGGTCACCTATTTGAGATGGAATTATGGAGCCTGCAAAAAATCTATCTTCCTTGGATCATATCTCCGAAAATGTAATGAGAATATTTTAAATTCGTACACAAATTTCTCCAATATTTCAGCTCCACATGGTTTTAATTTCCACTTCTAAAGCCTCATATAATAAAATTTAGAGTTAAAATACAACGATGACCTATTTGAAGCATGGAAACCCTAGAATCGAAAGCTCTAATACCAAATGTTATGCAACCAACTCACAAAATAGAGAAAAGATATATCAACGACTTGAGAAACAGGCTCTTCAAGGGGGAAATATCATTTACATTACATAAATGATAAATTATTGGATGACACAAATGACATGGCCTCCTTTGTATATATAGGAGTCTAAGGGATCCCAATATAATCAAAACCTACATAACAATAATAATTTAAGGGCACAAATATAACGATAGTGGGCTTCTATGGGGCACAATGATAATAGAATGGGGGCTATATGGGCATAACAATAACAATGATGGGGTTATACTAACAATAAAAATAAGGGGGCTACACTATTTTTATAGGTACCTAACACATTACGTGGTTGGAAGCTCTTGATAGAGCCTGAAGAAAGAAGCATGAGGTCGTTATGGCCAAAATCGAACAACTCTAATACTTCTAATGCCATGTTCATGAGAGAGTTGTGGTTGTCTAGCGCGAGAAAAATAATTTGATAGAGAAAGTTGAAAAGTTGGAAGCTTGGCTTGCTCACCTTGAGAATCATGTCAATTTCACATATCTCCCTCCTCCTCCTCTAGGAACGGGGCCAGATAATCCTACTTCAATTACCTCTAACGACTGATTATGACTGGTTTCCTTCGTGTTCTTTGAGTTTTCTAGTATGTTAGGCCTATAAGTTTATGTTCCTCTCATCTGGGCATTTTTCTTTTTGTATGTTGTATGGTTATCACATTGTTCAACAAACGTGGTCAAGATGAGACCACATGCCTTTTTTCATCTCTATATATGCTTTTTGATTAATAGAAACTTTTAGAATTACATAAAAAATTCATAAATAAAACTATTTCACTACCATAATATAAATAAATTAAAATTCAAATAAATAATTCAAATAAAAAAAGTTGAAAACTTAAGAAATATATAAATTAATCACTATATTACTCCATCCAAAAATGGAGAGTTTAAAACTTATCATGGTTCAAATCAATTTTATTTATTTTATATAGTTTAAATTATTATAATTATGATATTTAAATAATGATCTTAATAAATAAAACATTTCCATCTTATTGTTTTTAGTTTAATCTAGCTACTAATTACCTTTTTCATAAGAGGCAGGTACTAAGCAACAACGTTGCATATTATACTTGTTAACCTACTAGAAATAACTTATGAAAATTGGCTTTCCTATTTTATTGTTTTGTTTTATATATATTTATGTATATATCTTCATATGGCTCCAAATTTTTATACTATTACGTTATTAAATTAAAAAATAATTTTCTATTAATGTTATAGCAATATAACTTGAAGTTTTGTCGTAGTTCAAGTTAGAAAAATTATAATCTACATTGATCAATGTTATATTAATAGTGATAAATAGGAAAATTGAATCCTATAGTCTTAGAACTAATAAATTGACATGTGAAGTGGACAAATTAATTGGTTTCTCAAGAAAAACTACTTGCATAAATTTTGGATTGTATTAACTATTAATAAACCTACAAATTTATAGCTTTTCTCCTACATAAGTGTTGAGGAAAACAAATAATGATAGGAAGTAACTCATAGTAAGTATATTTATTTACATCTTATTCCTATCCATTTTTTATGCAAGTACTTTTATGCAAATACTTTCTTAAATTATGGTGGGAAGTAACTTACCGTAAATATGTATGATTTGTTTCAAGGATTTTATTTTCAAACAATTTTCCTGCAAAGCTTATGAATAAGAAATCAATACATAAATATTTAAAAATCATGCATGAATATTGCAACCATATCATAAATTATGACATAAAGTAGGTGAGACACCAAAGGCTACAACAATACCATCAAATTATTTGAAAAATAGCCTTTTAATAATATTGAAAAATAAATATGTATTTTTTTAGTTAAACGTTATAAGTTTCATTGGTCAATGCTAAACTAATAGTGATCAATAAAGATCAATTTCTATTATAAAAAGACTAATAAGGATTCACCCAAGGCCAAACTAGAGTATTGATTAGTTCGAGGATATGGAATACACTATTGAGGTGGTTTATTAGCTAGATTTTCAAGGTATGCACAAGAAGAGTTTGGATCCCATTGTGCGAGTGGTTTATCAACTTACTTAACAAGCACTGAGTGGTTTATAAAAGTCCTCAATAAGCACTTAATGATTTATCAGCTCCATTCAATAAGTGTGATAGTCGCTCAACTCACTTTCCTAATGGTTTATTAGCCTTCCAACAAGCACCCAAGTGGTTTATCAACCCATTCAACAAGAACAAAATGGTTTACCAGCTTATCCAACAAGCACTTAGTGGTTTATCAACTTACTCTTCAAGCACTAAATTATTTAACTCTCCATTGGGCCTCTCACTGACCAATCAGACACAAATACATGAACCATGCCTCATTACAATCACAAGGAATGTTTTTCCCAACCATAGAGAACTAATTTAGGGATGTTCTTCTACTGCAAATACTCAAGTTTTTTTCCTATCACACGTTTTCTCCCAACCACATAGCACTAGTTTAGGGATGTTCTTCTTCTACAACTCCTCAAATTTTTTCTATCCCACGTTTTCTTCTAGTTGATTCTCATTTGGTTATATTTTATTCCATTTTCTCGCTTTCATGTTGATTTCCCTTCCCATATAAACAATGATCCTCTCTCCACCATGTTCCACGAGGAAGGGACAATATGGGAATCATCCTCCACTTAGTTTTATCATACTAAAATGTTATTTATATTGGTGGAGGCTCTTAAATATGCAAGGAAAATATTTAATGAAAGTAAATGAGGTGGATGTGGCCTGATTTTAACACCACACAAGAAACCTTTCCTCCCCATACCTCTGAATCCATATCCTCTCCTTCATAATATTCATCAATTTAATGTTCACATAAAAATACATAACAATTTCACTTAGTGACATTTACGCGGGGTGCATAAAAAAGGGTTGTCACATGTATATAGTAATTTTTTTTTCTTATGAGTAAAATGAGTATATAATATTTTTTAGTTATGTCTATATTGGTTCCATCTACAATTATTGTAACTACAAACTTCTCAACCGCCATCATCGCAATATTAGAGTAGGTTCTCTAGCAAGTGCTTTGCCATTGAGAAAGGAATGAAAATATCTCCATTGTTTCAGATATTCATAGTGGGACCAATTATTTGGTTAAAATGTTATCAAGCATGAGTGACATTGATTTTACACATTTTTATTTTTTCAATTAATTGATTGTTGTAATTACTATAGGGAGGCATTTTTGAGAGGCTTGGATCATGGAGGAGGACAATCCCCACAACAATTTGAAGTCTTTCTAAGGTGATTTTTTAAGATTTGAATTATAATTATGTTTATTAAATGTATTAATTGATATAATTGTTGGAAAATGTTGATATGTTGGAGAGACATAGTACTCTAAGAAAAAATAAGGCTTGTGGTTACTCCATCTTGAATCTGAGGAAAATTGATTTTGGTCATGCACCCAGGAGTGCCAAGTGTGACAATGGTGATTGAGAAATCCATTATGTACATTATCCATGATGTGGTGTTTTGGGCATAGGATTTCATTTGTGTGTAGAGTTCTAGCTACCATTCTATCATTGTTCGTCATGAGATACCATTATGTATGTTGGGAACAAGATTCAATTTTGTATGAAAATTTTCAATTAGACCATATGAATTCTGACTTCTTTTTATGACAATGTATATATATATTTTTGCATTTATGATGTGAATTTCATACAATATATTATGAATGTTACTTTTCTTAAATGGTGAATGTGGTTATCATGAATGTTAATATAATTAATCATTTTTCATTCATTTTTCATATTGAATCGTAATTTATCACAAAAATTAATTCACATCCTAATTGCTTAGGAAAAATCAAAACTGTTCTAAACTAATGTATCTAAATTAACAAAAATGACAAGAAGTCAACAAAGAAAGGGAAAATATGGTGAGAAATCCCTATATTTTTGAAATAATCAAACCATATATGTTAACAGTGAATTCTTGTAAGATCAAAGCCTAAGGTGATGTTCTTGGATTTAGATGACTAAAAGCATGTTTAGATCATAAGGCCTAAACATGTTTAGATCATAAGGCCTAAACATATTTAGATCTTGGATGGATAATTTACAAAAAAACATATTTGATGGTGTACCTTGGTAATTTTTTAATTTTGGAGAAATAAATGAGTCACTGCTAGGATGGATAATTGATCAACTGCATATTTGGTGTCGTAACTTGGTTTAGTGATTAAGTGGTTAAGTATTTATGTTACTAATTAATTATGTGAATGTCAAATATTAAACAATCAATTAGAAAATAGATTAATCAAAACTAACTACTAAATTGTTTATGGTGATGGAAATCCATCAAACAAGGGGGTCTCCCTGATGTGAAGTCCCAATTATACCTCACACCATTTGGAATGGGAGCCCCATCGGGGGTATCAGCCTAGTTTCCATATATTTTTATAGATATTCCTTGGGTATTATTGTGAGAAATAGAGATGGGTGCAAATGTGCCTTCGAAAAGAAAGGGGGTGTGCTTGGTGAGTGTTCGGTCATATGTGTGTCAAAGTTATTTTATTGCAGAGGGGAGAGAGAAGTGAGCTTCTAAGAGAGAGGTAATAGTACCACCTCTAATGTCTCTCCTACTACAATTTTTTTTTTCTCTATAGGTGTATTTTGAACTCCTTAAATCAATACATATCATTCTACTTATATGAAAAGATTTCTTGTTCCCCGTAACTATTCTCTTACTTGGAATGTCAGTTTACCACTTGTTTTAATATTGGTCCCTTTTTAATATCTCAATCTACTAAACAAAGTTTGGTCAATTATATTCCCTTTTATATTTTTACTTTGCGCTCTACTCTATGTTTGTTTTTGTTACCATTTACCATTATCTCCCAAAACTCATGAGGGTTAGTGTATATTCCATTCTGATTTTCATGGGGCTATTATATATGCCTAACCATCGAACATATCGTGGAAATTGAAATGATTGGAATTTAATTGGTTTTACATATAAAATTTGTCACTCTTATAAGGGATCGCACCAACCTCTTATGTCGTCCCTATGCACACATCGTATAAGTATTGACATGACAAAAAGTAATATAAATATCAATGTTCCAAACCTTTGACTTAGTTCTGTTTGAAGTAAGTCGATATTCTATAATTCCTTTCTCAGGTTTTCTTGGTTACATGGTTATACAATTTATGAATCGTTGTGTTGTATGTCTAGACGTTCAAGTTCTCACCTTGCGTGATTTATAATGTAGCCACGTCCCTCATAACCGTCACTTTGATATAATGCACCAAGGTACTGAGATTTGTTTGTGACATTAAATTTTGTTGCGTACCCGTCTTAGTTTAACCACCCTAGCTTGCATATGCCTACGCATTAGAGTATGGTTTCCGGTGGGTGTCTTTACTCCACTCGTACTGTGACAAGGCCGGTGGATCTATGGCTTCTGAGCGTTGGATTCAACAAGGGTGTTTGTTTATTATTATCTTGTCAACTGGCTCATATGACCGCCTCTGATACTTTAATGTATTCACTCCTCTGTGCGATACATGTGGTTGGAGATTATTTATGAAACTTCAATGTTGAGACCGAGGTCTTGATCCACGCCTACTCTTCTCATATTGATACGCGTGGACGGTGAGATTTGTGTTCGAATTAGGGTTTCGACTCACAATAAAATTTTCCGCCCTCATATTGTTTCTCTTTCCAGAGCGTTCGACTCTTAGGTTGCTACCAGTGTTCTTCCCTCATTTGTTACGAGAGTTCGATGGCGGCATGAGAGGGTTTATGCACCTAGGTAATATTTATTTGGCTTGTGTTAATTTTTCTTGAGGCCATATTTCAGAGTTATCTCAATTCATCGATTTCCTTCTACTCTCGACTTCTACTATTGTTATACACAATCAATTTTAACTCTTGGTTGCTTTCTTTCAATTTCATGGTGTCGCTCCACCCCTAGTGAATACATAACGTAGGAGGCGTTTGCATCCTTCATGGAAAATCTGTCCATCTCGATGTTGGTGATTTAGTTAAGTTTCGATGATGATGATGATTTCCCTGCTTGCGTTTAACTCCTCATCAGATATTTGCATTGGCCTCCTTATCAGAGAGGTCCAAGGTGTGTTAAATGAAGTAGTTGTCCATATCTTCTTTTCCATTTTCGAGGGATAGTTTTCAACCTTGGGAAATTTACATGTCGATTGATATTGCAGAGGCGCTTCCATTTCCAGGATGATCAAGGAGGTAACTAACTTCTTTCTCTGCGTCGACCTTCATGATTTGGCCTATAATTTAATTTGATCTAGTTCGTCGTTCTCCTTTTCTCATCTATCTCCTTGGTTTACGCAGGTGAGTTATGATTCTAAGATGATTTGGGATTCTAAGTGATTTCCATACAATTAATCCTTGGAGCCCGTTAATATCATTCTTATTTTTTTTCATCGTTGATTACAAGTCGGTATTTGTGACTCGTTGCCTTCCTCCAACGAGATATTTCTTCATAACTCATTTTGGGATTTATAAAATCCGATACTCTGAAATTTTCTCATAAACTCCTCAATTGTAATTTATAAGTGATGACTGGTATTCGGGAATTTCAGAAATGGAATCTCGTCAACACGTCTTTTGATTTCTATGTTGACAGAGTTACATTCTCTGTTAGTAATGGACTGTGGATTGTTAAATAACTGTACAGGAGTAATTTTGGTTTTTCTCTACTATTAGTAATAGTCATATTTCTTTTACTCTGTCATTGTAAATCTCATAATGTCTCCAGATGATAAACATATTTATTTTATGCTACGTTTATTTTTCCCATTCATTTACTACCAAAGTAATACTCCCTGATGATTTGGTGAACACTGGATACTTTTAATTATGTGCACTTCTGGTGTTCTCGAAATGTTACTACAACAACTAACTTCTCGTTTAATTTTTCTCCTGGAATACAATGAAGGCTAGGAGATATATACTAATACTGTCTTATCAGTATTCTGCTTTCCAATTTAACCTCTATACACCTATAAAAAATTTGCTATGTCTTTCTAGTATATTTTTTTCATTCTTTTTGGTACTAGGATAACTCTAGATCTTTAGACTGCTAGGATGGCAGTAAGTTCATAAGGTTTTGGTAATCATCTCGTTAAACCTTTTATTTGGTTTTTCTTGATAGAATTTATATATCTATAATTGTTCCTCATGTCTAGCATGACACGATAACCAGTAATGTTATCACCTTTATATCACAGGCCTTTGATTTTAGTATAGATAGCTTTGTAGTATATTAAACATACATCTGTACTTAGATTTTGAGTTAGTTTAATTATGTTGCTAAACATATAGGTATACCTGTAACACCTACTCAGGTTCTACCATTTAATTGAATTCATTATACTATAACTATTGATTCATTTCATTGATACCAATTGTATAACTCTGTGTTTTCCATTTATTTATGGAACTGCTTATGTCAAATAGATGTACTTTATGTCTAGCTTCCTTCATCTATGATGCATGTGAGGGTACTATGCTTCCTTTTTCTATACATAGTATTTAGTTCATAATACAGAAGCTGATTAAAGTTAAACTGTAAGTCATCTTTGGGAAAAGATGTATTCTCAGATTTAGACCAACCTTGGTTTAGAGATTCTGATGAATTCCTTCCCATAGATGTGATTCCTACAACTGTACAGAACTGAGAGAAAACTTTCTTCTACAGACTTATGTTAAATGTAGAGAATGAAAATTTCAATTTATAATTCTACTTAGCATCTATAACAAATAACCATATTGAAAAATACTAGTTCTATAGTTATTAGTAAATTTTGAACATACCACTCCTGCAATTGACCAATCCTCCCAGCCTTAGAGTCCCTTTTTCTCTAGAACTCACCACCGAACTGAGACCACCTCCAGAACAGACCAACCCCTAATCTGTTCAAGAATAGCTTATTTAAGCTTTTGCTCCCCAAAGCCTGTTTCTAATTCTGCGTCTAGAATATCAAGATGCTTTTCTTCCTGTTTGCTTAGGCTTCCCTTATTTAGGGATTTTTAAAGCTTCTTTCTGATTTTCACAGCTTTTTACCTCTTCCCAACTACTATCCACCTCATTGGGGAAACTATATTTTCCTCAAAATATAATTTAGAAATAAATTCTTTCAAGGATTTTTTTGAAATATTTTTGGCGAAATATTTGCCTCTTTCCATCCTCATGGATTTAGCAAGTGATCTCATAATTCTCATTTTGGTCAATCTGCACAGAATTATTTTATTTGTTTTTCATAATTAAATATTTAATTACATCCACAAAATTCTTGTCCATTGGGGTCCACTCCCCTTAGGATTAAGGTTCAAATGTCTAGCTTTGAAAGAAAAACATAAACTAGGGGTGTTATATATTCCCCCTCTGAAAGTAAACACCATCCTCGATGTTGATAAATAACTACTAGAGTTCAATTTCCAAACAAAAATGGATATTTTTCCATCATCTCAGTTTCTCTTTCCCAGGTAGCTTCTTCAGTAGTAAAGTGCTTCCACTGCACCTTTACTCTTGCTACCGTTCGATTCCTCAACTCAATTTCTTCCCGCTCCAATATTTGAAGTGGCTTTGAAAGGAACTCCCCTTCTGGTTCCACCTGTATCACATTCCAATCAACAATGTGAGAAGCATCATGTATATATCGTTTTAATAATTAAACATGAAACACATCATGAA
Source organism: Pinus albicaulis (assembly GCA_034641835.2). NCBI lineage: Eukaryota > Viridiplantae > Streptophyta > Pinopsida > Pinales > Pinaceae > Pinus > Pinus albicaulis. Next base: position 400,048,189 of record CM076582.1, on the reverse strand, counting down.
CTTTAACATGGGGCAGTAAGGCCAGCTTTTAAGCCACTGGTCCCACCCTTTCTAACACCTCAAAAGGCCCACAATATCTAGGAGCCAATTTTGCGCAACTTCCAGCATAAAGTGTGCTCTTTTTGGGTTTAATACACAAATATGCACGCTCCCCCACTTTGAATTCTCGATGTACCCTCTTCTTATCAACATAATTTTTCTGGCGATCTTGTGTTGTCTTGATGTTTCTTTGTATTTGTTTAACAATTCTTTCCATCTCTTGTAAAGCATCGGGTCCCAACATTAGCTTATCCTCAGGTTGGCTTCAGCTCAAAGGAGTACGACATTTCCTGCCATAGAGTGCCTCAAACGGACTCATTTTTATGGAGGATTGATAGTTGTTATTATAGGCAAATTCAGCTAGATGCAAATAGTCTTCCCATTTGATGGCCTATCCATCACATACATTCTTAGCATATCTTCCAAAATCTGATTTTTTCTCTCTATTTTCCCGTCAGTATGAGGGTGATAGGTAGTACTAAAATTCAACTTAGTGCCCATACCTCCAAATAGACCTTTCCAAAAGGCTGCAGTGAACTTAGCATCTCTATCCGAAACAATCATCTTCAGGACCCCATGGAGCCTTACTACTTCCTTCAGGAACACATTCGCTACTTGGGCTGTCCCAAAAGTAGACTTCACAGGTATGAAGTGTGCAGCTTTTGTTAAAGTGTCTACTACTACCATCACCGAATCGTGTTGGTATTTGGTTTTGGGTAGCCCTGTTATAAAATCTATAGAAATGATGTCCCATTTCCATTCTGCAATTGGCAAAGGATTTAGAAGTCCTGCAGGATGCTGATGTTCAACTTTAACTAGTTGACACTCCCTGCACCTAGCTAAGTATTCTTCTACGTCTCTTTTCATTCCTGGACAAAACAACTTGTTTTTCAAGGCTGTTAGCATTTTCTGATATCCAGGGTGCCCTGCATACGACTGTCTGTGATTTCATCTAGGATTTCTTTTTTCAAAGTTCCTACCTTAGGGATATACAATCTATTTTTGTAGTAGATAAACCATTTTTTGGTTTTGAGTGTATTCAACCATCGCTTTCTTTAGTATTTTCACCTGTATATTCTCATACTCTGGATCCTGGTCTGTTACTTTTTTCACCAATTCTTCTAAATCAAAACTAGCACTGCTTCCAACACTGTTTATGTTTTGGCAAGCATTTTTGCTCAATGCATCAGCAATTTTATTTTCTTTCCCTTTGATATGTTTTATGACCATATCAAATTCACTCAGAAAAGACAGCCATCTGGCCTGTCTAGCATTCAAATCAGTTTGGGAAAAGAAATATTTAAGACTAATATGATCATTCATCAATGTAAATTTTTTCCCAAGGAGATAGTGTCACCACATCTTCAAGGCATGAATTACAGCAGCCAACTCCAAATCATATGCACTATAGTTTTGTTCATGTGTCTTAATTTTCCTAGACTCATATGCAATAACTGAATTTTCCTACAAGAGGACTCTTCCCAATCCCTCTCTACAAGCATATGTACATACCACAAATTCTTTATCAAGATCTGCAATTTTTAGTATAGGGGCTGTAGTGAGTTTTAATTTTAATTGTTCAAAACTGTTTTGGCATTTTTCAGTCCACTCAAATTTGACCCCCTTTCTTTGTAGTGAGGTTATGGAATATGCTATGGCAGAAAATCTCTCCACAAATCTGCGATAATAAGTTGCAATCCCCATGAATGATCTCACTGCTAAAAAATCTGTGGGCACCGGCCATTCTCTAATGGCTTTTATCTTTTCAGGGTCAATAGCCAACCCTTGTTCAGAAATAATATGACCCAAGTATTGGATCTTATCCTCATAGAATTCACATTTACTGAATTTGGCTTATAACTAGTTTTCTTTCAAATTTTGCAATACTATCGTCAAGTGCTCTTTGTGTTCCTCCTCTTTTTTTGAGTAAACTAAAATATCATCTATGAACACAAGTACGAATTTATCCAAGTACTTATGTAACACACTGTTCATTAAGCACATAAAGGTAGCAGGGGCATTTGTCAAACCAAAAGGTAGGAATACAAATTCATAGTGACCATACCTGGTTCGAAAAGTTGTTTTGCTGATGTCTTCTTCTTTAATTCTGAGCTGGTGATAACCAGTCCTTAAATCGATCTTAGAAAATACTGAAGCTCCTCTTACCTGATCAAAAATATCATCAATTCGAGGTAAAGGGTATCTGTTTTTTATTGTCAACTCATTCAGCTGACGATAGTCAATGAACATTCTAAAGGTTCCATCCTTCTTTTTCACGAACAGTACTGGTGCTCCCCATGGAGACACACTCTGTATGATATAACCTTTATCTAGCAATTCTTGCAATTGCATTTTCATCTCCTGGAGTTCATGGGGACTCATTCAATAAGGGGCGCGGGAAACAGGTGTTTCTCCAGGCACCAAATCGATTGAGAAGTCAATCTCTCTTTTGGGAGGAAGATGAGGAATCTCATCTGGAAAAACTTCTTTAAACTCCATCACCACTGGTAGAGTATCCATCAGGTTTTCTTCAGTTTTCTGTTCTAATTCTTCAACATGTACTGCATATACTTGGTATCCTTTCCTAGTTGTTCGTTTTAGTTGTAGTGCTGACATTTGTCTTACAGAGATAGGTTTTTGTTTTCCTTGGAGAATAAAAGGTTTCTCCTCTTCATCTACACAATGCAGGGTCTTATCCCAACAATTCATCATGGCCTTTTTCTTTTCTAGCCAGTCCATTCCTATCAGCAAGTCATATGACCCTAATGGAAGAATGTTTAAATTCACTTCTGTTTGAAAATCATTTAATTTGATTGCTGTTTGAGGTAACTTATGAGTTACTTTCCTCTTGGTGCCAGTGGCTAACTGGACCAACCAAGACTGCTGAAATTTTTCAGTTTTAAGATTACATTTCTCTACCACTTGTGGGCTAATGTAACTCAAAGAAGCTCCTGGATCAATCAAAATAGTAACAGATTGGTCAGCAATATTACCTTCCATCTCCACCATGGTAGCTTGATGTTCTGCTTGCCGGTTCTCCAAAGCTGCACTTATGGAGGGTATATTTCTGGACATATCATTTACTGTTGTAGCTTCTCAATCTCTCATAATCATCTGAATATTTCGGTGGGGACAATCCCTCAAGAGATGAGGTTCTCCACATCCCCATCATTTTAAAGGCTCCCTCATTTTAACCGTGCCTTCCTTCTTACTTTCTCCATCTAGTTGTTTGGAACCAACTTGAGACTGAGCAGTTTGGATTTCCTTTGGTTTGTTAAATTTCTTCCGCTGATGGTCCCTGCCAAAGTTCTTCAAATACGCTGGTTTTTGTTTCTTTCCCTAGAACTCCCCCTTGTTCACCCATCTTTTCCCATGCTCACCTTTTCCTTTAAACTGCTGGTAACACAATCTAGCTTTTCTCACCGCTTCATCCATGGTTTTTGGATTATAAAATTCTATTTTCTCCTTGTACACCGCAGGAAAATAGTTCAGAAATATTTGCACCTTTTCCTTCTCTTCACGAATGTAAGGGACATATCTCAACAGATTTGTAAATTTGGTGACAAACTCATCGATAGTGAGTTGTCCCAGTCTGAGTTCATGAAATTCCTTTTCTTTATCATCATAATAATGCTCATTTAAATAGCGGTTTTTAAACTTAACCTGGAAATATTCCCAAGTAACTATCTTTTCATTAATGGCATGGACCATTTTTGTCTCCTCCCACCACAAGGTAGCCTTACCTTGTAGCTGGTAGACAGCTAATCTGGCTTTCAGATTGCTTTCATATTCATAAACTTGAAAATATTTAATCATGTTCAACAACCAGGCTTCAGCATCTTCCTCCTTCTCCCCATCATAGGAGGGAGGCTTGATCTTTCGGAATTCCCCCTGTAATTCATTTTTCTACTTATACTGATGCCTAACAGCATCATCTTCCTCAGACTCATCATTCTTCCTTTTTCTGGAACCTTCACCTTCTTGGCTGTTCCGCGAAGTTAGTTCTCTGATGAGATTTTCCTGCTCCTCACTGGCTAATGACAATCTGTCATTTTGGCTTCTTAGCTCAGCCATCTCTCGTTGCAAACTATGCAACATAGCCATCACTAGAGAGTTGGGATCTGGTGTATTATCGTCATCACGTAGATCAAAATAGAGTTCATCACTTCCAACCATTGGAATTTTTCTATTTCAGCACCACACTGTACACTAAACAACATAGATCAGTAATAAAAAAAAAATTCAACAATAAATAATCTATACAGTGAGCACACAGCAATAGTGAGCACAACAATAACAACCCAGTTTTATGTAACATGGGCTCTGATACCATTTGTAACGTCTCTCCTACTACAAATTTTTTTTTTCTCTATAGGTGTATTTTGAACTCCTTAAATCAATACATATCATTCTTCTTATATGAGAATATTTATTGTTCCCCGTAACTATTCTCTTACTTGGAATGTCAGTTTACCACTTGTTTTAATATGGTCCCTTTTTAATATCTCAATCTACTAAACAAATTTTGGTCAATTATATTCCCTTTTATATTTTTACTTTTCTCTCTACTCTATGTTTGTTTTTGTTACCATTTACCATTATCTCCCATAACCCATGAGGGTTAGTGTATATTCCATTCTGATTTTCATGGGGCTATTATATATGCCTAACCATCGAACATATCGTGGCAATTGAAATGATTGGAATTTAATTGGTTTTACATATAAAATTTGTCACTCTTATAAGGGATCGCACCAACCTCTTATGTTGTCTCTATGCATACATCGTATAAGTATTGACATGACAAAAATTAATATAAATATCAGCGTTCCAAACCTTTGACTTAGTTCTGTTTGACGTAAGTCGATATTTTATAATTCGTTTCTCGGGTTTCCTTGGTTACATGGTTATACAATTTATGAATCGTTGTGTTGCATGTCTAAACGTTCAAGTTCTGACCTTGCGTGATTTATAATGTAGCCACGTCGCTCATAACCGTCACTTTGATATAACGCACCAAGGTACTGAGATTTGTTTGTGACATTAAATTTTGTTGCATACCCGCCTTGGTTTGACCACCCTAGCTTGTATCTGCCTACGCATTGGAGTATGGTTTTCGGTGGGTGTCTTTACTCCACTCGTACTATGACAAGGCCGGCGGATCTATGGCTTCTGAGCGGTGGATTCAACAAGGGTGTTTGTTTATTATTATCTTGTCAACTGGCTCATATGACTGCCTCTGAGACTTTAATGTATTCACTCCTCCATGCGATACATGTGGTTGGCGATTATTTATGAAACTTAAACGTTGAGATCGAGGTCTCGATCCATGCCTACTCTCCTTAGATTGATATGCGTGGATGGTGAGATTTTTGTTCGAATTAGGGTATCGACTCACAATAAAATTTGCCACCCTCATATTGTTTCTCTTTCCAGAGCGTTCGACTCTTAGGTTGCTACCAGTGTTCTGCCCTCGTTTGTTACTAGAGTTCGATGGTGGCATGAGAGGGTTTATGCACCTAGGTAATATTTATTTGTCTTGTGTTAATGTTTCTTGAGGCCATATTTCAGAGTTATCTCAATTCATCGATTTCCTTCTGCTCTCGACTTCTACTATTGTTATACACAGTAAATTTTAACTCTTGGTTGCTTTCTTTCAATTTCATGGTGTCGCTCCACACCCAGCGAATACATAACGTAGGAGGTGTTTGTTTCCTTCATGGAAAATCTGGCCATCTCGATGTTGGTGATTTAGTTAAGTTTTGATGATGATGATGATTTCCCTGCTTGCATTTAACTCCTCGTCAGAGATTTGCGTTGGCCTCCTCGTCAGAGAGGTCCAAGGTGTGTTAAATGAAGTAGTTGTCCATATTTTCTTTTCCGTTTTTGAGAGATAGTTTTCAACCTTGGGAAATTTACATGTCATTTGACATTGCAGAGGCGCTTCCATTTCCAGGATGATCAAGGAGGTAACTAACTTCTTTCTCTGCGTTGACCTTCATGATTTGGCCTATCATTTAATTTGATCTAGTTCGTCATTCTCCTTTTCTCATCTATCTCCTTGGTTTACGCAGGTGAGTTACGATTCTGAGATGATTTGGGATTCTAAGCGATTTCCATACAATTAATCCTCGGAGCCCGTTAATATCATTCTTCTTTTTTTTCATCTTTGATTACAGGTCCGTATTTGTGACTCATTGCCTTCCTCCAATGCGATATTTCTTCATAACTCATTTTGGGATTTATAAAATCTGATACTCTGAAATTTTCTCAGAAACTCCTCAATTTTAATTTATAAGTGATGACTGGTATTGGGGAATTTTAGAAATGGAATCTCGTCAACACGTATTTTGATTTCTATGTCAGCGGAGTTACATTCTCTGTTAGTAATGGACTGTGGACTGTTAAATAACTGTACAGGAGTAATTTTGGTTTTTCTCTACTATTGGTAACAATCATATTTCTTTTACTCTGTCATTGTAAATCTCATAATGTCTCTAGATGATAAACATATTTATTTTCTGCTACGTTTATTTTTCCCATTCATTTACCTACCAAAGTAATACTCCCCGATGGTTTGGTGAACACTGGATACTTTTAATTATGTGCACTTCTGGTGTTCTCGAAATGTTACTACAGCAAATAACTTCTTGTTTAATTTCGCTCCTGGAATACAATGAAGGCTAGGAGATATATACTAATATTGTCTTATCGGTATTCTGCTTTCCAATTTAACCTTTGTACACCTATAAAAAAATTTCTATGTCTTTCTAGTATATTTTGTTCATTCTTTTTGGTACTGGGATAACTCCAGATCTTTAGACTGCTAAGATGATAGTAAGTTCATAAGGTTTTGGTAATCATCTCGTTAGACCTTTTATTTGGTTTTTCTTGATAGAATTTATACATCTATAATTGTTCCTCATGTCTAGCATGCCATGATAATCAGTAATGTTATCACCTTTATATCACAGGTCTTTGATTTTAGTATAGATAACTTTGTAGTATATTAAACATACATCTATACTTAGATTTTGAGTTAGTTTAATTATGTTGCTAAACATATAGGTATACATGTAACACCTACTCAGGTTCTACCATTTAATTAAATTCATTATACTGTAACTATTGATTCATTGCATTGATACCAATTGTATAACTCTGTGTTTTCCATTTTTTTATGGCACTGCTTATGTCAAATAGATGTACTTTATGTCTAGATTCCTTTATCTATGATGCATGTGAGGGTACTATGCTTCCTTTTTCTATACATAGTATTTAGTTCATAATACAGAAGCAGATTAAAGTTAAACTGCAAGTCATATTTGGGAAAAGATGTATTCTCATATTTAGACCAGCCTTGGTTTAGAGATTCTGATGAATTCCTTCCCATAGATGTGATTCCTCCAACTGTATAGAACTGAGAGAAAATTTTCTTCTACAGACTTCTGTTAAATGTAGAGAATGAAAATTTCAATTTATAATTCTACTTAGCATCTATAACAAATAACCATATTGAACAATACTAGTGAACGAGTATGGAGTAAGTGCGAATGACATCAAAAGAAACACATGCCAGAGATAAGATAAAATGAAAATGAAACTAATTAGAATGAAATAAAGAAAAAGAGACAATTGAAAATAATAAAATGAAACTCGTGAGAAAAAAGGTGTGTGAAAGCGACAATTTGCAAAAATCACAAAAATAGAAGTAAAGACGCAGGTAGAAGTGAGAAACTATCAATGTCAATGTGCATTGACTGTAGACATGGATTGGAAATCACATAGGCACAATCTTGATAGACCAGGCTATGCTTGTTCAAACTTGTGTAAATAATGCACTCATGAACTCGTTGCAGACTAGGCATGTGTGAGAAATTACCCTTAACACTTCCAATCCAAGAAGGGAGCTCAAAATAGGCTCACTTGCAAGATCCAAAATAGGCTCCAAAACTTGAGTGTAGGCAGAATTTTGGAGGGTTTTTATTGTAGCAACAACACTTGGTAACACACTGGTAGAACTCTAGCTTCTCTTCCTTGGTCAATTCTTTCTTGCATGGTCTATTTATTCAAGGAGTATTGATTCACCATTTAGATTACCATGGCTTCCCCACTTACCCAGTGCATAGCAAAGGCCCCTTCATTCCTTTAATTGGTTAAACAAAAACATAAGGTCATAAATCACACAATGTTTTGAATGAGGACATGGTAATTAAGTTCGCGAGCTTTAGATTTTTAGAGTATATTTTTTCATCTCTCATGTTGTTCCACTTCCAGCAGACTTGGAGAGTACCCCGACAGAGTCACTTCAAGATCACAAACATTGTTCCACTTCTAGTGAGCCTGGGAATTACCCTGGAAGAGTTTCTAGCTTCACCTCTTTACACAGGAAGCCTTTATATTCTTTCACATTTATTTATTTATTTATATAATAGCATGCATTGGCACTTATTTATTTCATGGGAGGAATATGGATCCCAAATTATTGAGAGAAGGAGAGGTTGTTCCTTCTGAGAAGAATACATATTACCTTTGATAGTAGTTTTCTCATTCAGATTTTCCCATTCTCCTTCTCTACTTGATTGGATCGGCCTGAAAGAACCAAAACATAAGGACCCCAATGTAGTAATGTGGTTTCGAAGATAGACATGGAGATTTTAGTTCGACACAAGCATTAACGCAAGGATCTTATTTTCCATCGAAATATCATTGATCAAAATATGTAACCAAGAGACGAAAGGACGCAATTTTATCCAAATGTTGTAGTGTCACAAAGTCCTTTTCTATATTGCCACATTCCCTTTTGAGCCAACAAAAAATCTTCATGCAAGATTTAACAAAGTTAAAGGAAAGACAAGACACGACAAAGGAAACAAAACTAGAGATAAGACAGAAAATGGGTAAACCAAAACATGATGTGGAATCAAAACCAGAAAACACAAGAAAAACCATAAGAAATGAATGTAGGATTCATGTGCAGGTAAACTAAAATGCAACTAGACCAACTCCTAACCTAACCAACAAGAAGGTTTAGGTCATGTATAATGAAACTTCCAATGAAGCCACCGTAATTGCTTCCCACATGCATTAAAAAATATATTGGAAATTAAAACTGATGTAAAACAATGTGCAATGGATCATATATGAACTTGAATAACTTGCAAAAAAATTTGAAGGTATTTCCTATTAGCAGAAATATAGGCCATGGGCACTACTTCTAACTGATTCACATTCTTACCTTTTTTATGAAAACCATCATTCAAAAAACCTCAGAAGCTTCTTGTGAATGTGTCTCCAACTACACTAGAATCCTTAGAAAGTACACGAAAATATTGAAGCTTTTTATTTGCAACAAATCCTACCAAGTAACATTTCTCCAACCATTCAGCGATTGGATTGTAAAATTTGTGAAAATCCTCTTGAAAAACCCAAAATATTTGAAATGATGAATATTTGATTAGAGGCATGGGATTACAATGAAACTTTTTCGAGGGAAAATATATATGATCATATTGAATAGACATGTCATGACAGTCAGGATTTGACATAACCATCAGTGAGTGCGTAAGTGCCTCAACTTCTTGACCATTACCTGGGTATTGAGATGTTAAACCATAAATATCAAAGGGCGTAAAACAACTGTCATTAGATGTAATCATCGAAAGAAATAAAAAGGAGCGGTAGTAAAGTAAACACATGAAACCAGTGAGGGTAAAATGAGTGAAGAAGAATTTTTTTGGTCAAATAATCCATGCATTCACTAACACTCAAGAGAATTTCAAGTGCAATGAAGAAAAATATTAGCATCATGATATTCACAAGAAGGATCAAGAGTTGATTGTTTTCAAAAGAGTGTGACATGTATGACTCCTTTGGCCAAATATAATATGTAGAATAATCAATTTCTCAGTTCATGATTCTATGAGAGATGAGAGATACACATTCCAAACCTGAGTTTGATACCGAATATTTGCATGAAGATGAATCACCTTAAATCCAATCAAAAAATAATCTTTAAATTTCGAAAGATCATATCCGCAATGCCAAATATATTTCAAGAAAGAAACTACATTGAATGAAACCATGTAGAAAAAAGAGCTTTACAAATAAAACCAAACCAGACTTAGTTTAGGGGTCTTACCAGAGTTGCAAAATCCTGACATAGCCATCAATAGAAGTTGAAGTGCCTCGACTCTCTATATAGTCCTCGAAATTTCAAGGGTTGTAAAATAACATTCTGAAGATTGAAATATATCATACATGGTGTGAGGGTAGCTACTTTCATTGATTTTGATAAGACCAATATTAATCGGATGACAACCATCTCTGTCACTAATTTGATCATATTTTTCAACTTCGACAACTAGATTACTCAAGCTGAAAAATTCTTCTAATAGAAAATATAGAGATGGATAAATTTCATGATCAAGTTGATTTGAAGAGTTATCTTCATGAAAAACAAGAGATGATACAAGATGGAAAGGAAACTCAACGATCTGATTATTTTCTCTCTCAACATGAAGAACCTCACTACCTTGTGTAAATTGAGAAGTGAGCTCATGTGATGAATAACTTGAAGATCACGAAGCATCTTCACAACATGTAGATGCATTGCAAATAGGAGAGCACAAGGGATAGTGGGACAAAGAGAAATTTTTGATAAGAGAATTTTCTTTGCCTGAAATAGATTCCATATCTAAATTTTTCAAATTAAAATTTTCAAGATAAATTGAAAGATAAACTTGTGTACTTGGGCATTCATCATCGCATATATAAACAAAATCATCATCTTCAAAATGATTGTTTCCCAATACTACAGATCTAAGAAAAATAATTTCATTTGATTCATTGTCGAGATTAACAGATTCAATATCTGTCAGTAATGAGGAGATACCATCTTGACACAGAGGTTTTGAGAAAGAGAATAAACATTGAAAGGTTATTCACCTTCTTCTTCCTCTACATGGGTAATGTAACTATCTTGAGCTCGATCGCGCTTTGGACGGATAACTTGAAAATTAAGAGTGTGAAAAACTAGTTGATGGGGAAAATCGATCAAGAAAATCATGGTATAAGGAGTCACGACATGTAGATGATAGAGGATAGGAGAAATATGAATTAGATTCAAGACTAGAGTTATGAGGATTAATACCATCTTGAGGAACTGAAAATTTGATTTTCACCATAGGCTTCATCAGCCATTATGGGATTTCCTCTATTGGATTTGAATCATGAAAAGTAAAAGCAGGATGAGAAGATGGATTAGTAATTTGATATGCATATTTCCAAACTTTACGATCATCGCAAGGAGACATCCACATTGGAACTGAAAAATGAGGACAAGGAATAAAAGTAATAAAAAGTTCATCCTCTAAAGTCGGGGGTGCCTATTGATTTACAATATTTGGGGATGAATAAAATTCAGTCGGTGAGGATTCACCCTGCAAAGAGATATGAACCAAATTCTCAAACCTTTGTTTCAAGAAATATCGATTCATATATTCTTCCAGAAATTCATAACAAAGGTGAAGGAATCGAATAGAGAAATCCTTAATTGATTGATCACGATCCATTCTAAGTTGATCGATTCTTTTATAAAAAATTTGGTAATCATAGATATCAAATTCTAAATGAAGCTCCTTAAAAATATGGTTAAGAGAATGAATGGAAGTGGTAGAGTGTCACACCATCGACTAACTTGACCTTCAAGGGTGAGGCAGAAAAAGATACAAACCACATATTCAAAGTCAATTTCATAATATTCACAAAACATGAGAAAATATATGCATGCTCGTCAAAGGACCTATCACCATCACCAAAAAACTTAAGTTGAGAAAATTAATGGAGAGACTCATCAGGGATTGAAAGTTCACAAGGGGATAGGTTAGAAAAACTCCTCAACAATATGATTTTAGGATGAGACATTTACAATAAGATATTCAAAGAAAACTCAAAGGGATCAGCTTGTCATCTGGCCCTTCTTATAGCACCATTTTGTTGATGGTTTTGGAAATCCATCAACCAAGGGGGTCTCCTCGATGTGAATTCCAAATTAGACCTCACACCATTTAGAATAGGAGCTCCATTCAGAGTATCAAACCAACTGAAATATATTCTTATAGATATTCCTTGGCTCTTATTTTGAGCAAGAGAGAGGGGTGCAAATGTGCCTTCGAAAATCAAGGGGGTGTACCTGGTGAGTGTTTGGTCGTATGCGTTTCAAATTTATTTTACTACGGATGGGAGAGAGAAGTGATATTCTAAGAGAGAGGCAATAATACCACCGTAGTAGAGACACACATAAACAAGAATAATTTTTTCAACATCCAACGGAATATTCCACAAATATGCAATGGTCATTACAAAAAATACAACAACAAATATTTTTCTAATATCTAGTGGAATAGTTGAGACCTAGTTGAGACAAAGGTGAAAGGGAGGTTAACTATCAAGTATGTGATTAGTAGTTTGCTTGCATGTAACCAGACATCCATTAGAGTTCCCATGATCCTTTCACAACTTAGGAAGGCCAAAATTCCTAAAGAATAGAGATTGCACTCATCAGGAATTGCGCAAGCAAGGAAGGTTGTTTAGAGGCTAAGAATTGGCCAAGTGTTGGTTATTTTTGTCCAGGACAGTGTGGGACAGTTAGCAGAGTGCAGGAGACTCTTGTGCTAAGAGTGAATTTAATTGTTTCATGATTCCGTGGTTAATATATAATAGAAGATAGAGGGGTTTTGAGCAGCAATATTTCCCCAAGAAATTATTTGTGTTGTGGTTTGATTTGATTCTATCTTTGCTTCATGTGATAGACGATTGTGTTTAATTTCCGCAATTGATTTGTAGAATAAATTTAGTATCTAGATTTAGTACATTGTTAGATCGGATTGAATCCATTGATATACATATGTTTGTATAATTTCTATATGGTATCAAAGCACAAGAAATCACTATAGTGGAGGAGAAGTTGAGTTTGTGACTGAATAGAATTTGAATTTGCAGAAGACATTCTTGGTGCTACAGGTGATTCAGAATTGAAATGGATTTAAATGGCTTGAGATTGGATTATGGACTCAAGGGAAGCTGTAACTATATTACTTGGAAAGACAGTATGGAGGAAGTACTAGAGGACAATGTGTTGAAAGAGTTCATTGACAATGATGTTCCCAAACCCACTGTAGCAGATGCTGCAAATCTTGATGCACGACAAAAGAAGGTTGCAAAGTCAAGGAGGATCTTATTCGAGGGAGTACGAGACCACATTGTCTCAAGTCTCCATGGAAAAGTGACACCATATGCAATGTCGAAATATTTGACAGATCTATTTTAGAGCAGCAGTGATCATAGGAAATTGGCACTGAAGGATAAACTCAGGAAGATCAAAATGGAGAAAGGCAACTCCATGCCCAAATATTTAACAAAGTTTGTCCAATGTTGGGATGAGCTTTGGAGCATAGGCATTACTATCGCTGATGATGATTTGGTGAGCTTATATCTTCTAAGACTTCCTAAGAGTTGGCATAGTTATCAGGACTCTGTCAATGGAAGGGAAAAGCTGCCAAATTGGGAACGAATTTTGTGGGATTTGGTGCAAGAAGAATTCAGGCGGAATACCAGGGATGGATCTTCATCTAAGAATGAAGATGAACAATATTGTGCTTTGGTTGCCAAGGCAAAGAAGGGGAAAGGAAATAAATTCCATTCCAAATCTAAGTCTGGTTAAGATGGAAAGAAGTGTGACATGTCCAGAGTGAAGTGTTTTCACTGTCACGAGCATGGACATTATGCCACTAATTATCCACAAAATAAGAAGAACAAGAAGGCTTCAAGATCTGTAGTCGGTGAGGCTTTGGCCTCACAATTTGAGCTTTACTTCTCGCTCATTACGTGCATGGTGTCAAGTGCAATGGGATCGGTGTGGTACTTGGATAATGGTGCTTCCTTTCACATGACGAGAAACAAAGAAATTTTCAGTAGCTTGGAGGAGAAGGACCTCCAGATGTATATTGAAATGGGTGATGACGGGTGGTATAGTGCTACCAATATTGGTACCATTACCTTCTAGAGACATTCAAGTAAACCTTTTCAATTAAAAGATGTAATGCATGTACCATGCTTGAAGAAAAATTTAGTCTCAGTTGCAATGATGGAGGATAGAGGCTATGATGTTTTTTCAGTGAAGGAAAAGCTTTCCTGCAACAAACAACAACAGGACAAGCTAAGAATATTGGGTTTCAAGTTAAGAATATATATAAACTTGATGTAGATGGTTGCGTAACATTGATGGGTAAGGTGGACAGAATGGTGAGCCGGGATGAGGGTGAGTTATGGCACAGGAGATTGGGCCATCTTCACCATGGAGCCTTGAAGGTCATGCAATATATTTCTAAGGGTCTTCCCAAGGGTACACTTGGGCAATCAGACACATGCAAAGGATGTACTATGGAGAAGTATGCAAAGGCCACTTTTGATGAGAAGGAGAACCGAGCTTAGGAAGTCCTTGAGATAGTTCACTCAGACGTGTGTGGACCATTCTCTACTTCTTTGACAACAAAGCATAAGTACTATGTGATATTTGTTGTTTAATTTTCTCGAAAGTGCTATATCTACTTCATGTAGAAGAAATATCAGACATTATCAAAGTTTCTTGATTTCAAAGCACTGGTGGAGACAGACATGGGGAAGCATGTGAAGGATCTTAGGAGTGAAAATAGTGGTGAGTACATCTCCAATTAATTCAATAACTTTTTCAACAAAGAATGAATTCAAAGAGAACTGATTGCACCTCATAACCCACAACAGCATGGGGTCGTAAAAAGAAAGAACAAAGACTTGATGCAATAGAGAAAGTAGGAGCCCCTATTTCACTACGCAGACAGAGACAGTCTGCAGAAATGTTTATTGGATACATGCCTCTTATGAGAAAGTGTATTTTGACAGAACCATCTTCCTTTTAGGAAGCAGTGCAACCACCAATTTTGGTTGATGATATGGTAGAGGAATATGACTCCATCGTTAAGAACAGTGCATGGGAGGTTGTCTTAAGACCAGTCTGTAAATAAATGGTTGGATACAGATGGGTCTATAAGGTGAAGCAAGCTGTTAATGGGAGTGTGGAGAAGTACAAGGCCATATTTATGGCCCTAGGATTCTCACAAGTTGAGGGGATCAACTTTGAAGATACTTTCACACTAGTCACGAGGTACTCTTCCATTATATCTATCCTTCCACTCTCAGTGTAGATGGGGTGGAAAATTCATCAAATGGATGTGAAAACTACGTTTCTCAATGGAGTTATTAAGGAGGAAGTGTACATAGAGAAGCCAGAAGGTTTCTATATCTTTGATAGTGATTCGCATGTGTGTCGACTAAAGACAACACTGTATGGGTTGAAGAAAGCACCTTGTGCTTGGTACATTCAAATTGACAGCTATTTCACTGGGTTGTGCTTCACCAAAAGTGAAGCGGATGCAAAACTGTACTAGATTGTGGTTGATGGTAAGCTCTTGATTATCATACTTTATGTTGATGATCTAATTTTGACATATGATGAGGAATTTATAAACTCATGCAAGGAGGATCTTGCAAGGGAGTTCGAAATGAAGGACATGGGAATCCTTCACTATTTCCTTGGTCTGGAAATATGGCAGCGAGATGGTGAATTTTTCTTTTCTCAAGGCAAGTATGCCAAAGAGAGATTGGGTAAGCTTCACATGGAGAACTGTAAACCCATGGACACTACTCTTCCAGGAAATTGGAAGAAAGAGAATGCTAGTTCTGGAGAAGTAGTGGATGCTACTATCTACAGACAACTAGTAGGTTCACTGATGTACTTTGTGAACACTAGACTAGTCATTTTCTATGTAGTTAACTAGTTGATTCAAGCTATGGTTAAGACAACCAAGCTTTATTGGAAGGAAGGGAAGCATTTCTTGAGATATATCAGGAGCACTACAAATTTTGTATTATGGCATATACAGATAGAGGGAGTGAAGCTTCAAGGCTTCATGGATGCAGATTGGGTAAGCAGTCCATCAGACATAAAGAGCATATCAGGAGGGATCTTCAACATAGGATCGAAAATAGTTTCTTGGTATAGCATGAAGTAGCAGTCTGTGGCACTCAGTTCAGCAGAGACAGAATAAATGGTAGCAATTCAAGATGCATGTGAGGCCATCTAGATGAGAAGGATCCTTGTTGGTTTGTTTGGTTCTGAGATGGATCCGACGGTGATACATTGTGATAACTAGAGTTGCATTAAAATCTTGATTAATCTTGTGTTTCGTGATAGGTCCAAGCACATAGACATTCGGTACCACCATCTCAAAGATTGTGTTCAGAGGTGCATAATGTTACTTCAGTACATTCCCATGGAAGATCACGGTGTAGATATTTTGACGAAGGTGTTCATCAAGAGAAATTCGAATACCATAGAGGAAGGATTGGGGTGGCATATAATCCATTTCTTGTTGAGAGGGAGTGTTGAAGTCCAACAAGAAATTGTAGCACACACACTGTTGTGGGACTAATAGGTCCTAAGAGCACCTACACTAGTGCGGGCTAAATTTGGTAGAGTTTCTAATTTAATTTTCCCTTAATTAAATTGGACAATAAAATGGAATCTTATCTCATGATCTCTTGCAATCATTAATTGAGTGTGATAAACTAAGTTAGCTCATGTATTTTGAGTTGAGGGTTGTTTTTGAGGCATGCAGAGTAATTCTATTAGTTATAGAGTTTGAATTATAGTTGGTTCATTATTTTAATGCATGAGTAATCAGTTAGCTCAGTTAGGTGAGTTAGAGCCAGTTGAACTAGTTGCAACTATTTGTTGCACTGGTGAGAGATCAAGTGAATAAAATATTATTTAATTCACAATCAGTGATCTGCCATGCAACTGATGATTTCCTATTAATAGCTACATGCATGTCAGTTCCAATTGAGACCCAGTTGAGACAAGGGTGAAAGGGAGGTTAACTATCAATTTTGTGATTAGTAGGTTGTTTGCATGCAACCAGACATCCATTGGAGTGCCCATGATCCTTGCGCAATTTAGGAAGGCCAAAATTCCTAAAGAATAGGGATTTAATTCATCAACAATTGTGCAAGGTAAGCATGCCATTTAGAGGCTGAGAATTGGCTAAGTGTTGGTCAGTTTTTTCCAGGACAGTGTGAGACAGGTAGCAGAGTACATGAGACTCTTGTGAGAGGAGTGCATTGTAATTGTTTCATGTTTCCATGGTTAATATACAATACAATATAGAGGGGTTTTAGCAGCAATCTTTTTCAAAGAAATTATCTGTGTTGTGTTTTGATTTGATTATTTCATTGCTTCACGTGATTGGTGATTGTTTTTAATTTCTGCAATTGATTTGTAGAAGCAATTCAGTATCTAGCTTTAGTATGTTCTTACATCGGATTGAATACATTGATATACATATGTTTGTATAATTCCTACATATCATAATATATTCTTTCATATAACTTGGAATTTTAACAATATATGTTTATCTTTGTATGAAATTCATTAAATAATTAGAATATGTGTTTATTAGTAGGGAGAAATTAAATAAGGGAGTCTGGTATTACCACATAGATGTTGTGTAATAGGAGTTCCTCTTTATTTGGATTAGTATTTTTCCAAACCTCCACTTTAGGTTTTGGACTTGGCCTAAAAATGCACATGCTTTAATAAAAATAACATAGATTTTTAAACAAGATAGCATGTGCATGTTACTTTGTGCACAAAAATCTGGTTGTGGAGTTTTATTGCTTGCTTCCCTCATTGATGTGGATTCCCATTTGTAAACAATTTTCCAACACAATTAGAAGTGGTTTCCCATTTGCAAATAATTTTCCAACACAATTCCGATAGGCACATGCTCCTCAAGGTTTGTAACTCTAAGAGGTTCTTGGGTCATTTAGCTTTCTAGGTTAGTCATCTTTCATTTCTTTTTCTTATTTGTATGCAAGAAAATTTTCATTTTTTTTTTATTTGAAAATTTTTAAATTTTTATATTGACTATATCCCATTACAATGGTTGAAAACCCATAATCAAATCCAGAAAAAAACCTCACAAGAGAGCCACAAGAAAATATTATTTCATAAGAAAATCCCAACTCACAAACACAAATTACAAAATATTTAACTTAATTGAAAATATTGATTGAATATATTAGAAGCATAAGGGAACCATCACAAGTTGCATTAGCCAAATCCCATGACAAAATTATTGCCTCCATTGATCAAGGCCATGGTCAATTTATAAGTATAACTGAATATAGGATCAAGATGAGATCATTCTACTCCATTGGTATCAATAAAGAGCAAGTTAAATATTTTAATATCAACAAATAAATTCTTATGAGGTTAATTTATGTCATTGCATGGATTGATGCACATTTGATCCATCAGAAGAGATTAGACGAGTCATTGATTTATAGTTTTTATAAACCTCCTTGTAATCATAACGAGGTGCCATTATTTTTTCTTCAAAAATTGTAGGCCAAATTCATAATTGATCTCCACATGGAATATTTTAACAACAACGAGTTATATGGGGCTGGCCTTGGTTTTGTTTATGATTGACCAAATTCTAGGTGCAATCCATTATTAAGAGAGCCACCTACTCCTAAGTGTATGCCCAACCGCTCTGCATAGGAATGTTAGATTTTGGATCACCTTGATTACACTAGAACCACAATAACAGAACTCACACAAAATCTAGTGTAGCATGGTTCATTTGTGGCAATATCTAAATGAGATCCATGGTAGGAGTACTTATATTTCGAGGTGTCAGCCCTAGGGCCACACTAATTATAAACCACCTTATGTTTCATCGATATTGATGCATTCATAGTGGAAAAAGTGAAGGAATCAGCTTACAGGACCGATTTCACTAGCGGGGCCTAGTTTGGAAAAACAAGGTCTGAAACCTTCCAAGAGAATGTTTAGGAATAAAAATACATTGTCTAGGGGTAAAACTTTGTCGCTTTAACATTCCACCATTTAATTTTATTATACACAAATATATATTTCCAACAATGCAAGAAGTACATCACTTAGAGTCCGTATGCAAAAGTTATTCCACTCAGAATTTGACCTTCCTATTTTCACACCTATAGTTCGGGAGGATGTTGGGTCAACCCCCATTATTCAAGGAAAATGGGCTAGCCACATGTTTGTGATGTAAAATACTCTAGAAAAGTAAATATTTCAACTCTATTTAAGAGTTGATATAGTCAAAATTAACCACTAGTAGGCTATCAGGTTGTGTTATAATCGGGTCATTGGGAGGAAGAGGCATTCCATTCTTTCAAGAGAATTTTGTTCCATAGATGAGAAAAGATAGCCAGGAGAGATAGCAAGTATAGTACATAAGGAGTATTCGTGCACTATAGCATCCCATGGGCCACATACATTACTTCTTTATACTTGCAGCCATATTTTCTATACAGAAAAAGAAAGCGAAGTCGCCTCATCTTCCAGCTAGATTTTGTATCAAAAGGGTTTCCCAGAGTATATTTTGTGTCTTATGTGTGTGAGAGAGCTTTTTTTTTCTCTACTTTTCTTCATAATTTCCATTCACATGCGTGCACTAATTATGGTAAAATATACAAATCTATAAATGAAATAAAACTCTAATAGTGTAGAACTTCGGATTTTTAATATAATATTACGAGATATGTTGTGAATAACTATCCAGTGGAATGTACACGGAATTTTATAGATCATTTAGTATCAGAGTGAGTTTATTTGGGTATTTTTTGGAGATTACAGGGATCTATATCAGTGGGGCCGACAATCGTAAAACCCTAATCATGGTCGATAAATATGTAGATGAATCTCATGATCCAAAAGATGTGAGTTTTGCGTGGTTGTAACAACATATCGTAGATATCAACGACAATGTAAGCCTCCTCATGGAAAAATTGAATACAAAGTTGGGGATATTTGGAGAATATATGGGTTCAAATGCAGATGATAAATCAAAGAAAGGATCAAAAGATCATGGAGAAACAAATAACTAATCAAAAAAAGGACCTGAAAAATATCAACCCAATTCGAGTGTCGTGAACCAATCACAGTTCTTGTTTAAAATGGAATCACAAGTCGATATCAAGTTGTACCACATAAGTATCAACACTTTTAAGTTGAACCACTAGTTGCAGCAACTAGAAGTTTATTTTAGTGTCCATCAGATCGAGGAAGGGAAAATGATCTCATTTGTGTGGCTGGAATTAGAGGGTCATGCACTAACTTGGTGGGAGAGTAACATGCAACAATTGAGTTTGGAGGGAGAATATCCAGTGACTAAGTGGGAGGATTTCAAAACCCTCATTAAGTCACATTTTTATAACATTGGGTACGTGGAGGATGAATGGATCCGTTGGCATTACCTCAGGCTAAATTTGGGCCAAAGCATGCAAGAGTACACCACAAAATTTGGAAATATAGCTAAAATTTTGGGTATCTCTCCAAAGAACGCAGAGGTACTCCTCAAGTATTTGGGGGGTATACACCGCCATCTGCGTGATCAAGTGATGCTTTTTAAACCCAAATCATTGGATGAGGCTTATGTACAGGCCTAACACCTAGAAAACATAGGCCTAAATAAAGCACAATCAAGTGGATAGAAGAAGAAGGAAAAACAAGATGCTTTTAAGGAGGGGAAGGAGAAGTAAAAAGGGGGAAAAGATAAAAATATGATAGCCACAACACACCAGTGCAAATATCTGAGCAACCACTAAAAAATTGATGGCCATATAGATGAGAAGTGTTAGAAGTTGCAGCTAGAGCTAAACTTGAAGAACAAGAAGAATGATAAAAAGAAGGAAAATCTCATGGCCACTTATTTGAGCAACCAAGTTGAAATCAAATTGGATGTGGATGAGAAGATTGTTTCTACATAAGTGGAGAAGAAGGTGAATCTGAGTAGCCTTCAACAACAATAAGATAAATAAAATACCAAACTCTTCCATATAAAGATACAGTTCAAGAAGACAAAGATTGATGCTCTGTTTGACTTAGGATCGTAGGTGAATTTTGTTGCAGTAGAGTTGGTCAAGAAGTTGCGGCTAGAAGCTCATGATCATCAAAAACCATACCCATTGGAATGGGTAAGTAAGGATGCAGAGCTGAAGGTAAGAAAACAATGTAAAATTGGATTTTTCATCAACGTTGATTTTATTGATGAAGTAGATATAGATGTGGTTCCCCTTGATGTATGTGGATTCATGTTTGGGAGCCCATACATGTACATGCATGATGAAATATTCATGAGGAGATTTATGGTGGTATGAGCTCGTCAAGGATGGAAAATCATTCATCATCAATTTGCACAAAGGAAAGTAAAAAAAAAATCTAGTAAGTGCCAACCAAGCTAAGAAATTGATTAGTTCCAACAAGAAGCATTTTTTTTTG
Source organism: Pinus albicaulis (assembly GCA_034641835.2). Taxonomy (NCBI): domain Eukaryota; kingdom Viridiplantae; phylum Streptophyta; class Pinopsida; order Pinales; family Pinaceae; genus Pinus; species Pinus albicaulis. Next base: position 400,026,726 of record CM076582.1, on the reverse strand, counting down.
TTTTTAAGAGAAATTCAGTATAAAAAGGAGTCAATAAGAGGCAAGGTATCCCTGGAGGGGTGTACTATGAAACTAAAACAACATTTGGAGGAGTTGTTACAAGCATACAGGGATGTGTTCCAAGATCTTAAAGGATTACCACCTAAGAGAAAAGTGGAGCATGGGATAAAACTATTTCCAGACTCCCCGTCACCAAATATTGAGTTGTACATGAAATATGTTATGGAAGCAAGTGAGGTGAAGAAACAGCTAGAGCAGGTCTTGGAACAGGATGTCATTCAACCAAGTACATCACCATGTGGGTCACCCATCATCAATGCGCCGAATAAGGATGCGACTTGGTGGATGTGTATAGATTACAGGGCATTGAACAAAACCACGCTCAAGAACATATACCCCAGTCTATGATAGATGATTTGTGTGATCAATTGCAGCAAGAAAAATACTTCACCAAGCTGGACTTGAAGTCTGGATATCACCAGCTTCATGTCAAAGAAGAAGATACTTGGAAAATCGCCTTCAAAACTAGGAAATGTTTGTATGAGTGGCTAGTCCTTCTATTAGGCCTATATAATGCCCCAACTACATTTTAGGTGTAATGAAAATAGGATACAAAAAGGGAATGTGCACTACCAAGATTATAAATAATAATGTATAACAAATGGTAATTCATATTTATATTTTATATTGTTCAAGTAAATTCCAATTGTTTTAAATTAACATAGATAATCATTCATGAAAAATAAATCACTATAATGCAAATAAATCATTTAATTTTTAAGTTGGTGTGAAACATGACAATTTTGGCTAACTTCACTAAAATGGACACCCAACCTTCATTACAAGGACAAATTGAATAATTCAACTTGTAAAGTTTTTGTTTCTTAATTACAAACCTTCCTCCAATTCCAAATTTTTTATTTTACACAAAACTTTATGCTTTGCAAGAAATGCTCGATTTTCCCATTTTCCTATAGGGAAAAAATTAGGGTCAACTACCTCAAAGAAATTCATAATAGGATTTATAGCTAATGCTCAACGGGAACAAAAATATTCTAACCTAGTGCTACCAACATTTCCTACAAAATTTATAGTTAGTTATCCAAAATATCGATTTTATGTTGAAATCCAAGTTTTTCAAAATAACAATTAATATTATTTGTCAAATTCCATAGGAAATACAAAAATTCACTCTAGGAATAGACACACCATACCCATGAAATTCAGATTAGGACATAATTATAAATCACTAAACCTATGTATCCACTAGATTCACAAAAATGCCTATAGACCTATTTCTACCACTTATATAGTATTTTGACAAAATTCACACCAATGGAGAATTATGCATGCTAAAGGAAACCCAAGGGAGGAAATTTAAGGCACAAATTGAAAATATGAAAATACACAAAAGTGTAAAATGAAAAGGCATGCACTCTCCAATTTCAATCACACAATTTTTTTAAGGCATGAAGCTTGGGTTTGGGTTTGCATTTTTTTAAGCGAAGAACTTTGGCTAGCTTCATTAAAATGTATTCTTATCCTTCATTAGAAGGCTATTTGAATGATTCAACCTAGAGAGCTTGTATTGAGTAATTGCATACATTTATACAATTATATTTCATTTCTTGTTTTAATTTAACACGAAATACTTTACACTATGCAAACAAACTTAAAATTTTCCTTTTTAGCACTCATTAAAAAATAAGGTTAATTTCTTAAATGAAATGCACATTAGGGCTTGTATCTAATGATAAAAGAAAAGAAAAATATTCCAACTAGGATATATAAACATTTTATACATTATTTCATACTTAGTTATCCAAAATAAATCTTCTATAATTAAATCCAAGCATAACAAAATAGCAATTAATAATGTTTATTAATGTTTATAGTTAATGAAAAAATACACTCAATGGCCCAAACAAACATACCCTATATATGAAATTTGGATTGAGAGATAGAAACTATGTACACATGCTTTAAGTTTTCCAAAGTTCCTATAGATATTTTTCCCACATATACACAAGTTTGAAAAATTGCACAATAATGTAAATTATGCATGTTGAAATAAATATGGAGAAAAGTTTTAGGAGAAAATGAAATTATAAAAATATAAAAAGGTAGAAAGTGGAAAGAGACACACTCTTCAATTTGAATCACTCAAGTCTACCAATAAATGAAGCTTAAAGATGCATAATAGTGAAGTAATATCATTTTGGCTAGCTTCATTGAATACATTCCTCAACCTTCATTAAAAGCCAAATATTTTTTAAATTGTTGAACAATTTTCTATTGCATATAAAACTTCTAAAAATTTGTATTTTTCCGTATAAAAATTAAAGTTGAGTATCTTAATAAAAAGCATACCAAAACTTACGATTGATGGTAAATTGAAAAATAAATATTCTAGCCTAGAGACACCAACCTTTCCCATGATATTCCATACTCAAATTTCGAAAATACATATTTTAGAATGAAATCGAAATTTTCCAAAATAGTAATTTATACTACCTTCTCATTCCCGTTTTCACATTCAATACAAAAATCCACTTTACGGCCAAACCCACTATGGGCCAAGTATGAACTTTAGACTACTATATAATTACACTATACTTAACCTATGTTACTGTGTGCAAAAATTCCTTCTTATTTATCTTTTACAAGTTTACAAGATGATAATTTGCATGCAAAAAAAAGTATGTGCACTCAAGAAAATTTGAAACAAAATTTTTCAAGGCTAAAATTTTAAATATGAAATGTATAAATTTAGAAAATGATAAAATATACACTCTTCAATTTAGATTACTTTAATTTACCAAGAAATGAAGCATGTATGTTCATTTTAGTGAAGTGAAACAAATTTAACAAGCTTCTTTGCAATGTGTTTTTGACTTTCATTACAATTTCAAATTACAAACTTCATTACATTTTTTTACAATCTGACACACAAAAAAATTATATTGTGCAAATTAACAAATTTGATTTTTCATGGGATAAAATTTATGGTAAAGTTCCTCCCAAACAAACATCTTTAAACACAAAATTATATTGTATAAATTTACAGGAAATTTATTATATTACGCAAATGTAGTCCATTATTTTTTTCCTTAAGATAAAAGTTAGAGTTGACTTCCTCCTAGAAATGCCAACATCTACATGAGGTAGAGTAGTTGTTTCTATGTGTTAATATAGATCATATAGGCTTAGAATGTTAAACTAAAATTATAATGGAGGATATAGCTGATTAGTAGGTCTTTATGTAATTAATGAAACAATATTTATTATTTTATAACACAATATACAAAGCAAGATATTTTTTTGAGCAATATTTGTCTCTACCAATCACATAGCTTAAATATTGATTTTTTTCATGTGTCTCTAGTTAAATTTGAATACATTCTACTTTGAAATAAATAATTTTTTTTCCATAAATTTGACAATATTTTCTTTCAAAAATGTTCTCACTAAAATTAGTTCAAATTAGTTGAATTTTTTAATTCAAGAGGCCCATGAAAATCAAAGACATCGAGACTTTCATCATAACTCACTGTGGAGGATAATAAAAGAGGATGGTACTTAATAGAAATCTAATCCTAGCCTTATCAATGACCTCTTGTGTGTGCACAAACTCATCAATATCCATATTCTCTAGATCTTGGATACAATTTTCATATTCACGAGTAAATTCGACCCTTGCACAAAGGTCCCACCAATTCTAGCCCCACCCAAGATTCATCGTTGCAAGTTTTGTTTATCATAAAATTTGGTCGAACTGAATCCAAACCATTTTTTATGAGTACGTTCCTTGTCCATTTGGATGATTGGATTACCAGAGGCATTCATGAATGAGATTGGAAATCTTCCCCTTGAATATTCAGATACAAACAACACTTAAGATATCAAGAAGTATTTTCCCCAAATACTAAGTATAGTAAGAGGGTCATCTGGTCCCAATTAAGTTCTAGATTACTACTAAAGTTTTTTAGAGAAGGAAAATCATGGGAATTTACCTGAATTTCTTAAAGACTAGGGCATTTTCCACAAGACCAAATTTTTTAGACAAGGGCCAAATCTTGAGAAACATACCCTTAGAGATACTATGTTATTCCCACATGAACTCAAGGGTACCAACATAACTTAAATTATCTTATATCCTAGGAAAAATAAATAAATGGCTCCAAAGGATAGCTTCCACAAGAAATCTATGCACAAACCAAAGAATCAGTACATCACTCTTATGCCAAGTGACCATCAACACTAGCTGAATCCTCATTTAACACACAACACTTACGTTAACTTCTTAACAAGTGAGATAATCTACAATCTTAAGTACGAAAATCAGTGATTCAATTCTAACCATATCCAATAACTGAAAACAAATTTAATAATAGGTCAATTGAGAGACCCACACAATTAGTCATATTCATATATGTATCCCTAAAATTCATGAAGATAATAAAAATCACATAGTGCCATAAGTTCAAGTTAACCATAAAGAAATATAAGGAAACTCCTTCACCATGAACATGCAATGAATTCAACAACCTTTCATGAGTAGCGTTGAAGGAGAATAATTGGGAGAAGAACTTCAAGACTCACACAACTTGACTGCAGCTCACAGACATTAAATCCCACTAAGCATAAGTAAGATAAGAACAAACAACACAAATATTGTAAATGATCTATGATTATATATGTGCATTTGTAACCTTAGGGAAGTGACCTCACTTGAGTAGAGATCGAGTTCTAGCCCTAGTAATAAGCTAGTGAACCTTTCAGGACCTACTCCTTCTATACCAACGAGCTAGTGAGCTAAGACCCCTATTAGGATCACGAACAATCAACTCTACTTTTGTGGGATCTTCTTTATAACTTTGTGGGAACATTCATTCAATGTCCAAAGGTTGGGTAAGGATGACTTTCCTTGTCTCTACACATTTATTAAGTGATAATCCAAGTTGGCTTGCCTTGAATCTATAATCTATCTCCCCACAAAAATAACTAGGGTAAGGTCCCCACTCCCAAATGTTTTATTCGAAGCGATTGAACCTCTATCATCGATAGTTAAAATAGACATAAGTCATTATATTTATATGAATAACTTGAAGTGGTTGTCACTTGAAGGAGATACTTCAACTCTCCACCCAACAATAGGCCAACTAGCCCACGATATTTCTTGCAATTGACCACCCCCAAGCCATATTCAGATTCTAAGGAGATAATTTATTAAAGGATATTCACATTGAGTTTCACTCAAACACGTTGGAAACATAGTCCACTATTAAGGTGGTTTATCAACTGCTTTATGGTAGTAAGCACCATAATTACTCCCTTACTCTCTCATAAAAATCGCAGGGATTCACCTAAGGTCTAGCTAGAGTACTGCTCAGTTCCAAGATATTGAATACATTATAGGCGTGGTTTATTAGATAAATTTTCAAGGAAACCAATACAATAGTATGTAACTCACTATTCAAGTGGTTTATCAACTTACTTATCAAGCACTAAGTAGTTTATTAGCTTCCTCAACATTCACTTAGTGGTTTATCAACTCTTTTCAGCAAGTACAAAAATGACTCAACCTACTTACATAGTGGATTATTAGCCTTCCAACAAGCACCCAAGTGGTTTATCAACCCATTAAATAAGCATGAAGTGGTTTACCAGCTTATCCAATGAGAACTTAGTGGTTTATCAGCTTACTCAACAAGCATTATCTAATTCAACTCTTCACTGAGCCTATCACTAGCCAATAACACATATGCACATGAAGAAAGCCTCATCACAATAATAGGGAATGCTTTTTCCCAACCACAAAGCACTAGATTAGGGATGTCATCGTATGCAACTGCTCGAGTTTTTTTTATATGTCACGCTTTCTTCCAGCTACCTCTCATTTTTTTCTCTTTTGTTCCCTTTTTCAATATTTCTTGTTGACTTCCCTTCCCCTATAGAAAATCATCCTCTCTCCATTACATCCCATGATTAAGGGAGAATATGGGCATCGTACTCCACTCAACTTTCCCATACCAAAACTTTATTTCCTATTAGTGAAGGCTCTTAAATCGGTTAGGGTGATAGGTAATGGAAGTAAATGAGGTAGGTGTGGCCCGATTTTAATACATGACAAACAACCTTTCCTCCCCTGAAATTTGAATCCATTTCCTCCCATTCATTTCAGAGATTGATTAAATTTTCACATAAATTTACATAACAATTCACATAGTGACATCTATGCAAGGTGTAATAAAAAGGATTGTCACATTTATATAGTACATTTTTTCCTTTTGATTAAGGTTTTGTATCTATTTATCTTTTATATTTTAAGGACTCATTAGAAGAATCCTTGATGGTTTTCTAACAATCTTGCATTGTTTATTATACAAAGGGAAGGCCATTGTATTTTAATTTTTATACAATACCTTGATAAAGAACTCATTGATGGAAGTCTAGAGGGTTCTCATAAAATTATGATACATATTATGCATATTTTTTTAATTTGATACGAGTTTTAGTTGGTTATTAAATCCTTTAAACATATTAGTATTATTTTTGTCAAAAATCAAATTCTTTTAGTTGTCAAAATTATCCTCAATGTTGCTTTTGTGTAATGCAAAGTTTAGAGTTGGATTTAAGGGTATTTGATCAAACTCAAGCTCATGGTCATATAGAAGGTCAAAATATAGTATTTGGTTGTATACAAGGATATCAAATATCACATAATATATAACACTACTATAAAGATTGTGAAGCCAAGTCATGTAGTTGGATTTTAACCACTGATTAGACCATTGAAAATTATTAGATCTCAAGAACTACAAAGCTTGATCAACTTGGTACTAAACAAATCTTAACCAAATCTTCAAGTTTTATTTTGTGTCTTCTAGCTAAAAAAATATTCTCATCTAACTATAGACGATTGGGGTGGGAATCATTGCGTTAATTAATAGCTTGATTAGTTGTTGTTCTAGGTTTAAAGTTTCCTAGATAAACGATAATGTGATAGTTTCTCACAATATAAATATATTGTTATTTGTTATCTTAAGGACAATTGTTTTCTAGATTAATTTCTTGATCAAAAGGTAAAGTTAATGTGCGAAAGAAATAATAAATTTCTATATACATATTTTTAACATTAATATTCATGATATTCATCTAAATGTACTAATTGAAAGGGCATTTTTCTGTGAAGATGAATTTTTTAATTATTTAATTATTATTATTATTATTATTATTATTATTATAATAATAAGTTATGCCTATAATCCCTTTGAGGTACGATTTGTTCAATACCAACAATAAGACAAATGATTTTATAAGAATGTTAAATTCTTCACACCCTCAGTTTTGAACTAGTATAATATCAATTTCTTAATTTTTGCCTGTTTTATTTAAATTATCTTTTGAACTTTTTCTTTTAATTCAAGTTGGTCTTATGGAATATGATCTTCAATTTTAAATATTGCATATCCTTTTATATTTGGAGTTTTATTGGGTATGTCATATTTATGTTCATCAAAGCTTACCTTAACATGAATTAACATATCTTTATGGTAAATTATTTCTCCCTACCTCTTTGTTCCTCTTTGCTTCTATGACATTAGTTGTTTCAATTCATAATTTATTTGGTAATTTTCCTCATGTTTTTTCTCCTTTAAACTAAAAGCTATGAGATCTAAGGCTCTTTTCTTAAGTTCATGGTCTAACTCTATGAGTTTACTCATTTTCTTTTTTATGCGTTTGATATCCAATTTACTTTCCATACTATTTAGGACCAAATTGTTATTTAGCTTTTCTTCTGTCAGGTTAAGATTCTCTATATTATTGACATTTTCTTCTTGTGTTGATTTTTTCTTTCCTTGTCTTAGCTTTTCCACATCTTATAATCTATTCTCCATTTTTTGCAACTAAGTATACAACTCTAATATTCTATTGTCTATCTATTTTTTAATCAAGTATTTCATGAATGAGCTAAATTGTTCATATTGAAAAAAAAAAAATACAGAGAAACAATTTGTACATCTAATTAGACTAAGCTCATAGATTAGGATAATAGAAAATCCATGAGTGAAAATACTTTTAAGCAGATTTCAGCCAACTAAAAATGTAGAGACTAGTACAATACTTGTCTTTACTAGTCACATAGTTCAACTATTGATTTTATTCTTTTGTCCTTCAATGAAATTGAAGACCCACTACATTCTACTTTGAAATACATAAATTTCTTCCATAAATTTGACAACATATTTTTTCCAGAAATATTTTTAATTAAATTAATTTATTCTCAATTAGTTCAAATTAATTAAATTTGAAAGACCAATGTAAAATCAAAGACAATGAGATTTTCACCATAACTGACTAGGCTGCGGCTTTTACTATAACTGATTGTGGAAGATAAAGATTGTCAATTTTTCCAAGTTCACTCTTTTAAATAGCCATACTCAATTTAGTTAGCTTATGAGACTTGGAAAGATAATAATCATATGTAATATGCTCACTAATCCCCGTGGGTAATACTTAGTACAACGAGCATGGAGCATCATTGTTTGTGTCTGCCATCATAATTTTATCTCCAAAATAAGAAAAGAAAAAAGGGTCTCCACAAATAACTTTGGACGGAATTAAAGCAACGTGGCCAAACATGAATTTCACATTTGATTTTAATTGTTGATACCTTGTTTGATTGTTCCTGATTTGCTTCTTCTACCTGTCACAACTATGGACTCACCAAATGACAGGTCCATCATAGGGCCTCATGATAGACAACCCAAAAAGAAAAAAATGTATTTTTATTTCTGTCGTTTTGAATGATGGCACAACAACACGGGCCAGATCCCAAACAGCAATGGAGCCATAAGGATAAGTGGCGTTGTTTCGATCGTGATATGAGAGAGCTTATGTACTATTAGGTTAATTTTTATGTTTTCTCATTTTGTTTTTTTCACTTCGGTGTGGCCGCTTGTGGGAGTTTATTTATGCCAACCCAGACAAATGTTTCTGGCAGTATTTTGAATTTATTGTAATCTCCACTCTTGGTGGATCAATATGTCTTTTTTTTATGTGAAAAGATTAATGATTTGAGTGTTTTCAGTCCCATGGCAAGATAGCTGGCATGTCGTCACGGGAAAAGATATGAGCGTTGCAGTGCCAGGGGAAAAGGTATATGGAGTATGTGAAAATCTCTGACACTGTTGCAATCATTGTTATATGGCTAGCTCAGAATTTTCCACTTTGTCTGACTAAGAATTCTCCACTTTGTCTGATGCTAACTAGTTAGTTCAGAATTCTTCATCTCTCTGATTCAGAATTCTCCACAATATGAATAGTCGATGGCGGTCTTTAGGATTAATCAAATTGTTATCATTAATCATAAGTGATTAATCTCAACCACAGTAATTTATTTTATGGATGACGAAAATCTTAAATACAATAATATGATTAATCTCAAAGACCATAAATACAATAATATGATTAATCTCAGAGACAGTAATTTATTTTATGGATGACTAAAATCTTAAATACAACAATATGAATAGTGATTCCCTTCATTATTTATTTTTATATCTTCCTAAGTAGTCATATGGTAATTAGTTATTAGTTAAATTTGTGTGATTTTTAATAGTTTTTTTTGTTTGTATATTAATTTTAGTTTTCATATATATATTTTATAAAAAAATATTATTTCTAATTTTTTATTAAGTATTGATAAATTATATGACTTACAAATTATATATATATATATATATATATATATATATATATATATATATATATATATATATATATATATAAAACCTAAAAAAATGATCTTATGCTAGGTATCTGATATATTATTTTTTCATTGTACAAGTAATTTTGAATTTCAATGCTCAAAAGATTAAGTGCCATGTCACAGCTATACACCTTAAGCAATACATTCATAAGAAAAAAATTAATCTTCTATTATCTCTAGTAATAATTTTCCTATTAATTGACCACATGGTATTTGGTATATTGATGAAGGATTTCCCAGCATAATCATTTAATTTCTTCATAATTGCAGTATTATTGATTCAACTGGTTAATGGTAGTTATCAATTGCATGTATTTATATTTGAAACGATTACACCTCTTCGCACTGTGTCCTTACTCCATCTCGTCCGTTTGATTCTTATCTAGGAGATCGAAGGTGTGGGCTCGGGGTGGGTTGGTTAGGGTAACCACCCACCCCGTCCTCCTATTTGGTCATTCACTCGCTTCGCCGACAAAAACCGACTCTGGGCTCTGCAACTCTTCGTGGTTGTTTTGTGACAACATGCAAAGGCTCTGAATTTGTCTCGAATGCTGCACGATTGGGATAATACATTTTATTCGCTCTTGTCGCAGACGTTTGATTCAATACCTTCTACAACATTTTTCTCATTTTGGGTTTATAGGTTTGCAACTTAAATTTGCATAGTTTATTTGTTTTAGGCCAGAGTATTATTGCAAGGGTTTACAATTTTTCCTTCAAATTTCACAAAGGAATCTTCTCCACCTCCTCGTAGTCCCCATCTTGGCTTACATATTTTCACTGTGTTTGGGCATGAAGACTCGAAGCCACACATCTGAGGCCAAACTTCTTTCCCACGCCTCTAGGTATGGTCCATGACTCCGAGCTCTGCAGCTTATATCTTTTTGTAGATTTAAACTATCGTTGAAGTTGTTTTCGTGAGATAGTGACCTTACTTCACTGTCATTACAATGTTGATAGGTTGGGCAACTGGCCGAAGCTGAAAGACAAGGTTTCTTGGGATGTTCCTCCGACAGCCTCCTTCACTGTATGTTTTAACTAATTCTCATGGTGAAGGGTTTGTTCAAGGGATCCTTCTGTAGTCATTGATTACGACATGTTATATCTCCTACAGGGTTGTGGGTTTCTGTCCGGCAAGAAATTTCTTAGTCTTGCCGTAAGTCTTTTCTGTTCAGTTTATGGTTTGAGGGTTTGAGCGAGGCTCACCCTTGTATTTTGTTCCGACTGGAACCTTCGTTTGCTTGATCACCCATTTACATAATAACTAAGATATGGATTTTACTTAACAGTGGACCAAACATAATATTGTGGTTTGATTTTTATGTAGCCTTTAGCTTGGCTTTCGGTAATATCTGTTGTGGCACTATATCATTGAGCTTGATACTAATTCATGTAATAATTCTATTCTCTATTGGACTTCCAGTGCTAAATTTGTTTTTTTTGTCGACATTCAATACTTTACCAGCATAATCAAAACACGGTATTTCTCTTTGAATATTTAAAGTCTGTTTGTTAATCTTTACTTTCCTGCTGATATATTCGCACTTGTATTTCATAACTAATTTCTTTATAATTTGCATAGTTATCCTGCATGGGTAGTTTATCTTCGAGTATTCTTTATACTGGTTTTCTACCATCTCTTTGGGTCCGGGTTCTAAACCCTTAGGGGTAAATTTTGAGTTTTTGTATTTAGTGTTATTGATATCCCCTCAGGGTGCTTCGTATAAATGGTTCGACTTCTAATTCTATTCGAATATATGTTTTGGGAAAATATGTGGCCCATGTTTTGAAATTAATTGATATGATTTCTTGTTTCTTATTCAGTACATATGTTAGATAGTATATGGATTTCTCACTGTGTTTTGAAAATTACAAGTTTACTGTGTTTTCCTATCTACAGAAATCCTTTCTGTAATCACGTTCTTGTAATGTATTTACATAGCTATTTTATCTATGATTTATATAAATCTAGTCACACGCAGTCTTCACACAATTTATCATATTAATTCTAGTAGCATAGTAATTAAACCAAACATCCCTATGTTGTAATTTTCAACAGTAGAATTTTATATTTCCTACTACTAAAATAGCATGAACCAAAAATTTAAGATACAACAGTACCTAATTCTGCATGAAATATTTCTAAAGTCTGATGGTCCTCCCAACCGCGTGTGAGGCGATTACGTCCTCAACTCCCCCTTGCTCCTGACTAGGGTCTAGGTGCTCCAATGAGACAAGATTTTGGACCTTACGATTACATCCAGTCTCTTCTTCTTCTGGGTATTTTCTAAGCTCCATTGGTTTCCTCACCAGCTCTAGATTACTCATAGTAACAACCTGTTGCTTCACCCTTCATATCATCTGCACAAAACCCGATTTCTTCCAAGGATTTTCCTATAAATCCTTTCTTTGGAATGGTAACTGTCAGAACTATCTCCACCTTTGTACCCTATCATCTTGGAATCATTTACTAATCAGATACTTCTTCCTTTTACTTAAGGAAAATTATTCATTACTCTATTTGAGAATACCAAAGATAATTTATTAAAATACCGTTAATGAGTATGCTTACTCATTATTCATTAAAATTATACCATAACAAGTATTTAGATCCATAATTAAAATAGACAGGGTGTTACATATTCTCTCGTTGAATAAAAAACTATTGGCTCAAGGGGTCCTGACTCAGGTTTGGATGTTCAAGGTTTCCCAACAAACCCCTATACTACTAGCCCTTTCAGCAGTGACCTGCTTGCGCAGGAAAAAGTCTCACCTGAAGTAGTATGGGTGGGTGCTAGAACCAGGTTTCCACACCCTAGGAGAGGATAGGTATGTCAAGAGGAGCTGCATTCACCCTTATAGTTACCAGATTTGGTATCACAAAGCCTAGATTCCCTTCGCATCCACATGTGCAACAACAATATTACTCACAAAAATCAACAGATCGTGAATTCATATAACAATACGCAGCTATTCTAGATATTCTTGTATGAAGCAAACAAAGAAAACATAGATCGCAGCATAAATAAGTACACAAGTATGTTCGCAACTTAAACCAATAACACAACAACATATATTAAGTAATCAAGATGTCACAGATTCATATCACAGTAATTCCAGTGGATTCACATAGGCAACAATACTTACGTATTCATTAATCTTTCAGATCTACTTACAAAGCCCCAATACTCAACTTGCACACACAGCAACAGGGTCCGCACATAGTAGAACCGAGGCCCTCCATGCACACAGCAACATGAGTCCTTACCCAACAACCCTGACTAGATCTATCGATTCGCACTTAGCAACAATCTCTTATCATTCCTAGCTTGTCCTACAACTCAAAAAGGTTCAACTACTTATACTATTTTAGCCTATGCATGCAATGGTCTGCAAACCGTGGTTTGCAGACTCTTTGTCTACCCTTTACCCAATTAGAATGCTTTAGGGGCTTTGACCCACCCCAAAACCCCTGCATTACACTAAACATAATAAAAAATATACAAAATGAACCAGTTTCACAGATTTGTAGGAGACCCCATTCCAATAGTCCTCCAACACAATCTTCTGACTTGTCCCAAGTGACTGTGGTGGTGGGGTCTCCACCTGTGCACGTAGTGTGTTGATGGTGGTGATCAGCAGAGGTAGGACTTCTTGGCTCTAAGCAGGAGCACTCTGTGAAATATCCATGAGCTTCTGGGATGTCAGTCCTTCGGTTCCTGCGATGACACTTTCCATTGTCTGATTCAGTCGCTTGACCACAACATTGGTATCCTGTGATAGTTGGAGGGTTGCGTCAGCCCAAGGCTTCAATTGTTTCGCGATGGCATGCTTCTTGCACCAAAGTTCCTCAATCTCATCCTAGAGCACGTTGCTAGTCTTCAAGCGTGCCACACGCTAAGAAGGGACTAAAGAGGGAAATGTAGCTTCGACCTGATCGAAAGCTTCTTCCTTCTGCCGCAAGTCCTGATTGATTCTTTGGAGGACCAGATCGCACTAGATCTTGGTCCAAAGCTGCATGGCATCTTCGAGTAACCAAGCACCCTGAGAAATATGACCTATAATGGTGTTAATGGCCTCAGTTACTAGTGCAACGCACTGGGCTTGTACCTCTGGAGGTGTTTCGGGCTGTAGCTTGGCCTGTAAGTCAGTGCAGCTATGTCTTCACGACCTGCATCTCTATCCTAGACACCTTCAATGCTGCAACCAACCCTTCAATTTTATCCCGGCGGGTGGCTACGACGGGATCTCCTCTGTAACCTTCGTGCAGAGCTAGTGGATTAATGTTTCTAGCTCCACTTGCTATGTGACAGCATGGAGTACTTCAGCATTTTCCTACACGATGGTCTGCTCAGCTACCCCTGGTTTTTGGTGCACCTGCTAGTCCTAATGGCGAATCCCCTGGAATACATCAGTGTTGAGGCCTTGTAATGCATCATGGGTCATCATGGCCAGATTCAGCTGCACCCTTGCGTCTGTATGGAGTTGGACTGGCAGACTGATCACAAGGGCAGTGCTAGGTATAGCACAGAGATGGATTTCCGTTGTGGCAAGAACTGTATGTCTGGGTACCAAGGGAGGTCGTACCTGAGTCACACTGGCCTGTAGTGTGTCTGTCTTTAACTATAGGGTGCGAAGCTCAGCATGGAAGGTGTCAATGGCAGCCTTCTGGTGTTCCTCTAGGGCTATCCACTTGCTTCTATGGCCATTGTGATGGCATCCGCTATTTTTTCGAGGTCCCCATCGGTTAAAGAGACCGTCACATCATATTCTCCCTATTGCGCGTGCTGCTTCTTTTGTGGCCCCTTATCAAGCTCTCTTGTTCACTTTGTTCCTCTGAGGTTTACTGCTGGTGGCAAATCTACCTAGATTTCGGCCCTGGTGGCTTTCAGGGGTGTGTTCTTCTTCGTGGCTGTGTTCGAGCCTTGCTTGCTTGGTCCTGCAGTCTCCTTGGTGGGGGTTTTAAAGCCTATATTCTAGGCAGGAGGCCATAGTTTGACCACACGGTCAATATCCTCACCTACCACAATATACGGGAGGGACTTCCAGGTTTTATTCTTGAGACCGCGGATCTGTATGTGGTGCATTGTAACCTAGAATGCTGCAATACTTTTGTACCTATTGTACATTGTTGGAGACAACCGTGGTCGAGAGTTGATGGTTGCGGCCAAGCTGCTCTGGAATAGGACCCAAAAAACTTGGTTATCTTCCACACGTTGTGCGTCCTTAGAGTCCCATAGGTGGGCGAAGTGAGCCCCTTCACACATTTCTGGAGTGAGCTCGGGGATCACCAACTCCTCAAGGGCCTCCCATTCAACTAGTGTTATAAGGAGCTGTAGCCAAGAATAGCAAAAGACCTTTCCTTTTTCCTGAGATTTGGAGACGTTGGTCAGGAATTCGTCACACAAATATTGGGCCCAATTAAGGCAGACCCCCTTCTTACGCTGGCCTGCTAATCGAATGACATAGGCAAGGATGGTTGCGACCTGAGACTTATGCATTAGCTTTCACGCTACTAGCATGGTACCCATCTGCATAGGATGGTCGCTAATGGATTTGATGATAAAACCCTAGATATTTCACTCCACCTTGTACTTAGGGCGCACATATTCAACAGTCTCACCTTCATATTTATTGCCCACCCATTCCAGAGGGTGCGACCCCTGCATGGGAAGGCCCTTAATCTAGTAAATTATTGCAGCATCAATGGGGACTTGGTCCTAAATCCATAAGTAGCCCTCATGAATCAAGGCAAGAAGCTGTCGGGCCAACTGGTTCGTGACATTGTAATGGCCAAAATGGGGCATCCGCAGTAAATTCAAGAGCCTGGATCTGACAAATCCACATACCCAGCACTGAGGAATGACTGTGACCCCATCATTCGCATAAACTATGTCAAAGTATAGTGCGGGGGCCAGCTCTGGGAAGGCTTCATAATTCTCCAAGTCGTGATCATAGAATTTAACTTCGTTGAGTCATCCACAAGGGTCACCAATGACAGGGACTTCACCAAGGGTTAGCGATGTTTACAGGTAGGTGATCAAACCTTCTAAGTTTTTGGGCGTGCGTGTTGAAGGTCAGTGTAGGCGGATGAAGGGGGGTAACCAATTGATCGGATTGGCAGGCATGGCTTCCTCCTGTACATCCTGATCCTAAAGTGGTGTTCGTGGCAATTTGGCATGCCTCAGGGAAGTCCTAGGTCTTCCTGCAGCCCACTTTGCAGCTTTTAGGGGCTTCCTCGAGCCCCGTGCCTTCTCTTTTCCCTTCTTTGTGACTGGTGTAGAGAGCACTTCTTCATCCTCAGCCCCAATCTCCACTACATCCTCACTTTCCAGCTCTGTTGGTACTGAAGGTTCAGCAGGGTTCGTGGCCATCATCCTAGCACGAAAGAGGAATCCCAACTTTGGATGGCTACTGTCAGAAGGAGTAGGCTGATCAGACATGAAAGGGATAGGGCAGACTAGGAGAATTATATAGCTCAAGTTCGTGCGAGAAAAAGGTGAGAAATACAGTCTATGCAAGGGAGGTGGATTTCTTATATGTGCTACCCTGTCTTTCTTATAGCGCTTATGTTCACTCAACAGTAGGGTAAAATTCACCTGGAACTTACCGTTAGATAAACGGTCAAAAGTCCCAAAAATCCACCTCATTAATTTCCAGGGGGCCATGCCTTTCAACAATAACTTATGCTCCCTATCAGTTGTTAGAGTGCCAATGGCTAGTTTTCACATCTCCAGTGCGCTCAACATTCTCGCTACACTTGGGTCAAATACTTGGGTCTTCTGAGGATCCTCCCCCAACACAGGCTAGTTCCTAAGGTACTTCCCAACAAAATACATGTTTTTCTGACAAGTGTCTTTCCATGCAACCAGACATTTACGAGGATCTCCTGATCCAAGGAATGCCTTGACTGAAACATTTGTTGGGGCTTTAAATCGCAGGATCATCATATCCCGACATTCCTCCAAAGCTTGGAATGCCTCCCCATGTGTCTCCCACCAACGCACAAGTATTCCACGCATGGCTAGCTTAAGGGCCCATAGCCTTCATCCCTTGGGAACCTCTGCTTCGAATGCTAGCAAAAATTCCTTAATGCTACTAGAACCATCAAAGTAGGGTAGGTCTGTTACCTCTGACGAAATGCAGCAGAAGTCCCTTGTGACGTGAATACATCACAGCGCTGAGACATCATGCAACTGGTTTTTCCAATTCTCCATCTCCCCATCAGAGTCAAAGAAGCATTCATTGTCCTTTTCCCAGCAGAGTACTCCTTCCGCCGCGGGGTTGATCCAATCTTCGTCCCGCGCAGTCAACTTGTAAATGTGATCCACCTCCTCTTTATCATGCACCGGCTCTATATATCATTCACCTTCCGTAGGATCTAATGGTACTATCACCCTTGTGTCGTTATTATCAAACACCATGCTTCTCTTTTTGAGGTTGATGATACCGCCCATATCTATGGCCCAATCCAATCCCAAGAGCACAAGGTATGGGTCCGCATCTTCTACAATTTCGATTACTTCACTGTTAGATTGGGCCTTTACTCCTGCGATATCCACCGTAATTTTAGACAACCTTCCTAGCGGGATGATTTTGTGTTGATTTTCCATGCACGACTAAATAGTGGACCATTCCAACTTAGGCTCTCCCATTCGTTGCCAAGTCCGCTTAGGTAACACGTTCGCATCTGACCCTAGGTCCAAAATAACCTGGCTCATTTCGTAGTTACCAATCGGCACAGACAACTGCATTTATCTTACAATGCATTTTTTATACCTGTATAGCGTCTGCACATCCTTGACTTTAGAGGTTAGATTGGGTCGCGCTGCACAACTATCTATTAATGCCTGAAGATTCTCCATAGCCTTTGGGTTGCGTAGCAGTTTCATAAATGCTTGCAAAAAGGGTTCGACCTCCTCATCTTCCTTGAGGTTTGTAGGTGGCCGAGTAGTAGTTTCCTCTACATCAGCAAAGTCCTTGCAAGCTGTGATAAATGTTTCTTTCCCCCTTTTTAGGTCCAGACCTTCTTGTTTAATAGCTGCTTGACAGATCAGAGGTTCCATCACAACCTCCTCCTCAAGCCCCCTGGTGGCCATCCCATTGCGTGTCACCACATTCACACTCGGATCTTTGTCTCGCACCTCAGCCTTAACTCTCTGCACATTCTACGTAGGTGTCGACTACTTTTCCTGCATTTTCGCTATCAAGATCGGGCAATCCTCAATCGCATGGTCTAGTTGTTTGCAATATCAGCAAGATTTCCTACTAGGGTTCAGGAAGTCCCTTGCAAAGTGTCCTTTTTCTCCACAGTTATAGCAGATTAGCTGACCTCGTCCTCGTCCTGCACTTCCACCACATCCTCCTCCCCTACCCCTTGATGGGGATTTGCATATACCTGCGGGGGTTCTTGTTGACGCAGGGTCTGATTGTACTATGTATAAGTTTCCTTGATCAATCATTAAATCATATGTCTGGCAGTTCTGTTCGTCATGTCACACCGATCTATAGAACCTACACCATTGCTACTTTACCTATGGAACGTATGCAGCAAGGCGGGGACACTGGTTATTATCGTGCATCCCTGCTACACGACAATCATCGCACCAGAGTGCTGGCCCACTAGGTCCCGCAACTTCCCTAGGGTGTAATGGGCTAGGTCCCCCAGCCTACAAATAGCCTGCTAATAGAGGACAGTTGTCCTTGGTATGGCCATTCACCCGACATCGTATGCACCATCTCTCGGGGCTAGCCTCTTCCCCTCATTCCTTTCACAGGTTCTGGATCTCTACATGCAACGCTTCCAACTGTCCCTGGATCTGTTGGACACCGAGCTGAGTCGCATCCTGAGGTGCAACTTCTAACTTCATGGCACCTTCCAAGGCCTTCTCCTGCGATTCGAAAATTTGGTGCCCCATAGGTACGCGCAGGTGAGGCAGAAAAATAGCAATAAACCATTCTATGTGCTTTCTTTATTCATATTGGAATCCCCCTTCTCTGATCACCTTCTTTAGTCACCAATCAGCCTCCCACACAGATTCAGAAGGTCCTTGCCTAAAATATTTTAGATCAACCACAATTTTGGAGTAGGATTTAGGTTTCTTGAACTACTGTTTCAGGGCCTTCTTAATCTCTTCAATGGTTGCATTTGGGTTTTGGCCGATGTGTCCCATGTACCAATCAAAGCTCTTCCTTCAAAGGCAAGGGACAACTGTGCCCTTTTCACCGCATCACTAGCCACATTCTGCACAGTGCATATCGATCCTGTGACAAACCAGAACTGATCCATGTCTTCATCCCCCACACCCTTAAATTTCAGCAGTTTCATGTGCACAACCATGTCATATTCCAGTGGTGGAGGGGTCGGTGAATTCCTACCTCTAAGCTGATTTGAAAGCAGTGTGGCTGGAGGACTCTATGAAGCTGCTTCCCTTAGTGGACTGTAGACCAATCGATCTCCTTCTAGGTTGGCCCTATAGTACTTTCCACTCCGCATTGTGCTCCCATCTAGATCAGAGGTCATTCACTCAGTATGGCTACATAGAATACTCATTTCTCATAATAGTATCTTGATCAGCAATGGAAAAGTCTTCAGAAAATTACCTCAGAACCCCGTGAAGAATCTTCACTCTAATTCAGAGTAGGAGATAAAATGATCGATGGAAAATTCTGTCACAAGTCCTCCTAACACACTTTCTACCCAATGGTCCACTGTGCATGTGATGGTGTTATCAGTCTTCTGTAACTGCTGGATTAGTTTGAGGGTCCACTCTGTGATCCACTCGTCCTTCCAACACTTCTAAAACTCTACCAGTCTTGCGAGCCACTCCTAGACCTCGATCGCAATCGTTACAAAGAATATCTTGTAGATATCTGTGAAAATGTACTTATTCTTCCACTCTTCGATGGTTAACCTCTCACTGTGGTTTTCTTTTATGTCAAATTCCTAAACTTTCTCTTCAAACCATTCCTCAATTTCCTTTCTCTCCGGCTTCCAGTACGTCCTTGACATTACCCAATCCCTCTTTGAAAATGATCCAGGTCCCAACAATGGAACCATTTGCTGGCTCGAGGGATCCTGACCCAGGTTTGGATGTTCAAGGTTTTCTAACAAACCCCTATACTACTGGCCCTTTCGGTAGTGACCTGCTTGGGCAGGCCAAAGTCTCACCCAAAGTAGTATGGGTGGGTGTTGGAACCAAGTTTCTGCACCCTGGGAGAGGGTAGGTAAGTCAAGTAGAGATGTTTTCACCCTTATAGTAACTAGATCTAGTATCAAAGAGCCTAGATTCCTTTCGCATCCAAGTGCGCAACAACAATATTACTCACAGAAATCAACAGATCGTGAATTCATATAACAATACGCAGCTATTCCAGATATTCTTGTATGAAGCAAACAGAAAAAACCTATATCACAACATAAATAAGTACACAAGTATGTTCACAACTTAAACCAATAACACAGTAACATATATTAAGTAATAAAGACGTCAGAGATTCATATCACAGTAATTCCAGTGGATTCAGATAGGCAACAATACTTCCACATTCATTAATCTCTTATATCTACTTACAAAACCTAAAAACCCAACTTGCGCACACAGAAACAAGGTCTGCACACATCAAGACTGAGGCCCTCTGTGCACACAGTAGCAGGAGCCCTTACCCAACAACCCTGACCAGATCTATCAATTTGCACTTAGGAGTAATCTCTTATTATTCCTAGCCTGTCCTACAACTCAAAAAGGATCAACTACTTATACTATTTTAGCCTATGCATCCAATGGTTTGCGAACTCTTAGTCTACCCTTAACCCATTTACAATGCTTTACGAGCTTTGACCCACCCCAAAACCCCTATGTTAGACTAGACATAATAAAAAATATACAAAATGGACCAGTTTCGCTGCTTTGTAGGAGACCTTGTTCCAACAAACACCATCATTGGTGTTATTTAATAAAAAAGAACATCTGTGGATATGATTCTTGAATAATATGTTCATCCTGCCAAGTAGCCTCCTCCGGGCCAAAGTGCTTCAACTTCACTTTAACTTGGGGGATGACTTGCCTCCAGAGCATTATTTCTCTCTGATCTAGAATATGCTACAGTTCTACCAAGAAATCGCCATTCAGTTCTACCTACATACGATAATTATCATCATTATTTTAAATCAGAAATTTTATTTTTCACTCAATTGTAATTCATTGTTAACTTACATGTATACCCTGCCAATGTATCACATGTTTGGGGTCATGTACGTAAAATTTTAGTAATGATACATGAAACACGTTATGTACTATTATATGGCTTGGTAGAGCCAGTTGGTAGGCCACTGGTCCTATTCTTTCCAAGACTTTCAATGTCCTGCAATATCTGGGGGCCAAATTGGCACAAGTATTCCAACGCAATGTGCTTTTCTTTTGTTTAATTCTTACGTAAACATGATCCCTTATCACAAATTCCTAGAAGTTTATTTTCTTATCAGCATACACTTTTTGCCGGTCTTGAGCAGCCTTCAATTTCTGTCTGATTTTCTTTAACTCTCTCTCCATTTCTTCCAGCATGTCTAGCCCAAGCATCATCTTAATTTCTAGACTACTCTAGTTTATAGGAGTCCCACATTGTCTCCCGTACAATTCCTCAAAGGGGCTCATCTTAAGGGATTATTGATACCTGTTATTGTAATAAAACTCAACCAAATGTATATACTCCTCCCATTTCGTTGGTTGTTGCATTAGATGCATGTGCAACATGTCTTCTAAAATCCAATTCACCCTTTCCATTTTCCCATTCGTTTGTGGATGATAAGAAGTACTAAATTGTATTTGTGTCCCCCAGCCACTAAATAGCATCTTCTATAATGCCGAAGTAAATTTCACATCACTATCTGAAATAAAAACTAGGGGGATACCATGTAATCTAAAAATTTCTCTTATGAAAATATCAACAATTTGTACCATCTTGTAAGTGGACTGGATGGGGATAAAATGTGCCACCTTACTGATTCTATCGACTACCAGCATAATCAAATAATTATGCCTACTATTCTTTGGTAGCCCATGATGAATTCAAGGGAAATTATTTCCCACTTCCATTCCAGTACTGGGATAGGCTGAAGCAATCACGTGAGATGCTAATGCCCGACCTTAATTTGCTAAGATTCTAAACACTTGGTCAAATACTCTGCAATGTCTTTTCACATTCTAGGCGAGGTATCATATTTTCTAATTGCAGTTAACATTTTCTAATATCCTAGATGTCCTGCATAGGACCTCATGTGATATTCATCCAAAATGATTATTTTTAGATTGTTTTTAT
Organism: Pinus albicaulis; assembly: GCA_034641835.2. Classification (NCBI taxonomy): domain Eukaryota; kingdom Viridiplantae; phylum Streptophyta; class Pinopsida; order Pinales; family Pinaceae; genus Pinus; species Pinus albicaulis. The sequence continues at coordinate 400,004,633 of CM076582.1, read as the reverse complement.
TTGGAATATATATTATTTTTTGGTCGACCAAGAACTTCTTATCATTGAATTCAAACTCCGACTGCTTCCCTTTCTCTTTTTCTGCTTTTGCCTGCTTCCATAAGAACTGGTATTCAGGGTCCTTCTTAGCTGCCTCTAAAATATGTTCTTGAAATTTGAATTCTATTTGATTAAAGTAAAGTTCATAGATTCCATGCAGCTTCCTACTTAATGCATCGTCCACCCGGTTCTCTTTACCCTTCACATGTTGGACATCTGTTGTGTAACCAGCTCCAAAAATAGAAGAAAAGAGATATCAACGCCTTATAAATGAGCCACTTCGAGGGGGAAACCTCCAATACATTACATAAATGAACAATTCTTGGATGATACAATTTACAAAACCTCCTTTCTATATATAGGAGTCCATGTGGCTATAATGTAATCCTAGTGGGCCACAATGTAATCCTAGCCGACCTAACAATAATAATTTAAGGGCATAATAATAACAAAATGGGGGTTACAAGGGTACAATAATAACAATAAGGGGGTTACACTAATAACAATAAGGGACTATACTAGCAATATAGGGACCTAACATGCCCCTCTCCTTCAAAAAAGTGTTGTCCTCAACGCTTGAGTAGCTCTGGGTGCTTCTGTATAAACTTCTCATCCTCCCATGTAGAATCTTCAGTGGGTAAGTTCTTCCACTTGATTAGATACTCTGAAATTGATCGATTATGTAGCTGTCGAGTTCTTGTTTCCGTGACCGCTTCAGGTTCCAATATGATTTTTCCTTCCTCATCAAGTTCTGGAAATATTGTTTGAACTGGAATATTTTTACCTATAACCTTCTTTAAGCATGAAACATGGAAAATTGGATGCACTCGTGAAGAAGCAGGAAGCTCCAATTTGTATGCCATAGTACCAATCTTTTGCAACACCTTGTAAGGACCATAGTACTTTGGCGATAATTTATTATCCTTCTTTGCTTGCTTGAGGGACATTTGTTTGTATGGTTGTAGCCGTAAAATACCCAATCTCCTACATCAAAACTTCTCTCGCTACGATGTTGATCTGCCTGTTGTTTCATTCGATTTTGTGCCAAATTCAGGTTATCCTTTAAGAGTTGGAGAACTTCTTGCTGATGCTCGATGTGATCTTCCACTGCTTGAACTTTCTAATTTTCCCTTAAAGATGATGTGATTGATGGTGGATGATATCCATAAAGTGCCATAAATGGGGTCATTTTTGCTGCAGTATGGAAGGAAGTGTTATACCACCATTCAGCGAGAGGTAACCACTTGACCCATTGTGTTTGTTTATCAAATACAAAACAACGAAGATATCCTTCAAACATTTATTTACTATCTCAGTTTGACCATCAGATTGAGGATGATAAGATGAGCTATGAGCTAATTGAGTACCCAAACAAGAAAATAACTCCGTCCAAAAATTTCCCATAAAAATGGGATCTCTATCGCTCACAATAACCCTTGCGCTTCCATGTAGCTTTTGAATTCTGTCCACAAATGTAGTAGCAACTATACTTGCTTTAAATGGATGAGATAATGCACAAAAGTGTGCATACTTGGTAAGTCTATCAACTAACACCATGATGACATTCTTTCCTTCAGACTTAGGTAAACCTGTGATAAAATCCATTGAAATCTCCTCCCAACGCTGACTTGGAATGGATAAAGGTTGTAGAAGTCCCGTGGTCTTAATTGTCTCCACTTTATTCTGCTGGCAAACCAAACATTCCGCCACAAACTTTTGAATATCAGATTTAAGGCCATCCCAAAAAAATTCTTTCTTCACCCTGTGGTAAGTTTTTAAAAATCCTGAGTGTCCTCCTAAAGGAGAAGTGTGCAATTCTAGAAGAATATTTTGTTTTATTTGGGAATTATTACAAAGATATAAGCGATCTTTGTACCATAAGGAATCATTTCTCCAACTAAATGTATCAGATGTACTAGGATCTTGCTGCAACTTTTGAATGAGTGTCCATACATCTTTGTCCTTCTTCCATTCATCTCTTGCTTCGGTTATCCAATCTGGTTGGATAATAGAAATGGCACAAAGCAATGCTTCCACCTCTTCATTCTTTCTTGAGAGTGCATCTGCAACAATATTAAGCTTTCCTTTTTGTAGATTATTTCAAAGTCATAACCCAACATCTTTGTGACCCATTTTTGCTGCTCTTCTGAAGATAGTCTTTGTTCCAAAAAGTGTTTAAGACTATCATGATCAGTTTTACCTTGAAGTGTCTTCCCATTAGGTAAGTTCACCATTTCTTTAGTGCATGCAGTATTGCTAACATTTCCTTCTCATAAATAGCTTTCTGTAAATACTTTCCTTTGATTGGATGAATTTCAAAAGCAATGGGTCTTCCTTCTTGCATTAAAACAACACCAATTCCATTTCCTGAGGCATCACATTCTACAATAAAGGTTTTTGTGAAGTCTGGCGTAGCTAAGACCGGTGCTAGGCACATTGCCTCTTTAAGATGTTCAAAGGCCTTAGTTACTTCAGGAGTCCATGAAAATGCATCTTTCTTCAATAATGTTGTTAGAGGTGCTGCTATTCTCCCATAATTCTTAACAAACTTGTGATAATACCCTGTTAACCCGAGAAATCCTCGCAACTTCTTTATGGTTGTGGGGACTTTCCATTTCTTAATGGCTTTAATTTTGTTAGGGTCTACTTTAACACCCTCGTGAGATACAATATGACCCAGATATTCCACCTCTTGTACTCCAAAGAAACATTTGGATGTTTTTGTATATAATTGTTTCTCCTGCAATAGTTTGAGCACCCTGTCAACATGTTCAACATGATCCTTCCAAGACCTGTTGTAGATTAGTATATCATCAAAAAATACTAGCACAAATTTTCTAAGGAAGGGTTTGAAAATGGAACTCATCAACCCTTGAAATGTAGAAGGTTCATTGGTAAGGCCAAAAGGCATGACCAAAAATTCATGATGACCCTCATGAGTTTGAAATTTTGTTTTTGGAATATCTTCAGTCTTCATTCTAATTTGATGATATCCTGAACGAAGATCCAACTTGGTAAAATAAATTGCTCCATGTAATTCATCGAATAATTCATCAATCACAGGAATGGGAAATTTATCTTTAATGGTGAGTTTATTGAGCTCCCTATAATCCGGACACATTCGCCATGATCCATCCTTCTTGTGTACCAATACTACAGGAGCAGAGAAAGAACTTTGACTAGGTTGAATTATACCCGCCTCTAACATTTCTGCAATCATACGTTCAATTTCGTTCTTTTGGAAGTAAGGATATCTATAAGGCCCGATGTTTGGAGGAACACTTCCTGGAATCAAATGAATAGTATGATCATGATCACGAATAGGTGGGAGTCCTTTGGGAGTTTCAAACACCTTGGAATGATTGTCCAAGACTTGTTGGAGATCTGCAGAAATAGATGATTTTGATGTCGGAACTTCTAGTGAGCATAATTGCGCAATTACGCCTCGTTTTTCTTTCTTTAGAAGCTTTGTCATGACATTAGAGCTTATTATCCTTCCTGGCTTCCCTTCAATACCCCTAATTCGACTTCCTTTCCTTCTGAAAAAAATTTCAAGAAAAGTTCTTGAAAATTAAAAGCTACCGCCCCCAAAGATTGTAACCATTGTACTCCTAGTACAACATCAACACCTCCCATAGGAATGGAAAGCATTGGACTAGTCAATACATATTCCCCCATGGTTAGCTTAATATTATGGCATTTTCCAGAGCAATTTGTAGTTCCTCCATTTGCAACCATCACTTGACATTCTGGTGCTGGGTATAGGAAACAATTTAATTCCTTGGCTACCTTACAATGAATAAAATTATGGGTGCTACCCGAATCAATCAACACTATTACCTTTTTCTTCTTGATTTTTCCTTCTATCTTGAGAGTTTGAGGAGTGGTAATTCCTGCCAGTGCATTACACGATATGGTCAGATTCATTTCTTCCTCTTCTAGGGCTGGTTCCTGGTGTATATCCTCTTCTTGTTCATTTTCCTCTTCACAATCTATGTAAAATAATTTCTTCTCAGCACACTTATGACCTTTAGTGTATTTGCTATCACAACTGTAGCAAAGCCTTTTGCTCTTTTTTCTTCCAATTGTTGTGGTGTCAACCTTGTAGGTTGTGGAAATCTAGGCGTAGCAACACTTCATTCTTTATAGAATTGAGTGGTAGGCTTCCTTGTCGCCATTATTTTACATTCAACTTTTCTTGCCAACCTGAATGCCTTCTCCAATGAATTTGGTTCCAAAACGCGAACTTCATGTTGGATATTATCCTTTAAAGTGCCTATGAAGAGATTGATCCTGTGTTCCTCTAGAATATCAGTTACCCTTATATTCAATTTTTGGAATTCCTCAATGTGTTGCCCCACTAAACCCTTTTGTTTGAGATTTATCAATTGGCTAAAGAAGGTGTTGCTCTTTGTATCCTCATAATGTGCTATCATTTTTTCCGTAAAAATTGACCAAGTGACAATTTTTTTACGGGAGCAAAGCCATCGATACCATACAAATGTATTTTGTTCTAAATGTAAAGTTGCAATGCGTACCTTTTGTGTGTTTTGTACATTATGGAGATCAAAATATTGCTCCATCTGTAGTATCCATGTTACAGGATCCTTTCCATCAAACTTCCTCATATCCATTTTTGGAATATGGTGGTTCTTCTCGCCAACATTAGAGTTTATGAAATCATGATTAACATTGATTTTGTTCTCATCATGAGGTTCTTCTACTATCTTTTCACCATTAGGAAACATTTCTTGTATCAAATTTGTCAAACCTTCGATGTCTGTTTTTAGATGATTCTGCATGTTTTCCATGTTGTATTTCATGTCATCCATCTTAGCTTCCATGCCAGCTTCCATGCCATCCATATTAGCTTCCACGCCATCCATCTTAGCTTGCACGCCATCCATCTTAGCTTCCACGCCTTTCTTCAAAACTTCCATTTCATTTTTTGTTGCTCTTTGTGAGAGTGAAATTTTTTGCACTTGCTCTTGTAATTTTGATAGATCATGTTGCAATTCTTCATCTTCATGAGTCATACTAGAGCCTTTTGAAGGCTTAATGGGTGTTGAATTATTTTTACGGGGCATTTTTTAGAACCCAATACTGATATCTATTCTACAATATGCCCTTGGAATCAATTCAAATTAATTCTTCAAACAAGACTTATGCAATTCGGAAAAAAAAGTACACACCGTTTTCTTGCTTTTGAGGAGCTCAATGTTGAAATTGGATTATCTTTATGATTGCAGCACTTCAATATTTTATTTTCAGTACCAACGTAGCCCTCTAAATTATATTTTGAATGCAACAGGTCTGACCTGATTTGGATTCTCCAAGACAAATTTGTGTACAATCTCCCACAATGACCTAATTATGGACTGGTTCAGTAGAGCGAACTTGTACGACCCGCCACGTGTCACTGTTTCATCCTTCGTCTCTGAAACTGATAGCCAAGAAACTACAGTCTGTGTACTTGTGACCACTGTTTATGGAACTCCAATCTGATGCCCAGAGAGAGAGTTATTGAACTTTTCCCACGATCACCTCTTTGAGATGAAATTCAGGAGCTTGAAAAAGCACTACCTTCCATAGATCATATCTCCAAAAATATTGTGAACCAAGCTTTGAAATTTTTTGATGAGTTTCTTCAAGATTAAAAATTTTCACCATAAGAATTTCAGACTTTTAACCTTCGTAGAAAAAAATTTATAGCGCAAATGCCACGATGACCTGTTTAGGAGTCTGAAAAAAAGACCTAACTTCCATAGATCATATCTCCGAAAATATTGGGAACCAAGCTCTGAAATTTTTAGACGATCTTCCTCAGGATTCCAGCTTCGCACCCTAAAAATTTTAGCTTCTTAAACTTTGTAGAAAAACATTTATAACGAAAATGCCACGATGACCTGTTTGGAGCAGCGAAACCCTAGAATCCAAAGCTCTAATACCAAATGTTGTGTAGCCAGCTCTAAAGATAGAAGAAAAGAGATATCAACGCCTTAGAAATGAGCCACTTCAAGGGGGAAACCTCCAATACATTATATAAATGAACAATTCTTGGATGATACAATGTACAAAACCTCCTTTCTATATATAGGAGTCCATGGGGCCATAATGTAATCCTATTGGGCCACAATATAATCCTAGCCGACCTAACAATAATAATTTAAGGGAACAATAATAAAAAAATGGGGGTTACAAGGGTACAATAATAACAATAAGGGGGTTACACTAACAACAATAAGGGACTATACTAGTAATATAGGGACCTAACAATATCGAAATCGAATTCACTTAGGAAAGCATTCCACCTAGATTGGCATGCATTCAACTCATCTTGTTTAAAATAGCTAGTTAAACTATTGTGATCGGTTCTGAGCATGAACTTTTTCCTTAGCAGGTAATGCCTCCATATCTATAGTGCATGCACTACCGCATTTAGTTCCAAGTCATATGCTGAATACCTATGCTCATGATCCTTTAGCTTTCTAGATTCATATGCTATGAATCTTCCCTCTTGAGTCAATATTGGTCCTACACCCTCCTTACAAGCATCAGTACATACCTCAAATGCTTTACTCAAATCTGCTACTTTCAGAACAGGATCAGTATTTAACAACCCCTTCAATAACTCGAAATTGTTCTAACATTCTTGAGTCCATGTAAAGACTCGTCCCTTCCACTACAAGGGAGTAATTGGAAAAGATATTTTAGAGAAACCATTGATAAATCATCGATAATAGCCAGCCAAACCCATAAATGAACGTATGCCTGCTACATTCTTTGGGACCCTCCATTCCATGATTGTCTTTATCTTTTCTGGGTCCACAAAAATCCCATTAGTAGAAATCACGTGTCCCAAATATTGGATCTGTTCTTTAAAGAAGTCACACTTACCAAACTTAGCATAGAGATGTTGTTCTCTTAACATTTTCAGCACAATGTGTAGATGCTTCTTTTTCTCTTCCTTATTCTTAGAGTAAATTAATATGTCATCAATAAAAATCAAAACGAATTTATCCAAGTAGGGATGAAAAAATCCATGCATTAAAATCATAAAGGTGGTTGGTGCATTCATCAATCCAAAAGGTAATACCACAAATTCATAATGGCCATACCGGGTACGAAATGTTGTTTTGCTTATATCTTTGTCCCTAGTCCAGATTTGGTGGTAACCTAACCTTAAGTTAATCTTGGAAAACATTGTAGCTCCTTTGACTTGATTGAACAAGTCATCTATACTCGATAGTGGGTATTTGTTTTTAACACTCAACTTGTTGAGCTGTTAATAATCCATACGCATGCGCATACTGCCATCTTTCTTTTTCACAAACAACACTGATGCTCCCCATGGGGACAAACTTGGCGAAATTTAGCCTTTATCCATCAATTCCTGTAGCTACATATTTAATTATGTTAATTCAGGCACACTCATCCTGTAAGGAGTTTGGGACACAAGTGCTGCTTCATGTATTAGTTCTATAGTAAAGTATATATCCCTTTTTGTTGAAAGTCTTAGAATTTACTCAGGCAACACATCCTCAAATTCTTGCACAATGGGGATATTCTCTAGCATAAGGGTCTTGTCTTTGGAGTTGGTGAATCCCACTTGAATGGCATAAATTTGGCATCATTTCCTTATGCATTTAGTCAATGGAGATGATGTAATGGGTCGTAATAGCAACAGTTTCTTAATGCCTTGCAATTCTTGTCATGTCCCATCCTTTGATTTAAAATAAATAATCTTATCCTTATAGTCCACTAGTGACCAATGTCTCTCCAGCCAATCCATTCCCAGTAAAATTTCATAAGATCCCAGAGGTAGAATATTGAGTTCCACAGTGATGTGCTGATCCCAAATACTCAACTCATAGTCTGGTACTTTAGCATTGACCCACCTTCTTGCCCCTGTAGCCAACTGAACTAACCAAGAATTATTAACTTTCTGGTTCTGTAATTTATAGCTTTCAACTATTTGAGGGTGTATATACCACAAACTAGCCCTAGGATCAACTAAAATAGAAACAGATTGGGTTTGTAACTTACCTTCCAACTCTATCACGTTTGGTTGGAAGTCTGCTTGTTGATCCTCTAGAGCTGCATTGATTTTGGGTATGTTTTGAGCTACATCCCCCACAGTCGATGCCTCTTGCAGGTTCTCTTCCACTTCATTTCTTCCTTGTTGAGGACATTTTTTGAAATAATGTGCCTCCCTACACCCCCAACATTGTAATGGAAGTTTTTGAGACTATCCAATGTCGGGGCTGCTAGAAGCTTCGGTATGCCGCTCCTCACTAGCCCACTTGGTCTTTCATTGACCTTTTCCATTTTTTTTACTCAGCGGATTCCTTGGAGTGTTCCTATAGTTTCCAAATCTATTATTTTTGTTATTGGTGAAACGTTTCTTCCCTTTTCGGGGTGACCAACTTTTTCCAGTTTCTCCCTTGTCTTTGGATTGCTGATAGGACATCTGTGCTTTCCTTATCACTTCATCCATATTTTTTAGGTTCATGAATTGAATCTTCTCTTTCATATGTAATGGAAAACTTCTGAAAAATAACTACACTTTTTCCCTCTCATCATGCAAATAAGGTACATATCATAATAACAAAGTAAATTTCGTAACAAACTTATCCATAGAAATTTTCCCCAATTTTAGATCATGAAACACTAGATAATTTTCATCGTATAAATGTTCATTCAGGTACTTATATTTTGAAATATTGCTGGAACTCATCCCAAGTTACATTTTGGTCTTCCACCCCATGTACATTCTTAACCTCTTCCCACCACAATGTTGCTTTCTCCTGCAGTTAGTAAATGGCTAAACGATCTTTCAGTTTGTTGTTATATTTGTATACATGGAAGTAATTTTTCATGTTTATGATCCAGGCTTCTGCCATTTCTTCATCTTCTCCATCAAAGGTGGGAGGCTTAATCTTCTAGAGTTCACCTTGTAATTCCACTTTTTGTTTCTTCGGCTCTTGTTGTTCTAAAATATTCCCAAATTCAGCCTCATTGTAGGTTCAACTCTTATTACTTTGTGGCGTTCTACTGCCTTCGGGATTATAATTTAGGGGTTGCCTTTGTTCTCCTTCCTCTTGAGTGTCCCTCTCGGGACTAGGTTTCTATTTGGAATGATTTTATCGGTCAGAAAATATTTTTAATATCCTTTCTTGTTCTCTCATCAATCTTTCATTGTCACACCAAACCTTGAGCATATTTGTTTGGAGTTGTTGCACAGTTTCAACCAACCTATTTTTCTGTTGTTGATATGCCAACATTATGTTTGTTTGTTAGTGTTGTTCTATGCTTAACTGCACCCACATTTTTGGATTGACCTCAGGGTTGGTCATAGGATGGGTTTCTCCTGTGTTTCTGGGTGCTTGATGGCTAGATCCCCTCCTCATGGTAGCTTAGTAAAATTCTGTTTCTGTACTTTTTACAAGTCCAACATTTAAACTTTATGAAAGAAACAACCAAAATCAAAATGATGACTATCATGTTATTTTTTTGGCCCAACTGGCCCAAGCACATAACCACACTCTGATACCACTTGTAATAGATATACACCTTAAACAATACATTCATAAAAAAAAATTAATCTTCTATTATCTCTAGTAATAATTTTCCCATCAAGAGTAATCCAGTTATGAAATTAAAATGTTTTTACTTCACCCATAATTACATCTTCCTTCATCTAATATGTCAATTTACCATTTACATACTCGACTTATATGATTAAGGTCCAACAAAATATACAAAAAAAATCCATAAAACAAGGGTTGACATTATTCATTTATACAACATGTATGCTCAGCCATCCTGATTGGGATTTCTCCCATGGAACGAACTATAGTTTTGTTATGGGATTAAATGAACACATGGTACTTGGTATAGAGACAGCGGATTTCCCAGCATACTCATTTAATTTCTTCATAATTGCAGTACAGTTGATTCAATTGTTTAATGGTAGCTATCAATTACATGTGTTTATATTTGAAATGATTACACCTATCTGTGCTCTATCCTAAATCCATCTAGTCCATCTGATTCTTATCCAGGAGATCGACAGTGTGGGCTTGGGGTGGGTTGGTTATGGTAACCACCCACCCCGTCCTCCTATTTGGTCATTTACTCGCTCTGTCGACAGAAACTGACTCCGAGCTCTGCAACTCTTTGTCGTTGTTTTGTGACAGCGTGCAAAGGCTCTGAATTCTTCTAGAATTTTGTCCGATTGGGATAATACATTTCATTCACTCATGTCTCAGAGGTTTGATTCAATCGCTTCTACATCATTTTTCTCATTTTCGGTTTATAGGTTTGCAACTTAAATTTTCATAGTTTATTTCTTCTAGGTCACAAATTTTGCAAGAGTTTTCTTGTAAGGGTTTATGATTTTTCCTTCAAATTTTGTAGAGGAATCTTCTCTGCCTCCTCGTATGCCCCATCTCGGCTTATAGATTTTCACTACATTTGGGCATGAAGACTCAAAGCCACACATCTCAGGAAAAACTTCATTCCCACACCTCTAGGTATGGTCCACGACTCTGAGCTCTATGGGTTACATATTTTTGTAGATTTAAACTATCGTTGAAGTTGTTTTCATGGATCAGTGACCTTACTTCACTGTCATCGCAATGATAATAGGTTGGGCAACTGGACGAAGCCGAGAGAAAAGGTTTCTTGGGATGTTCCTCCAGCGACTTCCTTCACGATATGTTTTAACTAATTCTCACAGCGAAGCTTTTTTCAAGGGATTCTTCCATAGTCATTGATTACGACATGTTATATCCCCTGCAGGGTTGTGGGTTTTTTTCCAGCAAGAGATTTCTATCAGTCTTGTTGTAAGTCTTTTCTGTTTGGTTTACTTTTTGAGGGTTTGAGCGAGGCTCACCCCTGTATTTCATTTCGACCTGAACCTTCGTTTTCTTGATCACCCATTTACATTTTAACTAGGACCTAGTTTTTACCTAACAATGGACCAAACTTAATATTGTGGTTTGAGTTTTATGTAACCTTTAGCTTGGCTTTCGGTAATATCTATTGTGGCACTATATCATTGATCCATATACTAATGCATGTAATAATTATGTTCTCTATTGGAATTCCTGTGCTAAATTCAGTTTTGTTGTCAGCATTCAAGACTTTACTAGCATAATAAAAAGACAATATTTCTCTTTGAATATTTAAAGTCTGTTTGTTAATATTTACTTTCCTACTGATTTATTCACACTTATATTTCATAATTGATATCTTTAGAATTTGTAGAGTTTTCCTGCATGGCTATTTTATTTACATGTATTCTCTATATAGGTTTTCTACCCTACGGGACTTTAATCCTAACCCTCTCTTTGGGTATGAGTTCTAAACCCTGAGGCATAAACTTTGAGTTTTTATATTTAATGTTATTCATATCCCCTCAGGGTGCTTCATATAAATGGTTCGACTTCTAATTCTATTCAACTATATGTTTTGGGAAAATTTGTGGCCCATGTTTTGAAATTAATGGATATGATTTCCTATTTCTTATTAACTGCATTTCTTAGATAGTATATGGATTTCTCACTGTGTTTTGTAAATTACAAGTTTACTGTGTTTTCCTATTTGCATCAATCCTATCTGTAATCACGTTCTTGTAATGTATTTTCATAAAAAAAAATTGTATGAGTTATATAAACACATTCGCATGTAGTCCTCACACAATTTATCATTTTAATTCTAGTAGCACAGGAATTAACCCAAATATCCCTACGTTGTAGTTTTCAAGAGTAGACTTTTATATTTCCTACTGCTAAAATAGCATGAACCATAAATCTATGATACAGTAGTACCTAATTCTGGATGAAATATTTCTGAAATCTAATGGTCCTCCCAACCATGAGCGATGCGATTATGTCCTCAGCTACCCCCTTGCTCGTCACCAAGGTCTAGGTTCTTCAATGAGAGAAGAAGTTAGACCTCGAGATTAAATCCAATATATTCTTCTTCTGGGTATTTTTTGAGCTCCACTGGTTTCTTCACCAACACTAGATTACTCATAGCAACAACCTGTTGCTTCAACCTTCATATCATCTACACATAACCCCATTCCTTCCCAAGACTTTGCTATAAATCCCTTCTTTGGAATGTTAACTATCAGAATTGTCTCCACCTTTTTACCCTGGCATCTTGGAATCATTTACCAATTACTTCTTCCTTTCACTCAAGGAAAATTATTCATTAAGTCCCTTTGAAAATACCAAAGATAATTTATTAAATTACTATTAACGAATACCCTTATTAGTTATTTATTAAAACTATACCATAACAAGTATTTAAATCCATAATTAAATTAAACAGGGTCTTACATGTCATCTAGGGAGTGAGGATTATTTAATTTTATTAACATTTAATGTGTTTTAGTGTATTTACTATTAAAAAAATCCTCAAATTTAGTCGCTCGAAAATTTAGTCCTTCAAAGGATCAATTTTTATAGTGTAATTGTTTAAAAACCAATTTTTATAGCGTAAGTTTAAAAAAAAATATTTATATGATAAATATATTATTATATTTAATATATTTTTACAAATTATTTTAAATTGCTAATTTTTTTTTTTATAAAAACACAATATATTTTAAAGTAATATGATATTATAATTATTGTATGATCATATTATTTGTAAATCTTTGAGATAGTTTCAAAGTAATTTTAATACTATATTTATGTTTATTTAAATTATTTATAAATAAATAAATAAAAATTATTTATTTAATTTAATTTTTAATAGTAATAATAATAATTTGTTTTCAAAGTTATTACTAAATTAAATATCAAATAATGAGTAAATGATTTTGTTTATGAAATAAAAGACTTGCTTATCTTTATAAACACATAAAAAAATATAGACAATATAAAAAAACACAAAAATATATTTAATAATAACTTTTGTAAGAGAATTAATAAAACTAACAAATTTCTACTCCAACAAAATATTTTCCATTTCAAATTCAATACTTAATAATACTTTAATAATAAAAACTAATAACTATTCTACCCTATTATCTTAAGTTTAAATTAATATTAAAAACTGTAATTTTGATGTTACAAAAATATTAAAAAAATATAATAATGGTTATCAAGACAACTATGAAGCTACCATATTATCAATTTTATCAGTTTTGCTTCAATTTTCATCTAAATATTTTTTATTTGATATTTTTATTTTATTTTATGTATTTGTATTTTTCTTTCAAATTTTATTTTTAAAAAGTTTATTTGACATATTTTTTTTAATTTAAAATGTAATATATATTAATTATTGTTTATGTAAATTGAAAATCTGAAAAAATATAATAATAATAATTATATTTTGGTTAAAATTATAATTTTGGATTCTTAACATTATTGTAAACATACATTAATCTCATACACTTTGAATTCGAGTTTATTTTGTAATTTTAATGAATAATATTTATAAAACAAATATATTATTTTAATCATGACACAATCTAATCATTTTTATATTTTATTTTGTAATGTACCTAAAATATACCATAAATAACAATACGTACTAAAAACTTCTACTAAAGACACTTAAATTTTATTATCTAATAATTGAGTATGATGAAATAAAAATACATTCACAACCAATTTTTTAAATTAGAAAAAATTGTCTAGACTTGAATTAATGAAACTATTAGAACTAAATTAATAATATAATTAATATGCTTGGATTAGCATCATTTTCCCTTATAATAATACCAATTAGCATATTACACATATAAAATAATACCAATACATAAATTATAATTATGTATTATTTAATAAAAGAAATTCATAATATTTCTTTTAAAACAATTTTTTTCAAAAGATTTAAAAAACTATTAAATTAAAGTTTAAGAGACCACTCCTTTAACCCATAATTTAATGAGACAACATTATAATTTATTTTTACATTCATTGTTATTCTACCTTCATATATCTTTCTTCACTTATCTCAATATTGTTTACATATATGTATTTTTTAATTTTAATCTTTTATAACAATGTTTTTTCTATGGTACAAGATTTGTCTAGCTTTAAAATTAATATTTAATAATGATATTTAACCATTTAAACCATTATAGCATTTCATTAATTATTTTTTTGGAAACATATTATTTTTATGTTTATTTGCATGTCAATGTCAATTTTAGATTGAAATTTTCAGTTAGAAAGGTGTGAATATTTTAATTATTATAAAGTATATTTAGATTTCAATATTTTTATTTTTATTTTAATTCAAAGTTAATTTACGCTTAGAAGTATATCACTTTTATATTTACATGCATAGTATCATAATGATATTATCCATCAAATATAATAGAAATAAAACTAAAATCCTTTAAAACTAAATATATTAATAAAATTTAATAATACAATCAATATTTTTGAAATCATAAATAAAAGTATTCCTAATGGGGGTGTCGGGCTATGGAAATCACTCGTCACGTGAAACATAACATTTTGTTCTTGGTTAAAGTGGGGGAGGGTGGGTCAACAACCCCTCTACCATGTGGTAGTTAACGTATCTAAGCTTTTCTGTGTGAAAAACTCTCCCTCGTTTGTGTGCTTCATATTTGTACGGTTTCGGGTTTCAATGGCATCATCGCTTCTTCAGTTAAACTGCATGGTTTGCGAAATTTTATGGCTGTTCTTTGGCTCATTGAGGGACGCACACTCCTCTATGCTCATATTTATCCTAGTTATTGGGCTAGGGTGGTGGTCATCTACATTTTTCTCCTCTTGTAGGCCTAATTGTTAATCTTTCTTTCCTTCCTGCAAACTGTGAAACTTTCCCCCTCCTTCCTAAGTTAGAGGGAATGTCATTTGAGGTTTTGGCTAGTTTCGTGTTTCATCGCTCTATGTTCTCTTTCTTTTTCACCTTGACCTTTTGATTGGTGCCTCTTGGGTCCTTTGTATTTGGTGTTTGTCGCTTGTTAAAATTGGTTGTCTTCTGGTGGTGTTGTTTTCTTTCGAGTAGCGGATTTGGTACAATGGTGGTGATGGTCTTCCAACATTATCATCCCTTGGTTCTTCCCATTCGGGGCCACTAGTAATAGACCTCCTTTTGGCGTTGCCTTATGACTTTGGCATCGGTTTGGATTCAGGCAACCTACTTCTCTAATTGCTCTCGTGTGTTTTTTTCTAGTCACCTTCTGGCCTTTCTTGTCGATGATTCATCCGCTTGTTCTGATCTAGCTTTTCTATTGCCTTGTGGTGAATTTCCCGCGCGGTGCATTGTTGTGTCAGATTCCCTTTCCCTCATAGTCTGTGGTACTGTCTGTTTGGCCTCTAATGGAAGGTGGCAGTTTATTTGGGCTCTCAATTATTATTTTTTTGCTACTTGGTTCATTTCGGTGACCATTGGTTAATTTTTGGGTATTTCCTTTGGGGCCTCGACTTCTTACTGATCTTCAATATGAAGCATATTTTCACTCCTCACATGCCCTAGCTCAAGCAAAGGTGGAAGGTTCATATGCTCTTGTAGGCACTTGGGGTGGAAAAGAAAATGAGGGAGGTGGAAGCTCTTGGCAAGGCGCTGGTTTAGTGTGCGGTGTTGGGGGTGGGGGTAGCGGAACACGTAAGGGGTGTAGGTCTTGAACTGACTCCATGATGGGCAGAAGCAACATGATATTAATTCAAAGTGGTCGTGGTGTTGGCAGAGGTGGGAAAGGATCGGGCTGCGGTCGTGTTATGACCTCTCAGGGACGATGCAATAGTCAGGTTCGTACAGGTTCAATAGCTCGTGCTCCTTCTAGGAGTCCCGACATTTCCACAGTGATTCAGGAGCTGGTTCAATTTGTCACTGTGTTATGAAATCAACTCACAAAAGAGAGAAAATATAGATCAAATACTTGAGAAATAGCCTCTTTGAGGGGCAAACCTCCTTTACATTACATAAATGAACAATTCTTATATGATACAAATGATAAGACCTCCTTTGTATATATAGGAATCTAAGGGGTCATAATATGGTTAGAGCCTACATAAAAATAATAATGTAAGGGAACAACAATAACAATAGTGGGATTTATGGGGCACAATAATAATAGTACGAGGGCTACATGGGCACAACAATAAAAATAAGGGGGTTACACTAACAATAATGATAATGGGGATACACTAGTATTATAGGAACCTACCATTCCCCTCCCCTTCAATAAAGTGTTGCCTTCAATGCTCGAGTATTTCTAGATGCTTCTATATAAAATTATCATCCTCCCATGAGAAATATTTAGCGGGTAAATTATTCCACTTAATGAGATACTCTGGAATTGATCAATACTGTAGTTGTGATTCTTATTTTCATGACTGTTTTAGGCTCAAATATGGTTTTTCCTTCTTCGCCAAGTTCTGGAAACACTGATTGAACTGGAAGTTTGTCACCAATAGCCTTCTTTAAGCATGAATGACATAAAATTCAATGTACTCAAGAAGTCGCAGGTAGCTCCAATTTGTATGTTGCATTACCAATATTTTGCAACACCTTGTAAGAAACATATTACTTGGTAATAATATATTATTCTTCTTAGCTTTCTTGAGGGACATTTGTTTGTATGGTTGTAGCCATAAAAATGACCAGTCGCCTACATCAAAACTTCTTTCACTGTGTTGATATGCTTTTTGTTTCATTCGATTATGCGAGAGAGTGAGGTTATCCTTTAAGCATTGGGGAACTTGATGTTTATGTTTGATGTGATATTCCACTGCTTGAACCTTAGAATTTTCTCTTAAATATGATGTGATGGATTGTGGACAGTATCCATAAAGTGCCACCGATGGGTCATTTTTGCTGCAATATGGAAGGAAGTGTTATACCACTATTCAGCTAGAGGTAACCGCTTGACCCATTATGTTTGTTTATCAGATACAAAGCAACAAAGATATTCTTCCAAACCATTTTTCACTATCTCAATTTTCCCATCAGATTGAGGATGATAAGATGAGCTATGAGCTAATTGAGTGCCAAGACAAGAAAATAATTTTGTCCAAAAATTTCCAGTGAAAATGGGATCCCTGTCACTTACTATATTCTATGGATTTCCATGAATCTTTTGAATTGTTTCCATAAATACAGTAAAAATTGTACTGGACTTAAAAGGATGAGATAATACACAAAAGCGTGTATACTTGGTAAGTTTTTCAACTACCACCATGACGACACTCTTTCCTTCAAACTTCGCTAAACTTGTTATAAAATACATTCAGACCTCCTCCTAACACTAACTTGGAATTGCTAAAGGTTGTAACAAACCTCAGATCTTGATTGCATAAACTTTATTTTGTTGGAAAACACATTCTTCCACAAACTTTTGTATATCATATTTATGGCCATCCCAAAAGAAATCCTTCTTAGCCCTGTGGTAATGTTTTAAAAATCCCTAGTGCCCTCCTATGGTAGAGGTGTGCAATTCCAAGATAATGTTTTGTTTGATTTGGGAATTCTTAAAAAAATATAAGAGATCCTTGTACCATAATGAATAATTTTTCTAGCTAAATGTATCAAATGTACTAGGATCTTACTGAAACTTTTGAATGATTTTACACACCTCTTGATCATTCTTCAATTCATCCCTTTCTTCGTATATCCACTTAGGTTGGATAATAAAAACAGTACAAAGCAATGCTTCCAAATCCTCATCCTTTCTTGAGAGTGCATCTGCGAAAACATTTTTCTTCCCTTTTTTGTAGATGATTTCAAATTCATAACCCAACATATTTGTGACCCATTTTTGTTTCTCTTTTGAAGATAATATTTGTTCCAAAAATTATTTAAGGCTATCATGCTTTTTTTTTACCTTGAAGTGTCTTCCCATTAGGTAAGGTCTCCATCACATTAGTGCATGTAGTATTGCTAACATTTTCTTCTGATAAATAGGTTTGTGTAAATAATTTCCTTTGATTGGAAAACTTTCAAAAGCAATGAGTCTTCCTTCTTGTATTAAAACCAAAAAATTCCATTTCCCGAGGCATCACATTCCATAATAAAGGTTTTCATGAAGTCTTGCGTAGCTAAGACTGGTTCTTGGCACATTTCCTCTTTAAAATACTCAAAGTCCTTAGTTGCTTCTAGAGTCCAAGAAAATGCATATCTCTTCAGTAATGTTGTTATCGGTGTCGTTATTCTCCCATAATTCTTAACAAGCTTACGATATTACCCTGTCAACCCAAGAAATCATTGAAGATGCTTTATGGTTGTGAGGATTTTCCATTCCTTAATGGATTTAATTTTGTTAAGGTCCACCTTAACACCATCAAGAGATACAATACGACCCAAATATTCCACCTCTTCTACTCCAAAGTAAAATTTGGAGGTTTTTGCATATAATTGTTTCTCCTCCAATAGTTTGAGCACCTTGTCAACATGTTGAACATGATCCTTCCAAGACTTGTTGTAGGTTAGTATATCATCAAAAGATAATAACAAAAATATTCTAAGGGTTTGAAAATGGAATTCATTAAAGCTTGAAATGTGGAAGGTGCATTATTAAGGCCAACAGGAATGACCAAAAATTAATAATTACCTCATGAGTTATAAATGTTGTTTTTAGAACTTCTTTAGTCTTCTAAATTGATGACATCCTTATCGAAGATCGAGCTTTATGAAGTAAATTAATCCATGTAATTCATGCAAAAATTCATCAATGATAGGAATGGAAAATTTATCTTTAATAGTGAGCTTGTTGAGCTCCCTAAAATCTGGAAACATATTTCATGATCCATCCTTATTGTGCACCAATACTATAGGAGCAGAGAAACAACTTTGACTAGGTTTAATTATACCAGCCTCTAGCATTTCTGCAACCATACGTTTCATCTCACTCTTTTAGGCATAAGAATATGTGTAAGGCCTGATGTTTGGGGGAGCACTTCCTGCAATAAAATTAATAGCATACTCATGATCATGAATAGGTGGGAGCCCTTCGAGAGTCTCAAACACCTTGGAATGATGGTCCAAGATTTTTTGGATATCTGGAGAAATAGATGATTTCGATGTTTGAACCTCTAGTGACCATAATTGTGAAATGATGCATCATTTTTATTTATTCATATTATTTTTCATGACATTAGGGTCGATTATATTTGATGGTTTCCTTGTGATACCCCTTAATTCAACTTCATTTCCTTCCCCAAAAAAATTCAAAAAAAGTTCTTGAAAATTAAAGGCTATCGTCCCCAAAAATTGTAAGAATTGGACTCCTAGTACAACATCAACACCACCAATTGGAATGTAAATCATTGGACTATTCAATACATATCCCCCCATGGTTAGCTTGATATTATGGAATTTTCCAGAGAAATTTATATTTTCTCTATTTTCAACCATCACTTGACACTCTGGTGCAGGATAGAGGAAGAAATTCAATTCCTTTGCTATCTTACAATGAATAAAATTATGGGTACTAGCCAAATCAATCAATACTATTACCTTTTTATTCATGATATATCCTTCTGTATTGATATTTTGGGGAGTGGTAATTCCTGCCAATGCATTACAAGATATAGTCGGATTCATTTCTTCTTTCTATGGGGTTGGTTCATGGTGTATATCCTCTTCTTTTGATGTTTCTTGTTCCTTTTCTTCCTCCTCTTCACAATCTATGTAAAATAGTTTCTTCTCATTGCACTTATGCCCTTTAGTGTATTTTCTATCACAACTATAATAAAGCC
The DNA here is from genome assembly GCA_034641835.2 of Pinus albicaulis. Lineage (NCBI taxonomy): Eukaryota > Viridiplantae > Streptophyta > Pinopsida > Pinales > Pinaceae > Pinus > Pinus albicaulis. The sequence continues at coordinate 399,984,897 of CM076582.1, read as the reverse complement.
CTTTCACTCTTTTTTCCTCCAATTTTTTTGGTGTCAACCTTCTAGGTTTTGGAGGTCTAGGAGCAACAAAACTTCCATATTTATAGTTGTTAGTGGTAGAATTCCTTGTTTCCATAATTTTTCTTTCAAATTCTCTTGGCACCCTGAATGCCTTCTCTAATGAATCAGGTTCCGAAAGGTGAACCTCATGTTGGATGTTATCCTTTAAAGTCCCTATGAATACATCAATCCTATGCTCCTCTAGAATATCTACTACCATGATATTCAATTTTTGGAATTCATCAATGTGCTCTGCCATTGAACCCTTTTGTTTGATATTTATCAATTGGATAAAGAAGGCATTTCTCTTTGTATCCTCATAATGTGCTATCATTTCCTCCATAAAAGTAGACCAAATGAAAAGTGGTTTACAAGAAAAAATCCATCAATACCATACAAACTGAATGGGTTCTAAATATAAAGTTGTGATGTGTACCTTTTATGAGTGTTGCACATCATGAAGATCAAAATATTTCTCCATTTGTAGTATCCATGTTACCAAATCCTTTCCATCAAACTTCCTCATATCGATCTTTGGAATGTGGTGGTTCTCAAACCCAACATTGGAGTATCTAAAATCATATTTCATATTCATCTTGTTCTCATTATGATTTTCATGGATTACCTTATCACCATTGGGAGGCATTTCTTGCAAAAAATTTATCAAAAATTACTTCAAACCTTCCATGAATGCTTTCAAATTATTCATGTCATCTTTGGTTTCTCTTTGTAAGAACGAAATTTTTTGCATTTGGTCCTGTAATTTTGATATATAATGTTGCAATTATTCCTCTTCATGCGCCATAGTAGAGATTTCTTAGGGCATAATAGGTGTATAATTACTATTTTTGGACACATTTAAAAAACAAATACTGATATCTATGCCTCAATATTCTCTTTGAATCACTTCAAAATGATTTTTCAATCAAAATTTATGCAAAATTCAAAAAATACACACAATTTTCTTACTTTTTAGAGCTTGATATTGCAATTTTTGTATCTATGTAAATTTTTGTTTCCCAGGTATGAAATTCAGTCTTGTGGTAGCCCGAGGAATCTTATTTAAAATGCCACAAGTCAGACCAATATTGGATTCCTCAACAAATATTTATTCCAAATCTCCCATGATGAACTCATTATGGACTTGTTCAGTATATCAAATTATTACGGGATGCCACGTGTCACTATTTCAACATTCAACACTAAAATTGCCACAGGACAAAACACAGTCTATGTAATTTCAGCCACTTCTTATGGAATTCAAATCTTATGCCTAAAAATAAAGTTATGACCAATTTCCCTAGGTCACCTATTTGAGATGGAATTATGGAGCCTGCAAAAACTATAACTTCCTCGAATCATATATTAGAAAATGTAATGAGCCAATATTTAAAATTTGTACACAATTTTCTCCAATATTTCAGCTCCACATGGTTTTAATTTCCTCTTCTAAAGCCCCATAGAACAAAATTTATACTTAAAATGCGACGATGACCTGTTTGAAGCATGGAAACCCTAAAATCCAAATCTTTGATACCAAATGTTATGCAACCAACTCACAAAATAGAGAAAAGATATATCAACGACTTGAGAAATAACCTCTTCAAGGGGGAAATATCATTTACATTATATAAATGAGAAATTCTTGGATGATGCAAATGATATGGCTTCCTTTGTATATATAGGAGTCTAAGGGGTCCCAATATAATCAAAGCCTACACAACAATAATAATGTAAGGGCACAAAAATAACAATAGTGGGCTTCTATGGGGCACAACAATAACAAAATGGGGGCTAGATGGGCACAACAATAAAAATGATGGGGTTATACTAACAATAAAAATAAGGGGGTACACTATTATTATAGGTACCTAACATATTCCACAGTTGGAAGCTCTCGATAGAGCCTGAAGGAAGGAGCATGAGGTCGTTATGGCCAAAATCAAACAACTCTAATACTTCTAATGCCATGCTCATGAGAGAGTTGTTGTTTTCTGGCGCAAGAAAAATACTTTGATGGAGAAAGTTGAAAATTTGGAAGCTTGGCTTGCTCACCTTGAGAATCATGTCAATTTCACATATCTCCCTCCTCCTCCTCCAGGAACGGGGCTAGATAATCCTGCTTCAATTACCTCTAACGACTGATTATGATCACTGGTTTCCTTTGTATTCTTTGATTTTTCTAGTATATTAGGCCTCTAAGTTTATGTGCCTCTCATCTGAGCATTTTTCTTTTTGTATGTTGTATGGTTATCACATTGTTCAACAAACCTAGTCAAGATGAGACCACATGAATTTTTTCATCTCTATATATTCTTTTTTATTAATAGAAACTTTTCGAATTACAAAAAAAAACATAAATAAAACTATTTCATTACCATAATATAAATAAAATAAAGTAAAAAATCAATAATTCAAATAAAAAAAGTTGAAAACTTAAGAAATATATAAATTAATCACTATATTACTCCATCAAAAAATGGAGAGTTTAAAACTTATCATCATTCAAATCAAGTTTATTTATTTTATATAGTTTAAATTATTGGAATTATGATGTTTGAATAATGATCTTAATAAATAAAACCTTTCCATCTTATTGTTTTTACTTTAATTTAGCTATTAATTACCCTTTTCATAAGAGGCGGGTACTAAGCAACAACGTTGCACATTATACTTATTAACCTACTAGAAATAACTTATGAGAATTGGCTTTCCTATTTTATTGTTTTGTTTTATATATATTTATGTATATATCTTCATATGGCTCCAAAGTTTTATACTATTATGTTATTAAATTAAAAATAATTTTCTATTAATGTTATAGCAATATAACTTGAAGTTTTGTCATGGTTCAAGTTAGAAAAATTATAATCTACATTGCTCAATGTTATATTAATAGTGATAAATAGGAAAATTGAATCCTATAGTCTTAGAACTAATAAATTGAGATGTGAAGTGGAGAAATTAATTGGTTTCTCAAGCAAAACTACTTGCATAAATTTTGGTTGGTATTACCTATTAGTAAACCCACACATTTATAGCTTTTCCCCTACATAAGTGTTGAGGAAAACAAATAATGATAGGAAGTAACTCATAGTAAGTATATTTATTTACATCTTATTCCTATCCATTTTTTATACAAGTACTTTTATGAAAATACTTTCTTAAATTATGGTGGGAAGTAACTTACAGTAAATGTGTATGATTTATTTCAAGGATTTTATTTTCAAACAATTTTCCTACAAAGCTTATGAATAAGAAATCAATACATAAATATCTAAAACTCATGCACGAATATTGCAACCATATCATAAATTATGACATAAAGTAGGTGAGACACCAAAGGCTACAATAATACCATCAAATTATTTGAAAAATAGACTTTTAATAATATTGAAAAATAAATATTTATTTTTCTAGTTAAACATTATAAGTTTCATTGGTCAATGCTAAACTAATAGTGATCAATAAAGATCAATTTCTATTATAAAAATACTAATAATGATTCACCCAAAGCCCAACTAGAGTATTGATTGATTTGAGGATATGGAATACACTATCGAGGTGGTTTATCAACTAGATTTTCAAGGCATGCACAAGAAGAGTTTGAATCCCATTGTGTGAGTGGTTTATCAACTTACTTAACAAGCACTGATTGGCTTATAAAAGTCCTCAATAAGCACTTAATGATTTATCAGCTCCATTCAATAAGTTTCATAGTGGCTCAACTTACTTTCCTAATGGTTTATTAGCCTTCCAACAAGAACCCAAGTGTTTTATCAACCCATTCAACAATAACAAAATGGTTTACCAGCTTATCCAACAAGCACTTATTGGTTTATCAACTTACTCATCAACCACTAAATTATTCAACTCTCCATTGGGCCTCTCACTGTCAAACACAAATACATGAACCATGTCTCATTACAATCACAAGGAATTTTTTTCCCAACCATGGAGCACTAATTTAGGGATGTTCTTCTTCTGCAAATGCTCAAGTTTTTTTCCTATCACACGTTTTCTCCCAACCACAGAGCACTAGTTTAGGGATGTTCTTCTTCTGCAACTCCTCAATTTTTTTTCTATCCCACATTTTCTTCTAGTTGATTCTAATTTGGTTATCTTTTGTTACATTTTCTCACTTTCATTTTGATTTCCCTTCCCATCTAAACAATCATCCTCTCTCCACCATGTCCCTTGAGGAAGGGACAGTATGGGCATAATCCTCCACTTAGTTTTATCATACTAAAACGTTATTTCTATTGGTGGAGGCTCTTAAATATGCCAAAAAAAAAGTTAATCAAAGTAAATGAGGTGGATGTGGCCTGATTTTAATACCACACAAGAAACCTTTCCTCCCCATAACTCTAAATCCATTTCCTCACCTTCATAATATTCATCAATTTAATTTTCACATAAAAATAAATAACAATTTCACTTAGTGACATTTACGCGGGGTGCATAAAAAAGGGTTGTCACATTTATATAGTAATTTTTTTTTCTTATGAGTAAAACGGTTATATAATATTTTTTAGTTATGTCTATATTGGTTCCATCTACAATTATTGTAACTACATACTTCTCAACCCCCATCATTGCAATATTAGAGTAGGTTCTCTAGCAAGTGCTTTACCTTTGAGAAAGGAATGAAAATATCTCCATTGCTTCAGATATTCATGGTGGGACCAATTATTTGGTTAAAACATTATCAAGCATGAGTGACATTGATTTTACACATTTTTATTTTTCCAATTAATTTCTTTTTGTAATTATTGTAGGGAGGCATTGTTGAGAGGCTTGGTTCATGGAGGATGACAACCCCCCCAAAAATTCGAAGTCTTTTCTAAGGTGATTTTTAATATTTGAATTATAATTATGTTTATTAAATGTATTAATTGATATAACTGTGGGAAAATTTTGATATGTTGGAGAGACATAGTGCTCTAAGAAAAAATAAGGCTTGTGGTTCCTCCATCTTGAATATGAGGAAAATTGATTTTGGTCATGCGCCCAGGAGTGCCAAGTGTGACAATGGTGATTGAAAAATCCATTATGTACATTATACATGATGTGGTATTTTAGGCATAGGATTTCATTTGTGTGTAGAGTTCTATCTACCATTCTCTCATTGTTCGTCATGAGCTACCATTATGTATGTTGGGAACAAGATTCAATTTTGTATGAAAATTTTCAACTGGACCATATGAATTCTGACTTCTTCTTATGACAATGTATATATATATATATATATATATATATATATATATATATATATATATATATATATATATTCATTTATGATGTGAATTTCATGCAATATATTACGATTGTTACTTTGCTTAAATAGTGAATGTGGTTATCATCAATGTTAATATAATTAATCATGGTTCATTGATTTTTCATATTAAATCATAATTTATCACAAAAAGTAATTCACATCCTAATTGCTTAGGAAAATTCAAAATTGTTCTAAACTAATGTATCTAAATTAACAAAAATGGCAAGAAATCAACAAAGAAAGGGAAACTATGGTGAGAAATCCCTATATTTTTCAAATAATCAAACCATATATGTTAACAGTGAATTCTTGTAAGATTAAAGCTTAAGGTGATGTTCTTGGATTTAGATGACTAAAAGCATGTTTAGATCATAAGGCCTAGGTTTCTACGCCCAACCATGTTCAAGGTGCCATGCATATTATGGAAGAAAGATTAGTTAACACTTGATTGTTTATATTTGAGGAATTAAATGAATAACTATTATGATGGATAATCTACAAAAAACATATTTGATGGTGTAACTTGGTAATCTTTTAATTTTGGGGAAATAAATGAGTCACTGCTAGAATGGATAATTGATCAACTGCATATTTGGTGTCATAACTTGGTTTATTGATTAAGTGGTTAAGTATTTATGTTACTAATTAATTATGTGAATTTCAAATATTAAACAATCAATTGGAAAATAGATTAATAAAAAATAACTACTAAATTTTTTATGGTGATGGAAATCCATCAAACAAGGGGATCTCCCTGATGTGAAGTCCCAATTATACCTCACACCATTTGGAATAGGAGCCCCATCCGGGTTATCAGCCCAGTTTCCATATATTTTTATATATATGCCTTGGATATTATTGTGAGAAAGGGAGAGGGGTGCAAATGTGCCTTCGAAAAGAAAGGGAGTGTGCCTAATGAGTGTTCAGTCATATGTGTTTAAAATTTATTATATTGTAGAGGGGAGAGAGAAGTGAGCTTCTAAGAGAGAGGTGTTAGTACCACCATAGTAGAGACACACATAAAAAAGAATAATCCATTCAACATCCAACGGGATATTCCATAAATATATGACGGTCATTACAACCAATAAAACAAGAAAGATCTGTATAATATCCAGTGGAATAGACCACAAGGATGCGACAACGATAGAAACCATTACAAGACATTCTCAATATGATAAGTATCAAAATAACCGAAATATTTCAATTAATTTAGCACAGATGAAAGCAAACACGAATTACATACATTCACAAAATAGTCATACATATGTTCATAATCCATGCATGAATAACATGTTGGCCATTAGGCTTATTATAATAAGTAAAATTTCCAAGACACATGTATACAATGAACACCACTAGCTCCAATAGTGGAGTTTTGGAGCCACACCTTACTCCTCAAAAGAAATAGATTGTCTCTCTAGTGCCTTGCAGGAGGAGCCATGATGAAATTTCCTTTTCTCATACAATGAGGGTGTATATATAACCAATGGGGAGGTGATGCTTCACCGTCATTGTGACTCTTTGACTAACCTAATGACTATTTTACTTCCTATGAATTTTCGAATTTACATGAATCTTCATATTTTGTACACGTCCTTTGGAATTTCACTTTACAGTACATTTCAAAATATATAATTAATTACATAATCCACAAATAATGTGGCACATGATGACTTGTGACATGACATGACATAAAACTACTGACAAGAACTTCTTAATGACATGGAAATTCCAAGCCATTCTTGATGCTCCTTTGTCTTCTGCAAGAGACTTGCAATGCTTTATCTTCATGAAAGATATGCTTTGTTCTTCATATCCATCCCCCAAAGGGTCGTGACTCATATGGAGTCATTATGTGGTCCTAATCTTTCATTTTTTCTTGTAATCTATTATTCCTTCATCTTATCACCTGATGATCATCTTATCATTTCCCCCAAAGGGTTATGACTCATATGGAGTCATTATGTGGACCTAATCTTTCATTTTCTATTGTAATCTATTATTCCTTCATCTTCTCACCTAATGATCATCTTATCATTTCACCTCCATATGTGTCTTATAGAATTTCCTCCTCCTCCATGTCCTTATTCATCATCTTTCCATAGCATGATAGAACATTTTCATCTGCAATATACTCATGACAAGATGAAAAAACCCTAGTTTAATATGGTGCATATTGATCCACTGACTAAGCCAAAACTCAGTGACAGTTTGGGAAAGAGACGCAGAATTGTGAAATTGCATAGCTCAGGCATTCAAGGTTCAGGCTTGAGCCTTGAGACTATGAAATGTAGAGTTCAGGCTTAGACTGAGAAAAAATATTGCATAGTTGAGGAGCTGAGGGTGCTAGACTGAGGGATTGAGCACAATTTTTTTTCATTGCACAGTTTTGGGAGACAAAGACCTGTTTATTATACAATTGTGTAACTCAGGAGCTCAAGGGTTGAGATTGTGCTTAGAGACTGTGCATTGTGCATTTTAGGCTAGGCTAGAGGGTTGGATTGCACAATTATGGGGGTGAAGGTATGGGATTGAGTACTAGAACTATGTAGTGCACGGTCCTAGGAGGAAGGAACTACACAATGTGTAGTGTCAAGGGGTAGGGTTGTAGCTAGAGGATTGGACCTGCGTAATGCACAGTTGAGGATGGTTGGATCAGGCTAAGTTGCTTGGAAATTTTCAAAATTTCGCTATGTGTGGGATGAGTGAAACTGATGTGAACAATGATGGGAATTGATTTTGATCACACACTTAGATAATTGAAGACACAAAAAATATCATATATAATACATGAATATATACTTCCCTTAGTTGCGGAAACCTTTGCGAAAACTTACGACAAGTGCGACACTAAAGATACACTTTGTGACAACTGTGATGACACTTTCACGAAAATTCTTAAAAATTTTGAAATGAGTATGAAATTTTTTTTACGTGGTAAAATTTTACTCATTTACATAAAGAGAACCTCTTGAAACCACCAAAACAAGCCTATGTACATTATGCGACACTTAACATGCTTAGAAGACAAGTGCTAAAGTGCGAAAAACATTTGTGATATGTGAACGATAGCGAAAGAAACACATGCCAGAGATAAGGTAAAATGAAAATAAAACTAATTAGAATGAAAGAAATCAAAAGAGACAATTGAAAATAATAAAATGAAACTCATGAGAAAAAAGGTGTGTGAAAGCGACAATTTGCAAAAATCACAAAAATAGAAGTAAAAACACAGGTAGAAGTGAGAAAATATCAATGTCAATGTGCACTAACTATAGACATGGATTGGAAATCACATAGGCATGATCTTCATGGACCATGCTATGGTTGTTCAAACTTGTGTAAAATAATTCGCCCATGAACTCGTTGCGGACTAAGTATGTGTGAGAAAGTACCCTTAACATTTTCAATCCAAGAAGGGAGCTCAAAATCATCAACTAAAAAATACATGAATATGGAATGACTGATCGCAAGATCCAAAATAGGCTCCAAAACTTGAGTGTAGGCAACATTTTGGAGGGTTTTTTTTGTAGCAACAACACTTGGTGACACACTGGTAGAACTCTAGCTTCTCTGCCTTGGTCAATTCTTTCATGCATGGTATAGTTCTTCATGGAGTATTGATTCACCATTCAGATTACCATGGCTTCCCCACTTACCCCGTGCATAACATAGGCCCCATCATTCCTTTAATCGGTTAAACACAAACATAAGATCATCGATCACACAATGTTTTGAATAAGGATATGGTAGTTAAGTTCATGAGCTTTAGATTTTTAGAGTATATTTTTTCATTTCTCATGTTGTTCCACTTCCAGCAGACCTGGATAATACCCCGACAGAGTCACTTCAGGATCACAAACATTTCTCCACTTCAAGTGAGCCTAGGAACCCTAGCGGAGTTTCTAGCTTCACCTGTCTACACAGGAAGCCTTTATCTTCTTTCACCTTTATTTATTTATTTATATAATAATGTGCATTGGCACTTATTTATTTCATGGGAGGAATATGGATCCCACCTTATTGAGAGAAGGAGAGGTTGTTCCTTCAGAGAAGCATATATAAGACCTTTGATATTAGTTTTCTCATTTAGATTTCCCCATTCTCCTTCTCTACTTGATTGGATCGTCCTGAAAGCACCAAAACATAAGTACCCCGGTGTAGGAATGTGGTTTCCAAGATATACATGGAGATTATCATTCGACACAAGGATTAAGGCAAGGATCTTATTTTCCATCGAAATATAATTGATCAAAATATGTAACCAGGAGACTGAAGGACACAAGTTTATCCAAATGTTGCAGTGTCACAAAGTCCTTTTCTATATTACCACATTGCCTTTTGAGCCAACAAATAATATTCATGCAAGGTTTAACAAAATGAAAGGAAATACAAGACATGACAAAGGAAACAAAACTAGAGATAAGACAGAAAATGGGTAAACCAAAACATGATGTGGAACCAAAACTAGAAAACACAAGAAAAATCATAAGAAATGAATGTAGGATGCATGTGCAGGTAAACTAAAATGCAACTAGACCAACTCCTAACCTAACCAACAAGAAGGCATGGGTCATATATAATGAAACTTCCAATGAAGCCACCGTAATTGCTTCTCACATGCATTCAAAAATATATAGGAAATTAAAACTGATATAAAACAATGTGCAATGGAACATATATGAACTTGAATAACTTGCACAAAAATTTGAAGGTATTTCTTGTTAGCAGAAATATAAGCCGTAGGCACTACTGCTAACTGATTCACATTCTTACCTTTTTTATGAAAACAATCATTCAACAAACCTCAGAAGCTTCTTACGAATGTGTCTCCAACTACACTAGAATCCTTAGAAAGCACATGAAAAGATTGAAGCTTGTTATTTGCAATAGATCCTACCAAGTAACATTTCTCCAACCATTCAACGATTGGATCGTAAAATTTGTGACAATCCTCTTGAAAACCCCGAAATATTTGAAAAGATAAATATTTAATTAGAGGCATGGGATTACAATGAAAATTTTTCGAGGGAAAATATATATGATCATATTGAACAGACATGTCATGAAAGTGAGGATTTGACATAACCATCACTGAGTGCCGAAGTGCCTCAACCTCTTGACCATTACCTGGGTATTAAGATGTTAAACCATAAAGATCAAAGGGCATAAAACAGCTGTCATTAGATGTAATAATTGGAAAATAGTAAGTTGAATGATAGCCATCAGAGACAGAATCATGATCAGATGGGTTTATTAAAGCATGATATTCCATGTTTTTAATTACCAAAGATAATTCAAATTGAACATTTTTTTGAGTGATCAACATAATAGAATCATCTTCCTCACATGATGAGTGTAACAAACCATTTTCTAGTAGTTAATTACACACTAAACTAACATTGTAATCGTCGAATGAAATAAAAAGGAGGGCTAGTAAAGTAAACACATGAAACCAGTGAGGGTAAAATGAGTGAAGAAGAATTTTTTTGGTCAAATAATCCATGCATTCACTAACGCTCAAGAGAATTTCAAGTGTGATGAAGAAAAATATTAGCATCATAATATTCACAAGAAGGATCAAGAATTGATTGTTTTCAAAAGAGTGTGACATGTATGACTCCTTTGGCCAAATATAATCTTTATAATAATCAACTTCTTAGTTCATGATTCTATGAGAGATACATATTCCAAATGTAATTTTGATACCGGATATTTGCATGAATATGACTCACCTTGAATCTGATCAAAAAACGAATCTTGAAATTTTGAAAGATCATATCCACAATGCCAAATATATTTCAAGAAAGAAGCTACATTGAATGAAACCACATAGAAAAAAGAGTTTTGTGAATAAAACAAAACCTGACTCGGTTAAGGGGTCTTACCAGAGTTTCGAAATCCTAACCTAGCCATCAATAGAAGTTGAAGTGCCTCGACTCTCTGTAGAGTCCTCGAAATTTCAACGATTGTAAAATACCATTCTGAATATTGAACCAGATCATACATGGTGTGAGGGTAGCTACTTTCATTGATTTTGATAAGACCAATATTAACCTGATGAAAACCATATATGTCACTAATTTTATCATATTTTTCAACTTCGACAACCAGATTACTCAAGCTGAAAGATTATTCTAATCGAAAATATAGAGATGGATAAATTTCATGATCAAGTTGATTTGAAGAGTTGACTTTGTGAAAAACAAGGGATGATACAAGATGGAAAGGAAACTCAATGATCTGATTATTTTCTCTTTCATCATGAACAACCTCACTACCTTATGTAAATTGAGAAGTGAGCTCATGCGATGAATAACTTGAAGATCACAGAGTATCTTCACCACATGTAGATGTATTTCAAATAGGAGAGCACAAGGGATAGTGGGACAAAGAGAAAGTTTCGATAAGAGCATTTTCTTCGCTTGAAATAGATTCCATATCTAAATTTTTCAAATTAAAATTTTCAATATAAATTGAAAGATAAACTTGTGTACTTGGGCATTCATCATCGCATACATAAACAAATTCATCATCTTCAAAATTATTGTTTCCCAATACTACAGATCTAAGAAAACTAATTTCATTTGATTCATTATTGAGATTAGCAGATTCAATATCTATCAGTAATGAGGAGACACCATCTTCACACAGAGGTTTTCAGAAAGAGAATAAACATTGAAAGATTATTCACCTTATTTTTCCTCTACATGGGAAATGTAACTATCTTGAACCCGATCACAATTTGGACTGATAAATTGAAAATTAAGAGTGTGAAAATATAGTTGATGGGGAAAATTGATCAAGCAGATCAAGGAATAAAGAGTCACAGCATGTATATAATAGATGATAAGAGAAATATGAATTATATTCAAGACTAGAGTTATGAGTATTAATACCATCTTGAGGAACCGAAAAATCGGTTTTCACCATAGGCTTCATCAATCATTCAAGGATTTCCTCTATTGGATTTGAATCATGAAAAGAAAAAGGAGGATGAGAAGATGGATTAGGAATTTGATATGCATATTTCCAAACTTTATGATCATGGAAAGGAGACATCCACATCGGAATTGAAAAATGAGGAAAAGGAATGAAAGTAATAGAAAGTTACTCCTCCAAAATTGGGGGTGTCTCTTGATTTACAAGATTTGGGGATGAATAAAATTCAGTTGGTGAGGATTCACCCTACAAAGAGATATGAACCAAATGCTCAAATTTTTATTTCAAGAAATCTCGTTTCATATATTCTTCCAGAAATTCATAACAAAGGTGAAGGAATCGATTAGAGAAATCCTTAATTGATTGATCACTATCCATTCTAATTTGATCGATTCTTTTATAAAAAAAATTGGTAATCATAGATGTCAAATTCTAAATGAAGCTCCTTGAAAATATGGTTAAGAGAATGAATGGAAGTAAGTGGTAGAGTTTCACACCATCGACTAACTCGACCTTCAAGGGTGAGGCAGAAAAAAAAAACAAACCACATATTCAAAGTCAATTTCATAATATTCACAAAACTTGAAAAAGGACATGCATGCTCATCAAGGGACCTATGACCCTCACCATCAAACTTAAGTTGAGAAAATTCATGGAGAGACTCATCGGGGATTGAAAGTTCACGAGGGGATAGGTTAGAAAAACTCCTCGGGAGTATGATTTTAGGATGAGGCATTTACAATAAGAGATTCAAAACAAACTCAAAGGGCTTAGCTTGTCATATGGCCCTTCTTATAGCACCATTTTGTTGATGGTTTTGGAAATATGTCAACCAAGGGGTTCTCCTCGATGTGAAATCCAAATTAGACCTCACACCATTTGGAATAGGAGCTCCATTCAAAGTATCAAACCAATTGAAATATATTCTTATAGATATGCCTTGGATCTTACTGTGAGCAAGAGAGAGGAGTGCAAATGTGCCTTCGAAAATCTAGGGGGGTGTACCTGGTGCGTGTTTGGTCGTATGCATTTCAAATTTATTTTACTACGGATGGGAGAGAGAAGTGATCTTCTAGGAGAGAGGTAATAATACCAATGTAGTAGAGACACACATAAACAAGAATAATTTTTTGAATATCCAACTGAATATTCCACAAAAATGTGATGGTCATTACAAAAATACAACAAGAAATATTTTTCTAATATCTAGCGGAATATTTGACAAGGATGTGAAAATGATAACAAACATTACAACACATAATCAATATGATAAGCACCAAAATAGTTGAAATAGTTGAACTAATTTAGCATAAATGAAAGAAAACATGAATTACAAACATTCACATAATAGTATTACAAATATTCATAATCCATGCATGAAGAACGTGTTGGCCATCATGCTTCTGAAATTAAGTAAAAGCTCCAAGACACATGTATACAATGAACACCACTAGCTCTAAAAGTGGAGCGTTGGAGCCACTGCTTGCTCCTCGAAAGAACTAGCTTATCTCTCTAATTCTTTGTAGGAGGAGCCAAGGTGAAAGTTCCTTTTCTCATACAATGAGGGTGTATATATAATCAATAGGGAGGTGATGCCTCACATTCCTTATGACTCTTTGGCTACCCTCATGACTGTTTGACTTCCTATGACTTTTCAAATTTACATGACTCTTCATATTTTGTAACATGTCCTTTGGAATTTCAATATACAATACATTTTTGAATACAAAATTTACATCGTCCACAAATAATGTGCCACATGATGACGAGCATGACATGACTTGACATAACATTGTTGACAAGAAATTCTTGATGACGTGGAAATATCAAGCCATTATTATTTCTCCTTTGTGTTCCACAAGATATGTGAAATTGTTCATCTTCATGAAAGATATGCTTTGTTCTTCATATCCACCCTCCAAAGGGTTATGACTCAGACAGAGTCCTCATGCATTCCTGATCTTTTACTTTTTGTTGTAATCTTCTCTTCCTTCATATTATCACCTGATGATCATCTTATAGTTAGAGCCCCCCAACTTTACCCCAAGCTTCGTAATCAATGGAACCTACTTCTCCTCCATCTAGAGGGAGCGACCTTAATTACCTTCGGATGACCAGATAAATTTAAATGGAATCCAATTGGTGGTGAATATTTAGTCACGTCGGGATATGGAAAGCTACAAGAAGACCATCAATAGCTTGAATGGCCTCTCTGGAAATCCATTTGGAAAATTGAGAGCCTTCCTAAATTTTTTTTTTTTTGGACCATGCTTAAAGTTAAAATCTTAACTGCAGACAATCTCAGGAAAAGAGGTATACATGGCCCCTCGATCTGTAATTTTTTCTTTAGAGATGAAGAAACCATTCATCATATTTTCGTCAATTGTAAATTCTCTACTGAATGTTGGAAAATATTGGTCCGTCCTCTTGAGATCCATATCAAATCAAGTCACAATCTATCAGTGTTTTTTGCAAACTGGAACTCCAACTATCCCTACTCTATCAAAAAAATAATATGCTAAAGATATTTTGGACCTACCTCCCTTCATTCTTATGCTCGAAGATTTGGCTAGCAAGAAAAAAGTTCATTTTTCAAAGAATATATCCAAAAGCTCGAAAAATCTTGGCCAAAAATTGGAGCCTAGCATCGGAATTCATCCTATCAAAAGGGATAAAAAAAATGGTTGACAACCTTCTTCAATAAGTAGAAAAAAATTGGCTCAAATTTATGTTGGAATGACCTTCGATTGTGGTTTTCCTTTCTAGAACAACTTCTCTCATATTTGATAATTGGAAGATCCGTTTGAATGAAAGGGATTTATCATTTTGGCTAAAATCTCTCAAGAGACCTTGTGCCTTCTTTAATGGAGCATCCAATTCAAATCCCAATTATGTAGAAGCTCGAGGTGAATAATTGACCATTTGAGATCAAATTCAATTATTTTTTAGTGGGGTGTGGGCATTGACTCAAATAATAATGCAGAGGCCTATGGTTTTTTGATGGGTTCTCAAATACTTAGCAGTGAAAACTATACGAATCCAATTATAATTTGGGATTCTGTTATTCTAATTCAGCAAATGGTCATGAACTCGAAGCCCAAAAATTATGATGTTGCCCAAATAATCTCCAGAAACCATCATTATTTGAAAAATATAGGAGAGGTATCTTTCTTCCATGTTCTCATAGAAATCAACAATATAGTTGATGAACTCTCAAGAAAAAATTGCATCATACCTCAAGGAGAGGCCTGAATAAATCAGAAAATCTTTACAAAATCCATACCATAAGTGTCTCCCTTCAAATTTACAATTCAATCTCAGAAATATTCAAATCCAGTCTCCTCCTTCCCAAGCCCTATCATTTTCATTTTATCTTCATAACCTCCTTCATTCAAAGCTCCATCTTCAATGAATATATGAGACCCACCTTGATTTTCCTCCCTCTGACTGCCACACATATCAAATCCAAATGCATGATTATTCGACGGGATCAATGGCTCCTCTTCTCTTTATATTCTCTTTTCCTCCTCCTTCACTTTGTGGAGATCTTTGTCCTTTCCTTACCTACTTCTGTGTTCATTCTTCTACCTCCTTCCTCTACTGGTACTCCCCCCTTCCCTTTTCTTCTCTGCATGCATCCTCGCTCTCTCCCCTTGATCCTCAATTATGCCTATTCTTCTATATCTCCTCCTTGCTCTCATGTTCTATCTGAATACTTGCTCATTTCTCCATGGACCCGATCCAATGCTTCCCACATTGCAAGTCTAGCATAGCGGTATTAGAACATATTCAGGATATGCATAATCAATGAAAGGAAAAATGCAGATCCAAAATTGGATACCTCAACTACCAATGCAACGAGCACAAGAAATCTATTGAACAAATCAATAATCGTTGTGCTCACATCAAGAATTCCCTTTAGACCTAGAAAGATATGGTGGGCAAGGAATCAAGAGAAAACTCAAATTCGATGGATCGCAGCAGCAGGTATCAACAAAATGAGGAGAAATCCATCAAAAAAGAGTAAAAGAATCAGGCAGCTTTAAGACTCATCAGGACCTGTTTCTCTCACTATAATAATGCAACCTCTATATTTGCATCTTGGATATCTCTTTAGTTAGATATGAACTGTAAATGTATTACCCTTCCTCAACAGTTTGTTAGAATACACAGGCTAAATGTAGTAGGAAAATTAGGAAGCTACGAACTATATTGTAAAAGCTGGAAAAAAAAGATTTAGGAATTTTGTCAAATCCTCCTTCCTAATATGTTTGAACACTATGTGCTTCAAATTCCATCTCGGTTGTTTTCGAATGAATATGCCATATGTGATCTTGCTAAAAAAAAAGTTTAATAGGAATTGAATAATAAATTTCTATATAAATATTTTTAGCATTAATATGTATAGTCTTTATCCACATGTCTGAATTAATAGGGTATTTTTTTGTGACTCCTAATGCCAGAAATTTATTTATTTATTTTTAGTTATTATTATTATTATTATTATTAATGTAATAAGCTCTGTTTATGATCCCTCTAAGGTAGGATATCTTGTCCCATACCAACAATAAGACAAATCCTAAAAGAGCATTAAATTCTTTTGTGCCTCCACTTGTCAACAAGTTACTATCAATTTCATTTGGGATCCAAGTTAATATAGGATGTTTGCTCTATGGTAAAACATAATAAAGGATATAGGTTGTCCTAAATTACTATTTATTATTATTATTATTTTTCTCTATGTCTAAGAATATCTTTTTGTTTCCTAATTATTTTCTTTTTTCCTTACTAGTATTTTTACCTTTTGAACTTCTTTCCTTAATTCAACTTGGTCTTATGAAATAATTTCTTCATTTTTAAATATTGCATATCTTTTTATACTTGGATTTTTATTGAGTATATTATATTTATGGTCATCAAATCTTACTTATGAATTAACCTATCTTTACTGTCAATTATTTCTCCCTACCTCTTTGCTTTTATGAGATAATGGTTTCAATTTGTAATTTATTTTGTAGTTCTTCCTCATCTATTTTAACTTTTGTAATTTATTTTATAGTTCCTCCTCATCTTTTTTATCTTTTATACATACAACTATGAGAACTAAGACTCTTTTGTTACCCCCATGGTGTAACTCTATGATCCTACTCATTTTCTCTTTCATGCTTTTGATATCCAATTTACTTTCCATGCTATTTAGGATAGATTTAAATTGTTATTTAGCTTTTCTTCTATCTATTTCAATTCATACCTAGGTTATTATGGATATTATTGACCTTTCTTCTTGTGTTGATTTTTCTTTCCTTGTCTTGGTTTTTCAGTATCTTGTAGTCTATTCTACATTTTTTTGAAAATAAGTATCCAACTTTAATATTCTATTGTCTATGTATTTTTTAATCTTCTCTTTCACAAATGAGGTAAATTATTCATATTGAAACAAAAAAATAGAGAGGAAATAAAATTATATATAAGAGCCCAAGAAGGAACTTATATATCTAATTAGACCAAACTCAAAGATTAAGAGTGTAGAAATATTCATCACTAAAATTAATTTTAAGAAAATGTCAGATCAAAGCTTAGAGACCAACAAATAAGTTAAATATTGATTTCATTCCTTTATCACTTGATAAATTTGAATACATTCTACTTTAAAATAGATAAATTTGCTCCCTAAATTTGATAATATTTTCTTTCAAAAATGTTTTTACTCACATTAGTCGAATTATTCAATTAGATAGACCCATGAGAAAAATCAAAGATAATAAGACCTTCACCATAATTAATTATGAAGAATAAAGTAATAAAAAAGAATAAGACTTTATGAAAGATAAAAGTTGTCAACCTCCATAAATTGTAAAAAATAAGTACACTATTTTAAGATGCCCTACTCAATTTGGTTTATGAAAATTGGAGGGATAATAATAATATGTAATTTTTTTACTAATCCCAATGGATAAGACTCACTATAACTCACTGCAGAGGAAAAGCGTTGTCAATCTTCACAAATTGTGAAGGATAAGTACACTGTTTAGCCATGTTAAGTATGGGACTTGGAGAGATAATAATCGTCTGTAGTATGCTTACCAATCCCGAGTGGGTAAGAACATGGGCCAGAGTACAATGAAAGGGAATTGGAATAAAGAAACAGATACGTGGAAGAACAACACAGAAAAGGTAGAGGGCAGGTGGCAGGAAAAATGTATCTTTTTCCAGAAAGGAGGGGCAGGTGGCAGGCCAATTATTTTACGATGACCTCCCACCATTAAGGACTTGGTACAATGAGCATGGATCGTCATTGTTTGTCTGCCATTGTAATTTTATGGCGAAAATATGAAAAGAAAAATGAGTCTCCACAAATAACTTGGGATGGAAGTAAAGCAACATTGCCATACACAGGACGTTCACATTTGATTGAGTGTTGATACCTTGTTTTATTGTTATCGATTTGTCTTTTCTATCTTGTTATCGTTATTGTGGTGTTTGTCTCTTGTGTCTAGGTTTTCTTTGTGATGATTCAATTCATTACTGCAATTCCGAATAAAATAGTGATTTTGTGATTCTTTTCTATCTGTCACAACTACGACCTCACCAAATAACTTCATGATGACAACCCAAAAAGAAAAAGAAAAAATTGTTGAAAAAAAAGTGTTTTTATTCCTGTCGTGTTAAGAACGCCATTTTATTTATATGAAACTGTATGTCTGTATGTTTCATTATATTTCTGAATCACTTGCGTAGGTTTCTCCTATGTTCAGCAACCACTGTTGGATTTCAGTTCCCTCATCGGCAGTGAATCAACTTCTTCAACAGCAACAACGAAAAGCGCGCCTGAAAATTGTTTAGAGAAGGGAATAAATGGGGTGATGCAGATTTATAGATAATGAGTGTGACCACTGTGTCAATTGAATGATGGGCAACCAGATCCCAATCAGCAATGGAGCATAAGGATCACTGGCGATGAGGGACCTGAACTCTAACAATGGTTGGTACCATTATTTCGAAAACATACGAGGCTTTGCAGTGTCATGGTAAGGTGGCATATTTTCATTTGTGTGATTTTAGTTTCACATTAATATTAATATTTTTCTTGTTAGAGTCTTTGTTGACTGGTTAGCTCAGAATTCTCCACTCTATATAACAAGTAAAAAATTTTGATTCCCTTCATTATTTGTAACTTGGTTTTCTTATTTTACTGTTTTGTTATATATAGCTTGTAAGTTTCAGAATATTATTGTTAGTGGAAATTATTTTTATTTTTTATTTTTATTTTAATTTGAAGTTTAAAAGTTGTTATTCTCGAGGAAATTTATTTAGCTTGAATGCTTATTAATAATCGTAAAATGTTGCTCTGAATGTCTACCAATAGTAGTAGATGGTTTTTCTGAATGTCTATCAACAGTTGTAGTAAATGTTTCGTCTGAATGTCTATCAATAATAGTAGATGTTTAGTCTGAATGCTTATCAACAGCTGTAGGAAAAGTTTCCTAGGAATGTTTATCAACAATAATAAATGTTTCATCTAAATGTCTATCAACAACTGTGATATGTTAAGTAGCATAAATTTCTTTAGTGGTGTGTTAATTATAATAAAATATCAATTGAAATTAATGTTATTTTTTGTATTATTATTTGTATTGTTATATATTTATCAATAATAAATACAAATAAAGTTTTTAGTTATATTAGCTACATTAATATTTTAGTGTGATTGTGTTATTGTGTCTATATATCTTAAAAATTTCAGACTATTATGTTATTAGACTAAAACCAAATTCATATTAAAATACTATACAATCTAAAATTATAATTAAAAAAAATTGTTAAGATTAGAAGAATTTGTTAATGCTTTTTAAGAAATTAAAAAATTGAAAATAAAAATAACTAATCGAAATTCTACGACCATGAAAATTCTCTTCTGAGGTTACGACGATCAGGGAGGGAGCTGACGCCATAACCATTTGGGAGGGATGTGCGGTGCCACCTCTCTTCTAAATGGGTTAGAACATTTATTACCAATGGAATCATAATTGTGTCCATCACTTCCATGTAAACAAGGCATGTAAAGTTCTGGATTTGCATGGTTGTATGATTATCACGGGTTTATTTCTTGATTAACCATTTATAGGGACTATGTAAATATTCTTTGGGAAGGAATTCCTTGCTCGGAGCTTATCTAAAATCCAAATATTTTTCTTGCCTCATCTATTATTTCCACCCTTTCAAATTCGTCAAACCCATTTTTCTATTTCCACACTTTGGAACTCTTCAAATAAACAAAAAAAATCAGAACCATTTTTGTATTTCCACCCTTTGAAATTCTTCAAAACCATTTTTTGGGTATTGTGCTTTAGAAATATCCACTCTTTTATCTCAAAGCAAAGCAGTGTTTGCATCTTGCATCTAGTTTGGATCTGTTTTTGCCTTCTCCTCACCGTCTTTATCTATCCTTTCAACATTTCTTCCCCTTCTCCTTGACTACTACCTCAGCCATGACCATAGACAGAGCTAGTAATCAGAAAAGTGTAGTTTATTACAATGTTCCGGTGGCTGGTGGACCCAATTCATGGTGGAATCCTCAACTCAATTACTACCTCAGCCATGACCAAACAGAGAGCTCATAATTAAAAAAGTGTAGCTTGAAAACAAAACACAGGTTCGTTGGAAACATAAGATGGATGATTGGTTGACGTTCTAAGGTAGAAATTGGTTTGGCTGCCATCAAAAGAATGTCAGATATATACCTCGCTATTGCATCATAAGGTTTAATTTGGCTGAAAGATATTTCTGTGGAAAGAGGTTGGCATTACCCTGACAGAAAAGAAGATCGATTAACATGGAATGGTTGTGTGGTTAAAAGTCAGTTGGCGGTTAAAGAAATCTATTGGCATATGTCACAGGGCACCTCTATGGTCATGAGGAACGCTTGATTCCAAAAGTCATGGAAGTGGGTGGGATATCCCACAAAAAGTTGAAATGTTTCAGTTGGTGGGTGGTCCATAATAGAATTCTCAAGTGGAAGAATTTACTCAAGAAAGATTTCCATGTTTCCATGGGCTTGGTAGATGTGCTCTTTGCTTATTAGAATCGGAAAATGTAAACCACCTTTTTCTCACTTGCCCTTTTGCTGATGCAGTTTCGAAATGGGTCTGCCATATACTTCACCTTAAATCTTCTTGGGACCAGTTTTTTTATACAAAACATGCAAAGATCTTTGATAGGTCTCATATGGACGTGGGGAACTTGCATAAAGATATAGCCATTTTATTTGGAGAAAGGCCCCAATACTGAAAGGAATCCAAAAAGAAGTTACGCTTTAAAAAATCTATGGAGCAGTTTCCGGGTAGGTTTTTTTAACGGTGCTGTGGAACTGGGATGATATTAGTCTTGAGACCTGGAGATTATTACAAATTCAGTTTGTACAGTGGCAGTGCCAGAAACACGAGGGTGGAATTACTTGCTCTGTGGGGCATTCTATTGTGCCACGTTGTTGGACTTAGTTGAGCTCGATGTTTTCGGTCGGAGATTATAAAGTGATTGTTGAATGGGCAAACATGAAACATTCATTAAAGGTTTTAGATCTCACACACTGGATGGAAGACACTGATCTCCAATTTCAACAGGATTGTTGTGCAATATATTTTGAGAGGACAATATATGGAGGTTAATTTCTTATTTACTTTTGGTAGAATTAGTTACTCCTCTTATCATTGGTGGTACTGGGAGGTCAGCGTTCATAGACATCTGGGGTAGTTTTTGTTTTTTTAATGGTTAGTATATGTTTTTTCTGCATTTCGGTTTTATAGTCTTTTTTTTCTATTTATGTAATTATGGGTTTTATTTTAGATTTTAGTTTTTATATAGTCTTTAATAAGAAGGTATTGGGTTGAGAAATTTAATATTCACTTTTGAGAGAAGCTTTAATTTAAATAAAATCTATATAAATGTAAATCTATTTTATAATAAAAAGAGTGTTAGTTTTTTTTTCTAAAGAAAAAAATAACAAACAGAGAAGTGTAAGCCTATCACTATGGATGTCTGGTGGACCCAATTCATAGTAAAATTCTCAACCCATCAATCAGTGAACAAATCTTTTTATCAAGATACAATGTGAACTCCCAGTAATCTAACACGAAGTGGTGCCTTTCAAATTTTGAAGTTGATTCAGAGGCTTCAACTTGGAATTTGGATATAGGCAACACTTAGGTCACACTTATTGGAGGAAAAATTAGTATCTCAACCCAATAGATTTAATCTAAAAGATCAACATGTTGATGGGAAAAGTGCTTCTAGACTACAATGATGCCAAAGTTGAAATCTTGTTCATGTTGGATGGATTGCAGTTATAGATGAAAGACATGATTCAAAAAATAGAGAAAAATGAAGCTTTGTTGGCTTCTCCACTTGGTCCACGGAGCTATAGAAAGCAAGAGGAGGACCACATTAGGGTGGAATCCTTCAAATTCTCATAATCCTTATGTCATCCTCCTTGCTTATTAGTTTTTTAATTTTTTTTAAGGTTTATTATCCAAACATGTTAGTGTGATAAAAAGTTTGAGCTTTGAGAAAAATAGTATGTAATATTATGTTTAAAATTTTATTTCAAACATATCTTGGACAAGAGCTCAATGCATTACCACTGGTATGGATAAAAGATGGCTGCAATATATAGTGTTTTCCACTTAACAAAAAGATGGTTTCAGACTATAGTGTTTTCCACTTAACAAAAAACACCTATGTAATAACTGTGTTGGAAAGACATTTTGGACTAGAAGCACATAAGAGTGTTGTTGAGGAATTTTTTATGATTATATAAATTACTATAATGATTATAAATGATGGGTTGCTAAAAAGAGTTTTATCTACCCATTATCTTTAGATTTTCATAGACACATTGTTTGTTTATAAATCCACTTGTTACCTCTACATCCTCATAGGCTCATTATTTTTCCATAAGTTTCTAACTTTCACTAATGCAAGCAAGTTGTATTCATCTCTCTTGGCCATTCAGACACTAAAACGTATGCAAATGTAAATGTCTCTATAGTGGATGGAAGAAGACAAGGATTTCCAATGACTCTTTAGTTTTATACTCCCCTAAATTATCCATAGTTTTTTTTTTTTTTTTTCCACCAAAAGTACAAAATTAAAATTAAAAAAAACATTTAATTTGTTATATTTTTTTAATATTAATAAAAAAAATTTAATCTAGTAAACATTAATAATCATTACCAATATTATTCAACATTAATTAGATTTTATAATTAGCTATAAATTTATCTCACATTTATATTATTTATTAATTTCTTGATAAATTTTACATTTATCATATAGCAAGATTGTATGTCATTTTGAATGTTTGTTATGAATATCCTAAGATTGTATGACATTTCTAAAGTTTTTAATGATTCTAAACATTATATGTTAGTAATTTTAAAAGATATATTCTGTTATTAGAATGAACATGGTAAAATAAAGATGAATATAATGTATTATTTTATTTGGAAAATAATGTTATATTTTACTCTATTTTTGTAATAATAATTAATTAAAAAAATTAAACAATATTTTTTAATTTTTAATATTTTTAAGTATTTTAATTTTATTAATTTTAAAAATAAATAAATTTATATTTTTTCAAAAAATATATAAAAATATACTCTTTAAAAATAATTACTTAAAATGTATATTTTTATAGTTTAAAAAATATTAATTTTTGTTTTTAAATTAATATAAGAGAAAGTTAAATGTATATTTTAATAATTTGAAAAACTATTAATCTTTTCTTTTATTTAAAATTAAAAGTAAAATATACACTTATAAATGTATATTTTCATAGTTTGAAAAAACGCTAATATTTTCTTTTATATAGAGATTAATATAAGAAAAGAAGAGATTTTTTTTTAATGTAATTGTGATATAAATCTTATAAAAATTAAATGGAAAATTTTAAAAATATTCTAAAAAAATTAAAAATTAAAAATTAAAAATATCATCTCATATAACATTTCATATAAATTAAAAGTATAACATTTCACTAAACTATAATTTTTACTAGTGTGAAGTTGTGATATAAATCTTATAAAAATTAAATGGAACATTTTAAAAATATTCTTAAAAAATTAAAAATTAAAAATATCATCTCATATAAAATGTCATATAAATTAAAAGTATAACATTTCACTAAACTATAATTTTTACTAGTGTTAATCATTACATTCTTCTATTTTATATAGTGTTGAAATAAGAAAAGAAGATACATTTTTTTTTAATGTAATTGTTATATAAATCTTATCAAAATTAAATTAAAATTTTTAAAAATAATCTTAAAAAATTAAAAATTAAAAATATCATCTCATATAACATTTCATATAAATTAAAAGTATAATATTTCATTAAACTATAATTTTTACTTGTGTTAATCATTACATTCTTCTATATTATACTGTGTTGAAGTCCAACAAGAAATTGCAGCACACACACTAGTATGGGACCAATAGGTCCTAGCAGCACCTACACTAGCGTGAGCTAAATTTAGTGCAGGGTCTAATTTAATTTTCCCTTAATTAAATTGGACAATAAGATATAATCTTATCTCATGAGCACTTGTAACAGTTAACTGAGTGTGATAAACTCAATTAACTCATGTATTTCGAGTTGAGGGTGGTTGGTAAAGCATGTAGAGTAATTCTATTAGTTATGGAGTTCAAATTGCAGTAGGTGCATTAGTTTAATGCATGAGTAATCAGTTAACTCAGTTAGGTGAGCTAGGGTTAGTTGAACTAGTTTTAATTGTTTGTTGCACTAGTGAGAGATCAAGTGAATTAAATATTATTTAATTCATAATTACTGATCTGCCATGAAACTGATGATTTACTATTAATAGCTGCATGCATGTCAGTTCCAATGGAGACCTAGTTGAGACAAAGGTGAAAGGGTGTTAGGTATCAGTTGTGTGATTAGTAGTTTTCTTCCATGTAACCAGACATCCATTGGAGTTCCCATGATCCTTGCACAGTTTAGGAAGGCCAAAATTCCTAACGATTAGGGATTGCATTCATCAGGAATTGCGCAAGCAAGGAAGGATGTTTAGAGGTTGAGAATTGGCTAAGTGTTGGTCATTTTTGTCTAGGATAGTGTGAGACAGTTAGCAGAGTGCAGGAGACTCTTATGATAAGAGTGCATTGTAATTGTTTCATGATTCCATGGTTAATATAAAATAGAAGATAGAGGGGTTTTGAGCAGCAAGATTTCCCCAGGAAATTATTTGTGTTGTGGTTTGATTTGATTCTTTCTTTGCTTCATGTGATTGGTGATTGTGTTCAATTTTCACAATTGATTTGTAGAAGCGATTCAATATCTAGCTTTAGTGCATTGTTAGATCAGATTGAATCCATTGATATACATATTTTTGTATTATTTCTACATGGTATCAAATCACAAGAAATCAGTATAGTGGAAGAGAAGTTGAGTTTGTGACTAAATAGAATTTGAATTTGCAGAAGACTTTCCTGGTGCTACAAGTGATTCAAAATTGAAATGGCTTTAAATGGATTGAGATTGGAGTATGCACTCGAGGGTAGATCTAGCTATATTACTTGGAAATACAGGATGGAGGAAGTACTGGAGGACAAAGGGTTCAAAGAATTCATTGACAATGATGTTCCCAAACTCACTGTAGCAGATGTTGCAAATCTTGATGCACGACAAAAGAAGGTTACAAAGGTGAGGAGGATCTTATTGGAGGGAGTACGAGACCACATTGTCTCAAGTCTCAGTTTGAAGAGAACTTATTGCGCCTCATAACCCACAACAACATGGGATCGTAGAAATAAATAACAGAACAATTGTGGGTGCATCACGAGCGATGTTGCATGATCAAAGCCTACCGTTGCATTTGTGGGTGGAGGCATGCAACACAACGGTATTTGTGCAGAACTGTTGTCCCCATCGGATACTTGGCATGAGTACACCAAAAGAGGCTTTTACTGGTAAGACACCTGATGTCTCACATTTTAAGATTTTTGGGTCATCTTCTTATGTGCATGTGACCAAAGATGCCAGGAAGACGCTGGAACAAATAGTTGAGATTGGGATATTTGTGGGGTACACTGAAACTCCCCATAACTATTAGGTGTATTTTCCAAACAACAGAATGACTATTGTGCGACAGGATATAAAATTTGATGAGGAGAAAGCCATGCGATTGTCCCTTGAGAGGGAGCTAGATTTTCATGCAGAGGAAGAACTCTTGGTTCCAAAAAATGAACCTCAATATGTGGAGCAGCGACATGTGGAGGATCATGGAGTGGCAGAAAACACTCATGCACAGCCGTCCACCAGAAATGGCTCTGCGTGTACAAAAAGCATAAGGTATACAAAACATGCAAAGATCTTTAATCAGTCTCATTTGGACATGGGAAAATTTCATAAAGGCCCCAATACTGAAAGGAATCCAAAAAGAAGTTACGCTTTAAAAAATCTATGGAGCAGTTTCTGGGTAGGTTTTTTTAACGGTGCTGTGGAACTGGGATGATATTAGTCTTGAGGCCTGGAGATTATTACAAATTCAGTTTGTATTGTGGCAGTGACAGAAACACGAGGGTGGAATTACTTGCTCTGTGGGGCATTCTATTATGCCACGTTGTTGGACTTAGTTGAGCTCGATGTTTTCGGTCAGAGATTATAAAGTGATTGTTGAATGGGGAAACATGAAACATTCATTAAAGGTTTTAGATCTCACACGCTAGATGGAAGACACTGATCTCCAATTTCAACAAGATTGTTGTGCAATATATTTTGAGAGGAAAATATATGGAGGTTAATTTTTATTTACTTTAGGTAGAATTAGTTACTCCTCTTATCATTGGTGGTACTGGGAGGTCAGCGTTTACAGAGATCTGAGGCAGTTTTTGTTTTTCTAATGGTTAGTCTTCTTTTTCTGCATTTCGGTTTTATAGTTTTTTTTTTTCTTTTCTATTTATGTAATTATGGGTTTTATTTTAGATTTTAGTTTTTACATAATTATCTTATAAGGATAGGATTTTGACCTTTGCATATTTGTGATTAAGTATTTAATTAGAAGGTATTGAGTTGAGAAATTTAATATTCATTTTTGAGAGAAGCATTAATTTGAATAAAATCTATATAAATGTAAATATTTTTTATAATAAAAAGAGTGTAATTTTTTTTTCTAAAGAAAAAAATAACAAATATAGAAGTGTAAGCCTATTTCTATGAATGTCTCATGGACCGAATTCATATTAAAATCCTCAACCCATCAATCAGTGAACAAATCTTTTTATCAAGATACAATGTGAACTCCAAGCAATCTAACACGAAGTGGTCCCTTTCAAATTTTGAAGTTGAGTCACAGGTTTCAACTTGGAATTTGAATATAGGCCACACTTAGGTCACACTTATTGAAGGAAAAATTAGTACCTCCACCCAATAGATTCAATTTACAAGATGGGAAAAGTGCTTCTAGACTACAATGATGCCAAAGTTGAAATCTTGTTCATGTTGGATGAATTGCAGTTATAGATGAAAGACATGGTTCGAGAGCATTGAAGCTTTGTTGGCTTCTCCACTAGGTCCAAAGAGCTATAGCAAGCAAGAGGAGGACCACATTAGGGTGGAATCCTTCCAATTATCATAATCCTTATGTCATCGTCCTTGCTTATTAGTTTTTTAGTTTTTTTTTAAGTTTATTATCGAAACATTCGAGTGTTATAAAAAGTTTCAGCTTTGAGAAAAATAGTATGTAATATTATGTTTGAACTTTGATTTCAGGACAAGAGCTCAATGGGTTACCACTGCTATGGATAAAAGGTGACTGCGGATTATAGTGTTTTCCACTTAACAAAAAACACCGATGTAATAACTTTGTTGGAAAGACATATCGGACTAGAAGCACATAAGAGTGTTGTTGAGAGATTTTTTATGATTATATAAAATACTATAATGATTATAAATGGTGGGTTTCTAAAAATAGTTTTATCTACCCATTATATTTGGATTTTCATAGGCACATTGTTTGTTTATAAATCCATATGTTATCTCTAGATCTTCCTAGGCTCATTATTTTTCCATAAGTTTCTAATTTTGACTAATGCAAGCAAGTTGTATTCATCTCTCTTGGGCATTCAGACACTAAAACATATGAAAATGTAAATGTCTCTATAGTGGGTGGAAGAAGACAAGTATTTACAATGACTCTTTAGTTTTCTACTCCCCTAAATTATTCATAGATTTTCTTTTTCTTTTTTTGCTTTTCCACCAAAAGTACAAAAATAAAATTAAAAAAAAAACCATTTAATTTCTTATAATTTTTTAATATTGATAAAACAAATTTGATCTAGTAAACATTAATAATCATTACCTATATTATTCAACATTAATTAGATTTTATAATTAGCTATAAATTTATCTCAAATTTATATTATTTATTAATTTCATGATAAATTTTAAATTTATCATATAGCAAGATTGTATGTCATTTTGAAATTTTGTTATGAATATTGTAAGATTGTATGACATTTTGAAAGTTTTTAATGAATCTAAACATTATATGTTAGTAATTTTAAAAGATATATTATGTTATTAGATTGAACATGGTAAAATAAAGATGAATATAATGTATTATTTTATTTGGAAAATAATGTTATATTTTATTCTATTTTTGTAATAATAATTAATTAAAAAAATTGAAATAATATTTTTTTTTTTTTAATATTTTTATGTATTTTAATTTTATTAATTTTAAAAATAAATAAATTTAATTTTTTTCAAAAATTATATAAAAACATATTTTTAAAAATAATTACTTAAAATGTATATTTTTATAATTTAAAAAATGTTAATTTTTTTTAAGAAATTAATATAAGAGAAAGTTAAATGTATATTTTAATAATTTGAAAAACTATTAACCTTTTCTTTTATTTAAAATTAAAAGTAAAATATACACTTATAAATGTATATTTTCATAGGCTAAAAAAACTTTAATATTTTCTTTTATACAAAGATTAATATAAGAAAAGAAGAGATTTTTTTTTTTATGTAATTGTGATAAAAATATTATAAAAATGAGATGGAAAATTTTAAAAATAATCTTGAAAAATTAAAGATTAAAAATATCTTCTCATGTAACATTTCATATAAATTAAAAGTATAACATTTCACTCAACTATAATTTTTACTAGTGTTAATAATTACATTCTTCTATATTATCTCGTATTGAAGTTCAATAAGAAATTGCAGTAGATAACAAAAGCAGAGATATTTTTTTTAATGTAATAGTCATATAAATCTTATAAAAATTAAATGAAATTTTTTAAAAATAATCTTAAAAAAATATAAATTAAAAATTAAAAATATCATCTCATATAACATTTCATATAAATTAAAAGTATAACATTTCATTAAATTATAATTTTTAATAGGGTTAATCATTACATTCTTCTATGTTGAATTCCAACAAGAAATTGCAGCACACACACTAGTGTGGGACCAATAGGTCCTAGCATCACCTACACTAGTGTGGGCTAAATTTGGTGCAGTGTCTAATTTAATTTTCCCTTAATTAAATTGGACAATAAAATGTAATCTTATCTCATGATCACTTGTAAAAAATAACTGAGTGTGATAAACTCAGTTAGCTCATGTATTTCGAGTTGAGGGTGGTTGGTGAAGCATGTAAATTAATTCTATTAGTTATGGAGTTCGAATTGCAGTCAGTGCATTAGTTTAATGCATGAGTAATCAGTTAACTTAGTTAGGTGAGTTAGAGTCACTTGAAATAGTTGTAACTCTTTGTTGCACTAGTGAGAAATCAAGTGAACTAAATATTATTTAATTCACAATCAGTGATCTGCCATGCAACTGATGATTTACTATTAATAGCTGCATGCATGTCAGTTCCAGTGGAGACCTAGTTGAGACAAAGGTGAAAGGGAGGTTAACTATCAGTTGTGTGATTAGTAGGTTGCTTGCATGCAACCAGACATCCATTGGAGTTCCCATGATCCTTGCACAGTTTAGGAAGGCCAAAATTCCTAAAGAGTAGGGATCACATTCATCATGAATTGCACAAGCAGGGAAGGTTGTTTAGAGGCTGAGAATTGGCTAAGTGTTGGTCATTTTTGTCCAGGACAGTGTGAGACAGTTAGCAAAGTGTAGGAGACTCTTTTGATAAGAGTGCATTGTAACTATTTCATGATTCCATGGTTAATATACAATATAAGATAGAGGGGTTTTTAGTAGCAAGATTTCCCTAGGAAATTATTTGTGTTTTGGTTTGATTTGATTCTTTCTTTGCTTCATGTGATTAGTGATTGTGTTTAATTTCCACAATTTATTTGTAGAAGCAATTCAATATCTAGCTTTAGTACTTTGTTAGATCAGATTGAATCCATTGATATACATATTCTTGTATAATTTCTACATAGTATCAGAGCACAAGAAATCACTATAGTGGAGGAGAATTTGAGTTTGTGACTGAATAGAATTTGAATTTGTAGAAGATATTCTTGGTGCTACAGCTGATTCAGAATCAAAATGGATTTAAATGGCTCGAGATTTGAGTATTCACTTGAGCGCAGCTCTAACTATATTACTTGGAAAGATAGGATGGAGGAAGTACTGGAGGACAATCGATTGAAATAATTCATTGACAATGATGTTCCCAAACACATTGTAGCAGATGCGACAAATATTGATGCATGGAAAAAGAAGGTGGTAAAGGCGAGGAGGATCTTATTGGAGGGAGTACCAGACCACATTGTCTCAAGTCTCTATGGCAAAGAGACACCATATGCAATGTGGAAATATTTGATAGATCTATTTTAGAGCAACTTTGATCATAGGAAATTGGCACTGAAGGATCAACTCAGGAAGATCAAAATGGAGAAAGGCGACTCCGTACCGAAATATTTAACAAAGTTTGTCAAATGTCAGGATGAGCTTGGGAGCATAGGCATTACTATCGCTGATGATGATTTTGTGAGCATATATCTTCTAGGACTCTCAGAGAGTTGGCATAGTTATCAGGGCTCTTTCAATGGAAGGGAAATGCTGCCAAATTGGGAATGAATTTGGTCGGATTTGGTGCAAGAAGAATTCAGGCAGAACACCAGGGATGGATCTTCATCTAAGTATGAAGATGAAGAATATTGTGCTTTGGCTGCCAAGGCGAAGAAGGGGAAAGGAGATAAATTCCATTCCAAATCTAAGTATAGTAAAGATGGAAAGAAGCACGACATGTCCAGAGTGAAGTGTTTTCACTATCACAAGCATGGACATTATGCCACTAATTGTCCACAAAAGAATAAGAACAAGAAGGCTTAAGGATCTGCAGCTAGTGAGACTTTGGCCTCACAATTTGAGCTTGAATTCTCGATCATTACATGCATGGTTTCAATTAAAATGGGATCATTTTGGTACTTGGATAGTGGTGCTTCCTTTCACATGACGGGAAATAAAGAAATTTTCAGTAGCTTGGAGGAGAAGGACCTCCAGATGCATATCAAAATGGGTGATGACGGGTGGTACAGTGCTACCAGGATTGGTACCATTACCTTCCAGAGAGAGTCAGGTAAATATTTTCAATTAAAATATGTAATGTATGTACCAGGCTTGAAGAAAAATTTAGTCTCAGTTGCAATGATGGAGGATAGAGGCTATGATGTTTTTTCAGTGAAGGAAAAGATTTCCTGCGACAAGAAACAACAAGACAAGCTAAGAAGACTGGATTTCAAGTTAAGAATATCTATAAACTTGATGTAGATGGTTGCACAACATTGATAGGTAAGGTGGACAAAGTGATGAGTTGGGATGAGGGTGAGTTATGGCACAGGAGATTGGGACATATTGACAACGGAGCCTTGAAGGTCATGCAACAGATTTCTAAGGGTCTTCCCAAGGGTACACTTGGGCAATCAGACACATCCAAGGGATGTACTGTGGGGAACTATGCAAAGGCCACTTTTGATGAGAAGGAGAACTGAGATTAGGAAATGCTTGAGACAGTTCACTCAAACGTGTGTGGACCATTCTCTACTACTTCAACAAAAAATCATAAGTACTATGTGATATTTGTTGATGAATTTTCTCGAAAGTTCTGGATCTAATTCATGTAGAAGAAAGGTCAAACGTTCTCAAAGTTTCTTGAGTTCAAAGCACTGGTGGAGAAATAAATGGGGAAGCATATGAAGGCTCTTAAGAGTGAAAATGGTTGTGATTACATATCCAACGAATTCAAGAACTTTTGAAAAAAAGAAGGAATTCGAAGAGAAATGATTGCGCTTCATAACCCACAACAGCATGGGGTCGTAGAAAGAAATAACAGAAAAATTGCAGGTGCAACATGAGCGATGTTGCATGATCAAAGCCTACCATTGCATCTGTGGGCAGAAGCATGCAACACAGTGGTATTTGTGCAGAACTGTTGTCCCCATCGGATACTTGGCATGAGTACACCAGAAGAGACTTTTACTGGTAAGAAACCTGATGTTTCACATTTTAAGATTTTTGGCTCATCTTCTTATGTGCATGTGACCAAAGATGCCAAAAATATGTTGGAACCAATAGTTTGTATTCATATATTTTTGGGGTACACTGAAACTCCCCATAACTATCGAGTGTATTTTCCAAACAACAGAATGACTGTTGTGCGACGGGATATAAAATTTAATGAGGAGAAGGCCATGTGATCTTCCCTTGAGAGGGAGCTAGATTTTCATGCAGAGGAGGAACTCTTGGTTCCAAAGAATGAACCTCAATATGTGGACCAGCCACATGTGGAGAATTATGGAGTGGCAGAAAACACTCATGCAAATTCATCCACCAGAAATGGTAGAAGGCACACCATGAAAGCTGATAGATTGACACTTGATGCAATAGAGAATGTAGGAACCTCTGCTTCACTACACAGACAGAGACAGTCTCCAGACATGTTTATTGGATACATGCCTCTTATGAGAAATTGCATTGTAACAGAGCCATATTCCTATCAGGAAGCAGTGCAGAAACCAATTTTGGTTGATGCTATGGTAGAGGAGTATGACTCCATCATCAAGAACAGTGCATGGGAGGTTGTCCCAAGACCAGTCTGTAAATCAGTGGTTGGATATAGATTGATCTATAAGGTGAAGCAAGCTACTGATGGGAGTGTGGAGAAGTACAAGGCCATATTTATGGCTCGGGGATTCTCACAAGTTGAGGGGATCGACCTTGAAGAGACTTTCACACCAGTCACGAGGTACTCTTCCATTATATCTATCCTTCCACTCTCAGCACAAATGGGGTGGCACATTCATCAAATGGATGTGAAAACTATGTTTCTCAATGGAGTTATTAAGGATGAAGTGTACATAAATAATCCAGAAGGTTTCGATATCTTTGACAATGAGTCACATGTGTGTCAACTTAAGAGAGCACTGTATGGGTTAAATCAAGCAACTCGTGCTTGGTACACTCGAATTGACAGCTATTTCACTGAGTTGTGCTTCACCAAAAGTGAAGTGGATGCAAAACTGTACCAGATTGTCATTGATGGTAAGCTCTTAATTATCATACTTTCTGTTGATGATCTAATTTTGACAGATGATGAGGAATTTATAAACTCATGCAAGGAGGATCTTGCAAGGGAGTTCGAAATGAAGGACATGGGACTCCTTCACTATTTCTATGGTCTGGAAATATGGCAGTGGGATGATGAACCTTTTTTTTTCTCAAGGAAAGTATGCCAAAGAGATACTAGGTAAGTTTCACATGGAGAGTTGTAAACCCATGAACACTCCTCTTCCAGGAAATTGGACGAAAGAGGATGCTACTTCTGGAGAATTAGTGGATGCTAATATCTACAGGTAGCTAGTAGGTTCACTGATGTACTTGGTGAACACCAGACCAGCCATTTTCTATGCAAAAACTAGCTGAGTCAAGCTATGGTTAAGCCAACCAAGCTTTATTGGAAGGCAGGGAAGCATGTCTTGAGATATATCAGGAGAACTACAAAGTTTAGATTATGGCATAGAAAAATAGAGGGAGTGAAGCTTCAAACCTTCATGGATGCAGATTGGGCAGGCAGTCCATCAGACAAAAAGAGCATATCAGAAGGGATCTTCAACATAGGATCGAAAAATGTTTCTTGGTATAGCAGGAAGTAGTGGTCTGTGGCACTCAGTTCAACGAAGGAAAAATAAATGGCAGAAATTCAAGATGCAGGTGAGGCCATCTGGATGAAAAAGATCCTAGTTGGTTTGTTTGGTTCTTAGATGGATCCGATGGGGATACATTGTGATAACTAGAGTTACATCAAAATCTCGGTTAATCTCGTGTTTCATGATAGGTCCAAGCACATAGACATCTGGTACCACCATCTCATATATTGTGTTCAAAGGCACATAATATTACTTCAGTACATTCCCATGAAAGATCAGGGTGCAAATATTCTGACGAAGGTGCTTACTAGGAGAAAATTTGAATACCATAGAGGAAGTATTGGGGTGGCATATAATCCCTTTATTGTTGAGAGGGAGTGTTTAAGTCCAACAAGAAATTGCAACACACACACTATTGTGGGACCAATAGGTCCTAATAGCACCTACACTGGTGCAGGCTAAATTTGGTGGAGTTTCTAATTTAATTTTACCTTAATTAAATTGGACAATAAAATGTAACCTTATCTCATGATCTCTTGTAATCGTTAATTCAGTGTGATCAACTAAGTTAGCTCATGTATTTTGAGTTGACGGTGGTTGGTGAGGCATGTAGAGTAATTCTATTAGTTATAGAGTTTGAATTACAGTTGGTGATTAGTTTAATGCATGAGTAATCAGTTAACTCAGTTAGGTGAGTTAGAGTCATTAGAACTAGTTGTAACTGTTTATTGCACTAGTGACAGATCAAGTGAATTAAATATTATTTAATTCACAATTAGTGATCTGCCATGCAATTGATGATTTACTATTAATAGCTGCATGCATGTTAGTTCCAATTGAGACCTAGTTGAGACAAAGGTGAAAGGGAGGTTAACTATCAATTGTGTGATTAGTAGGTTGTTTGCATGCAACTAGACATCCATTGGAGTGCCCATGATCCTTACACAGTTTAGGAAGGCCAAAATTCCTAAAAGATAGGGATTTCATTCATCATGAATTGCACAAGCAAGGTAGGTTGTTTAGAGGCTGAGAATTGGCTAAGTGTTGGTTAGTTTTGTCCAGGATAGTGTGAGACAGGTAGCAGAGTACAAGAGAATATTGTGAGAAGAGTGCATTGTAATTGTTTCATTATTCCATGGTTAATATACAATAGAATATAGAGGGGTTTTGAGCAGCAAGCTTTTCCCAAGAAATTATATGTGTTGTGGTTTGAATTGATTGTTTCTTTGCTTCACGTGATCGATGATTGTGTTTAATTTCCGCAAATTGATTTGTAGAAGCAATTCAGTATCTAGCTTTAGTACATTGTTAGATCAGATTGAATCCATTGATATACATATGTTTGTATAATTCCTACATATCGTAATATATTGTTTCATATAACTTGGAATTTTAACAATATATGTTTGTCTTTGTATGGTATTCATTAAATAATTAGAATATTTGTTTATGAAGAGGGAGAAATTAAATAAGGGAGTAGGGTATTACCACATAGATGTTGTGTAATAGGAGTTCCTCTTTATTTGGATTAGGATTTTTCCAAACCTTCACTTTAGGTTTTGGACTTGGCCTAAAAATTCACATGCATTAGTAAAAATAACATAGATTTTTAAACAAGATAGCATGTGCATGCTACTTTGTGCATAAAAATATGGTTGTGGAGTTTTAATTCTTCCCTCATTGATGTGGATTCCCATTTGCAAACAATTTTCCAACACAATTAGAAGTGGTTTCCCATTTGCAAACAGTTTTCCAACGCAATTACAATAGGCACATGCTCCTCAAGGTTTTTAACTCTAAGGGGTTCTTAGGTCATTCAATTTTCTAGGTTAGTCATATTTCATTTCTTTTTCTTATTTGTATGTAAGAAAATTTTCATTTTTTTTATTTACAAATTTTTAAATTTTTATATTGATTATATCCCATTACAATGGTTGAAAACCCAAAATCAAATCAAGAAACCAACCTCACAAGAGAGCCACAAGAAAATATTATTTCATAAGCAAATCCCAACCCAAAAACACAAATTACAAAATATTTAACTTAACTAAAAATATTGATTGAATACATTAGAAGCATAAGGGAACCATCACAAGTTGCATTAGCCAAATCCTCTGACAAAATTATTGCCTCCATTAATCAAGGCCATGGTCAATTTATAACTATAACTGAATATAGGATCGATATGAGATAATTCTACTCCATGGTATCAATAAAGAGCATGTTAAATATTTTAATACCAACAAATAAATTCTTATGAGGTTATTTATTGACCCTGTATCCAACCAACCCCTTAATCCATGGAATTTTTGTCATTACATGGATTGGTTCACATTTGATCAATGAGAAGAGATTGGACGAGTCATTGCCTTAGAGTTTTTATAAACCTCCTTGTAATCATAACAAGGTGCCATTATTTTTTCTTCAAAAATTGTAGGCCAAGTTCATAATTGGTCTCCACATGGACTATTTTGACAACAACAAGTTTTATGGGGCTAACCTTGGTTTTGTTTATGATTGACCAAATGCTAGGTGAAATCCATTATTAAGAGAGCCACCTACTCCTAAGTGTATGTCCAAACCCTCTGCATCAGAATGTTAGATTTTTGATCACCTTGATTACACTAGAACCACAATAGCACAACTCACACAAAATCTAGTGTAGCATGGTTCATTTGTGGCAATCTCTAAATAACATCCATGATAGGAGTATTTAGATTTCGAGGTGTAGGCCTTGGGGCCACACTAATTATAAACCATCTACTCCATATATGTAGGTCAATATTTCTATGATCTATATTGGATAATTATATTATGTTTCATCAATATTGATGCATTCATAATGGAAAAAGTGGAGGAATCAGCTTACAAGATTGATTTCACTAGCGGGGCCTAGTTTGAAAAAACAAGGTCTAAAACCTTCTAAGAAAAGTTTTAAGAATCAAAAGACATTTTTTGGGTCCCACGGGAAACATAAATTACTTCTTTGTACCCGCAACCATATTTTCTATACAGAAAAAGAGAGCAAAGCGGCCTCATCTTCCAGCTAGATTTTCTATCAAAAGGGTTTCCCAGAGCATATTTTGTGTCTTATGTGTGTGTGAGAGATTATTTTTTTTTATCTAATTTTATTCATAATTTCCATTCACATGTATGTACTAATTATGGTAAAATATACAAATCTATAAATGAAATAAAAATCTAATAGTGTATAACTTCGGATTTTTAATATAATATTATGAGATGTGCTGTGAATAACTATCTAGTGGAATGTACATGGAAGTTTATAGATCATTTAGTATCAAAGAAGGTTTATTTGGATATTTTTTGGAGATAGCAGGGATCTAGATCGGTGGGGCCGAAAATCGTAAAACCCTAATCATGGTCGATGAATCTGTAAATGAATCTCATGATCCTAAATATGTGAGTTTTACATGGTTGGAACAACACGTCGTAGATATCAACGACAATGTAAGCCTCCTCATGGAAAAAATGAATAGAAATATGGGCATATTTGGAGAATATATGGGTTCAAATGCAGAGGATAAATCAAAGAAAGGATTAAAATATCATGGAGAAACAAAGAACCAATCAAAAAAAGGACCTGAAAAAGATCAATCCAATTCGAGTGTTGTGAACCAATCACAGTCCTTGTTTAAAATGGAATCACAAGTCGATATCAAGTTGTAGCACAGAATTATCAACACTTTGAAGATGAACCACTAGTTGCAGCAACTAGAAGTTTATTTTAGTGTCCATCAGATTGAGGAAGGACAAAATATCTCATTTGTGTGGCTGGAATTAGAGGGCCATGCACTAACTTGGTGGGAGAGCGACATGCAAAACTTGATTTTTGAGGGAGAATATCCAGTGACTAAGTGGGAGGATTTAAAAACCCTTATTAAGTCATATTTTTATCACATTGGGTACGTGGAGGATGAATGGATCCGTTGGCATTACCTCAGGCTAAAGCTGGGCCAAAGCGTGCAGGAGTACACCACAAAATTTAGAAAGATAGCTATAATGTTGGGTATCTCTCCAAAGAACCCAGAGGTACTCCTCAAGTATTTGGGGGGTCTACACCACCATATACGCGAGCAAGTGATGTTTTTTAAACCCAAATCATTGGACGAGGCTTATTTACAGGCCTAATACCTGGAAAACATAGGCCTAAAGAAACTGAAATCAAGTGGATCGAAGCAGAAGGAGCAATAAGATGATTCTAAGGAGGGTAAGGAGAAGAAAAAAGGGGGAAAAGATAAAAATATGATAGCCACAACACACCAGTGCAAAGATCTGAGTAACCACTCCAACAATGATGGCCATATGGATGAGAAGTCTTAGAAGTTGCAGCTAGAGTTAAACCTGAAGAACAAGAAGAATGATAACAAGAAGAAGAATCTCATGGCCATTGATTCGAGAAACCAAGTTGAAAGAGAATTGGATGTGGATGAGAAGATTGTTTCTACATTAGTGGAGAAGAAGGTGAATCTGAGTAGCCTTCAACAACGAGAAGATAATTAAAATACAAAACTCTTCCATATAAAGATATAGTTCAAGAAGACAAAGATTGATGCTCTGTTTGACTTAGGATCATAGGTGAATCTTGTTGCAGTAGAGTTGGTCAAGAATTTGTGGCTAGAAGCTCATGATCATCTAAACCCATATTCATTGGAATGGGTAAGTAAGTATGCAGAGCTAAAGGTAACAAAACAATGTAAAATTGGATTTGTCATCAGTGTTGATTTTATTGATGAAGTAGATTTAGATGTGGTTCCCCTTGATGTATGTGGATTCATGTTTTGGATTCCATACATGTACATGCATGATGAAAAATTAATGAGGAGATTTATGGTGGCACCAGCTCATCAAGGATGGAAAATCATTCATCATCAAGTGCATAAAGGAAAGTAAAAAGATTTGCTAGTAAGTGGCAACCAAGCGAAATTGATTAGTTCCAACAAGAAGTATTTTTTATTGTTTTTAAGAGAAATTCAATATACAAAGGAGTCAATAAGAGGCAAGGTATTCCTGGAGGGGTGTACTATGAAACTAAAACAACAATTGGAGGAGTTGTTACAAGCATGCATGGATGTGTTCCATGATCTTAAAGGGTTACCACCTAAGAGAAAAGTGGAGCATGGGATAAAACTATTTCCGGACTCCCCGTCGCCAAATATTGAGTTGTACATGCAATATGTTATGGAACCAAGTGAGGTGAAGAAACAACTGCAGCAGCTACTGGAACAAGGTGTCATTCGACCAAGTACATCACCATGTGGGTCACCCATCATCAATGCACCGAATAAGGATGGGACTTCGTGGATGTGTATAGATTACAGGGCATTGAAAAAAATCACACTCAAGAACATATACCCCTGGTCTATGATATATGATTTGCGTGATTAGTTACAGCAAGAAAAATACGTCACCAAGCTAGACTTGAATTTTGGATATCACCAGGTTCATGTCAAAGAAGAAGATACTTGGAAAATCACCTTCAAAACCAGGAAATGTTTGTATGAGTGGCTAGTCTTTCCATTTGGCCTATGTAATGCACCAACTACATTTTAGGTATAATGAAAATAGGATAAAAAAAGGGAATGTGCACTACCAAGATTAGAAAGAATAATGTATAACAAATGTTAATCTGTCTTTATATTTTATATTGTGCAAGTAAATTCCAAGTGTTTTAAATTAATATAGATAACCATTCATGCAAAAGAAATCACTAAAATGCAAATGAATCATTTAATTTTTAACTTGGTGTGAAACGTGACAATTTTGGCTAACTTCACTAAAATGGACACCCAACCTTCATTACAAGGACAAATTGAATAATTCAACTTGTAAAGTTTTTTTTTTCTTAATTACAAACCTTCATCCAATTCCAAATTTTTTATTTTACACAAAATTTTATGCTTTGCAAGAAATGCTCAATTTTTCCATTTTCCTATAGGGAAAAAATTAGGGTCTACCTCAAAGAAATTCATAATAGGGTTTATAGCTAATGCTCAATGGGAACAAAAATATTCTAACCTAGTGCTACCAACATTTCCTACAAAATTTATAGTTAGTTATCCAAAATATCGATTTCATGTTGAAATCCAAGTTTTTCAAAATAACAATTAAAAAATGCACTCAAGGAATAGACCAGATACACCATAGCCATGAAACTCAGATTAGGACATAGTTATAAATCACTAAACCTATGTATCCACTAGATTTACAAAAATTCCTATAGACCTAATTTTACCACTTATATAGTATTTAGACAAAATTCACACCAATGGAAAATTATGCATGCTAAAGGAAACTGAAGGGAGAAAATGTAAGGCACAAATTGAAAATATGAAAATGTAATATCCCAAAATAGGAAAATTCTACACTATTGGGAATATCTTAAGATATTCCAAATGTGGAGCTATAGTAATACATGAACACAATATTGTAAACACAAAAAATATGATCATGTCATGAGAGAGAACAAATGTTAATCCATCAATCTATTAATGGATCAGAAACAATGTACAAAATATCATGAGGGACAAGCCACTCAAGCCATAAGAACAAGTCTCCAATGATCAAAGCAATATATGCATGAGATGTTGCAACTACATAGAATGCCGGAGAGCAGTGACTGCACAGTCTACAATAGTGTA
This sequence comes from Pinus albicaulis, assembly GCA_034641835.2. Lineage (NCBI taxonomy): Eukaryota > Viridiplantae > Streptophyta > Pinopsida > Pinales > Pinaceae > Pinus > Pinus albicaulis. The sequence goes on along the minus strand of CM076582.1, from coordinate 399,943,819 downwards.
GTTGCTGCTGCAGATGTACATACATGAAATATGGCTGAAGGAAACAAAATAAATTCCCAATAATGAAGATATGGGCTCCAATACAAGATTCCTAGCCAACCCGAAGAGGATTGCTAGAAATGCCGAACAAGATACAATGTGGCAAATAACCCTGGGGTTAATGTGCCATTGCAAACTAGATCTAATATAAAATGAGGCTATGAAAGATCTGAAATATTGATGTCCTCCTCCAATGGTATTTCTAATTAGAAGGTTGATCCCTCTACTCAGAAATAGACCCTCTCGATGAGATGAATGAACCCAAGCTACCCCACAAGATAATTCAACCATGAAGTGCCTCCTCCAAGAACGCAAGTTCTCCCAATGGCTCCTCCTACATGAAGGAAAGAGGTGTGTTGTGGAAATCATGGTGTGCCCATTATTTCTCCTAAAACATACAACATGTAGAATAGGGAGAATCATACTCCCAATGGGCATCTCCAGCTAAAATCCTACTCTCCAAACAAAGCTTCCCATGAGTATAAGCATATCAGCAATATATGGAAGCAAAATACTATGAAAAAAAGCTGCCAAATGACAACCGGAGAGTGAATCATAGTTCCACACAAGGAACCAGCGCAGTACATTCCATGCTTTCCTCAAAATAAAAAATAACAAGTGCTTCACTAGCCACTTGTTTGTTGCCACAGTAATCTCATAAGATGGAAACATGAAGATACAATGTGGTGTCAATGGTGCACACCAAGAATCATGTGGCTTCCCCCACAAACCACCAATAAGGTAGCCAAAATTAATGCTACAAGTAACTACAAGTACATCATCATACAATATGAAATAAAGGTTAATTATTCTTGATACATCATGATGCTCAAACAAGGAAAAGAAGTACAATACAAAATGTGAAATTATACCTCCTCCATCAAGTACTTGAGATCTTGAGCTAAAATGGCTCAACTGGAATTTTTCCCTCACCTCCAATGAGTAGGGAAGTGGCTGTGACCTCCTCTCTATCACCATCTGGGCTATGCAACTCTCCATATGTTGTAATATGTCATGCTGGAAGCCCTCCCATGTGAACTCCTCTGTGAAATAAAGATATGCATCATAATGCATGGAAAGGAAGTCCTCATGTGTTGCATGTAAAAACTTCTCCTTGAGACTAGAAGCTCTAGTCAAGAAGACTCTGCCATAAGAATATATGACCATTTCATCCACCATATATATGTCATCTCCATCCGGCTCATCAAGAATCATGCAAGCACCAAGATCCTTGGAGTACTCTACCAAGAGTTGAGATCTCCAATATGGATCAATCCTCCCACGAGACAACGTTGGTGATCTGGCATGTGAGGCTCTCCTCATGCTGCTGCCTACTACTCTAACATCCCCCATGCCAAAGTTTCCTTCCCAACTCTTCACCTCTCCAAAATCCAAGAGTGGTGAACACAAAGACATGATGTCTCTCATCATCTCTAGATCTGGTAGCCTCCCAGGTGGAATGCCTCCATGTAGTGAGACATCAAAATATGAAGTGGACTGTATATATGAGTGGACTGAGTTGACCCTCTCTTCACTGCACAGTGTAGTCCCCTCCTTATGCGCAAAAACCTCCCGAAATAGATAAGGGTTAATTCTCATCATCCCTTGATGTTGATCCTTCTTCTCTTTTATGAGAATGCATCATCCTCAATGAGAGACCCTTGATCTTGTTCATCTCTTGAAGGAGAAGACTCCATGTCTTCACAAGTAGAAGAGGGCTCTTCAAGAAGTGGGGATCTTTCCCTTGGAAAATAATCATGGATGTTTGTATCCCCTTTAAAAATATGGAGTGGAGTTGGTCTAATAGGTCTCTCCAACTCATGCAAAGTGTTTGAGTTTTTTATTTCAACAAATGATGGTTCACAATGTTTTCTATCAAATCTCTTCACCAATTCCTTAGTGAATCCAACATAAGTTCTTACATTTGCATGAAAAAATAAAGTAGAATCATTAAACCACCAATCATGGGCCATACCTTTGAGGTGCAGCGGTGCTAATCTGATGGCCTCCTTCTCTGAAACTTGGTGTAGCTGAAAATAGGAATCTATCTCTTCTACCCAAGATTTTGTTGTGCACTCTGCTGATCCATCAAAGTGAGATAGGAATATTCTACCTCTCTTTCTTCTTTTGTTGCTATTGGATCTTACCTCCTTGAGTTTGCAAAACCATTGGAAGTCTAAGTTCTCTTTGACTCTCCATGATTGAGATTCATACTCCTGAAGATAGTCACTCAAGGCCTCCTCCCTTGGTGCATCTTCTTCCTCCATTCTTCTTGCAGTAAATATGGGCAATAGACTGCGTCATGGATCTGCATGTGTGGCTAAATGCTCACACCCATCATAAGAATAGCTAGGGCTTTCTTCAAACCCTCTCAGAAATCTTCTACACTCTTCCCCTTTCATCTCCTTGAGATCTTCTTTGATATTTTTCATAGCTTGGAAAAGAAGCAAGAAGATCCTCTCTTCCTCCATTCCTCCAAATAATGAAGTCATGCTTTTGTTTCTTCTACATAACTTCTCTTTATGATAAGCTTCTCTTCCTAATGGCATACTACCTTGGATTCATAGGCTGAGCCAAGATTATGCTTTGATACCACTGTAATATCCCAAAATAGGGAAATTCTACACCATTGGGAATATATTAAGATATTCCAAATGTGGAGCTGGAGCTACAGCAGTACATGAACACAATATTTTAAACACAACAAATATGATCATGTAATGAGAGAGAACAAATATTCAGCCATAAATCTATTAATGGATCAGCAAAAATGCACAAAATATCACGAGGTACAAGCCACTCAAGCCATAAGAACAAGTCTCCAATGATCAAAGCAGTAGATACATTAGATGTTGCAACTATATAGAATGTTGGAGAGCAGTGACTACACAGTCTATATTAGTGTAGCTACTAGTGTAGATGTACATACATGAAATATGGATGAAGGAAACAAAATAAATTCCCAATAATAAATATATGGGTTCCAATACAAGATTCCTATCCAACCTGGAGAGGATTGCTAGAAATGCTGGAAAACATAAAATGTGGAAAATAACCCTGGGTTAATGTGCCAATGCAAACTAGATCTGATATGAAATGAGGCTATGACAGATTTGGTTACTAGTGTCCTCCTCCAATGGCATTTCTAATTGAAGGTTGATCCCTCTACTCAGAAATAGACCCTCTCGATGAGCTCAATGAACCCTCCCAGCAACTACCTCTGAAAATAACGCAGATTTAGACTAAAATTGCACTGTGAGGGATGGAGGATGGTTGGCCTGATGCCAAAGATATGTAAATATGCCCAGGAGTCCTTCTTATTGATCCTCCAATGGATAGACAAACTCTCCACTAGAAAACAAGCCTGGAAATTACTCTAAGAGATCCTCCTTTGTTGCACCCTGCAACACAACCCAGCTCTAAATAGAAACTATGTTGTAGCTGAAGGAGGTAGCTTGGCCAAAATGTCAGAATGAGGAAATTTAGCCCAAAGAACCTCTCCTTCCCTGAGGATGAGGTAGGGATTCCCGATTGGGAACACCCTTGTGCTAAACAGCAAGAGGAAGCAAAGTCTCAACAGACCAAAGCAAATAATAATCCAAGCATGAATAAAATGGTTGTCCTCCTCTCCATATATAATAAGTTCTCCTCTCCACAATGGGTCCCATCCATATGTGCCACCTATCCCATGCAAGATGTCCTCCATTAAAACTGTGTAGTCCATCATGGAGATTCAATGTATCTAAACAATGCATGTGGACATGGTCAAATATGATTGAATCAACATGATCCAATCCTATTCACACCTGTAGGTGCTCAATATAGTTGTTTATTCTTCCCCTTTTCACATGAGGATTGTTATTTTTCCTTCTAAAGAGATTAATGGGCCTCTCTAACCATTTTATTCATCTAATGCTAGCTATAATGTTCCTTTTAGTTGGAGGCTAAAATTTGGGAACATTATAGAAAATACATAAAAGTGTAAAATGAAAAAGCATGCACTCTCCAATTTCAATCACACAATTTTTCTAATGCATGAAGCTTGGGTTTGGGTTTGGGTTTGCCTTTTCGTAAGTGAAGAATTTTGGCTAGCTTCATTAAAATGGATTCCTAACCTTCATTAGAAGACTATTTGAATGATTCAACCTAGAGAGCTTGTATTGAGTAATTGAATACCTTTATACAATTATATTTCATTTTTTGTTTTAATTTAACATGAAATACTTTACATTATGCGAAAAAACTTAAAATTTTCCTTTTTAGCACTTGTTAAAAAATAAGGTTAATTTCCTAAATGAAATGCACATTAAGGCTTGTATCTAATGGTAAAGAAAAAAGAAAAATATTCCAAGTGGGATATATAAAAATTTTATACATTATTTCATACTTAGTTATCCAAAATAAATCTTCTATAATTAAATCCAAGTATACCAAAATAGAAATTAATAATATCTATAGTTAATGACAAAATGCACTCAATGGCCGAAACAAACATACCCTAGATATGAAATTTGCATTGAAAAATAATTACGTAATACTGAAACTATATACACATGCTTTAAGTTTTCCAAAGTTCCTATGGATATTTTTCCCATGTATAACCAAGTTTGAAATTTTTCACAATGATGTAAATTATGCATGATGAAATAAATATGAAGTAGAAAAGTTTTAGGAGAAAATGAAATTATAAAAATGTAAAAAAATTAGAAAATAGAAAGACACAAACTCTTCAATTTGAATCACTCCAGTCTACCAATAAATGAAACTTAGGGATGCATATTACTGGAGTAATATCATTTTGGCTAACTTCATTGAATGCACTCCTCAACCTTCATTAAAAGCCAAATATTTTTTAAATTGTTGAACAATTTTCTATTCTGTAAAAAAACCTCTAAAAAATTGTTTTTTTCCATGTAAAAATTAAAGTTGCGTGTCTTAATAAAAAGCATACCAAAACTTACAGTAAATCGAAACATAAATATTCTAACCTAGAGACACCAACCCTTCTCGTGATATTCCATACTCAAATTTCGAAAATATATATTTTAGAATGAAATCCAAATTTTCCAAAATAGTAATGTATACTACCTTGGCATTCCCGTTTTCACATTCAATACAAAAATCCACTTTAGTTCCAAACCCACTACGGGCCAAGTATGAACTTTAAATATGATAATTTGCATCCAAAAAAAGTATGTGCACTCAAGAAAATTTGAAACAAAAATTTTCAAGGCTAAAATTTTGAATATGAAATGTATAAATTTAGAGAATGATAAAATATACACTCTTCCATTTAGATTACTTAAATTTACCAAAGACATAAGCATGAATGTTCATTTTAGTGAAGTGAAACAAATTTAACTAGCTTCTTCGAAATGTGTGCTTGACTTTCATTACAATTTCAAATTACAAATCTCACTACATTTTTTTACAATTTGACACACAAAAAAAATTATATTGTACAAATTTACAAATTTGATTTTTCATGGGATAAAATTTAGGGTAAAGTTCCTCTCAAACAAACATCTTGAAACACAAAATTATATTTTGTAAATTTACAATAAATTTATTATATGGCACAAATGTAGTCCATTATTTTTTTCCTTAAGATAAAAGTTAGAGTTGACTTCCTCCTAGAAATGCCAACATCTCCATGAGGTAGACTAGTTGTTTCAATGTGTTAATATAGATCATATAGGCTTAAAATGTGAAATTAAAATTATAATGGAGGATATATATGATTAGTAGGTCTTTATGTAATTAATGAAACAATATATATTATTTTATAACACAATATACAAAGCAAGATTTTTCTTTGAGCAATATTTGTCTCTACCAATCACATAGCTTAAATATTGATTTTATTCATGTGTCTCTAGTTAAATTTGAATACATTCTACTTTGGAATAAATATTTTTTTTTCCATAAATTTGACAATATTTTCTTTCAAAAATGTACTCACTCAAATTAGTTCAAATTAGTTGAATTTTTTAAGTCAAGAGGCCCATGAAAATCAAAGACATCGAGACTTTCATCATAACTCACTATGGACGATAATCAAAGAGGATGGTACTTAATAGAAATATAATCCTAGCCTTATCAATTACCTCTTGTGTGTACACAAACTCATCAATATCTAGATTCTCTAGATCTTGGATACAATTTTCATCTTCACGAGTAAATTTGACCCTTGCACAAAGGTACCACCAATTCTAGGCCCACCCTAGATTTATCGTTACAAGTTTTTTTTATCATAAAATTTGGTCGAATTGAATCCGAAGCATTTTTTATGAGTATGTTCCTCGTCCATTTGGATGATTGGATTACCAGATGCATCCATGAATAAGATTGGAAATCTTCCCCTTGAATATTCAGATACAAATAATACTTAAGGGATGAAGAAGTGTTTTCCCCAAATACTAAGTATAGTAAGAGGATCATCTGGTCCCAATTAAGTTCTAGATTACTACTAGATTTTTTTAGAGAAGGAAAATCATGGGAATTTACCTGAATTTCTTAAAGACTAGGTCATTTTCCAGAAGACCAAATTTTTTAGACAAGGGCCAAATCCTGAGAGACGTACCCTTAGAGATACTATGTTATGCCCACATGAACTCAAGGGTACCAACATAGCTTAAATTATCTTATATCCTAATCAAAATAAAGAAATGGCTCCGAAGGATAGCTTCCACAAGAAAGATATAGAGAAAGCTTTGATTTGTGGATCTCAAGATATCACAAGAATATACAAATGTGCACAAACCAAAGAATCATTACATCACTCTTATGCCAAGTGACCATCAACACTAGTTGAATCCTCATTTAACACACAACACTTAAGTTAACTTCTTAACAAGTGAGATAATCTACAATCTTATGTACGGAAATCAGTAGCTCAATACTAACCATATCCAATAATTGAAAACACATTTAGTAATAGGTTAATTGAGAGACCCACACAATTATTCATATTCATATATGTACCCCTGCAATTCATGAAGATAATAACAATCACATAGTGCCATAAGTTCAAGTTAACCATAAAGACATATAATGAAACTCCTTCACCATGAACATGCAATGAATTCAACAACCTTCCATGAGTAGTGTTGAAGGAGCATAATGGGGAGAAGGACTTCAAGACTCACACAACTTGACTACAGCTCACAGACATTAAATCCCACTAAGCATAAGTAAGGTAATAACAAACAACACAAATACTATAAATGATCTATGATTATATATGTGCATTTGTAACATTAAGGAAGTGACCTCACTTGAGAAAAGCTCGATTTCTAGCCCTAGTAATAAGCTAGTGAACCTTTCAGGATCCACTCCTTCTATACCAACGAGCTACTGAGCAAGGACCCCTATTAGGATCACGACCAATCAACTCTACTTTTGTGGTATCTTCTTTATAACTTTGTGGGAACATTCATTCAATGTCAAAAGGTTGGGTAAGGATGAATTTCCCTGTCTCTACACATTTGTTAAGTGATAATCCAAGTTGGCTTGCCTTGAATCTATAATCTATCTCCCCACAAAAATAACTAGGGTAAGGTCCCCACTCCCAAACAGTTTATTCGAAGCGACTGAACCTTTATCATCCATAGTTAAAATAGACATAAATCATTATATCTATATGAATAACTTGAAGTGGATGGCACTTGAAGGAGATACTTCAACTCTCCACCCAACGATAGGCCAACTACCCCGAGATATTTCTTGCAATTGACCACCCCCAAGCCAAATACAGGTTCTAAGGAGATACTTTATTAAATAAGATTCACATTGAGTTTCACTCAAACACTTTGGAAACGGAGTCCACTGTTAAGGTGGTTTATCAACTACTTTATGGCAGTAAGCACCAGAATGACTCTCTTCCTCTCTCATATAAATCACAGGGATTCACCTAAGGTCTAGCTAGAGTACTTCTCAGTTCCAAGATATTGAATACATTATAGGCATGGTTTATTAGATAAATTTTCAAGTAATGAAATACAAGAGTATGTAACTCACTATTCAAGTGGTTTATCAACTAACTTATCAAGCACTAAGTAGCTTATTAGCTTCCTCAACATTCACTTAGTGGTTTATCAACTCTTTTCAACAAGCACCAAAATGACTCAACTTACTTACATAGTGGTTTATTACATTCCAACAAGCCCCCAAGTGGGTTTTCAGCTCATTCAACAAGAATGAAGTGGTTTACCAGCTTATCCAATGAGCACTTAGTGGTTTATGAGCTTACTCAATAAGCATTATCTAATTCAACTCTCCACCGAGCCTATCTCTAGCCAATCACATACATGCGCATGAACCAAGCCTCATCACAATAATAGGGAATGATTTTTCCCAACCACAAAGCACTAGATTAGGGATGTCTTCTTATGAAATTGCTCAAGTTTTTTTTTCTATGTCACACTTTCTTCTAGCTACCTCTCATTTTGTTCTCTTTTGTTCCCTTCTTCAATATTTCTTGTTGACTTCCCTTCCCCTCTAGACAATCATCCTCTCTCCATTAAATCCCATGATTAAGGGACAATATGGGCATCATACTCCACTCAAGTTTCTCATACCAAAAATTTATTTCATTTTAGTGAAGTCTCTTAAATCGATTAAGGTGATAGGTAATGGAAGTAAATGAGGTAGGTGTGGCCCGATTTCAATATATGAAAAACAACCTTTCCTCCCCAAAAATTTTAATTGATGTCCTCCCATTCATTTTAGTCATTGATTAAATTTTCACATAAATTTACAAAACAATTCACATAGTGACATCTATGCAAGGTGTAATAAAAAGGGTTGTCACATTTATACAATGCATTTTTTCCTTTTGATTAAGGGTTTGTATCTATTTATCTTTTATATTTTAAGGACTCATTAGAAGAATCCTTGATGCTTTTCTAACAATCTTGCATTATTTATTAGACAAAGGGCTGGCCATTGTATTTTCATTTTTATACAATAACTTGATAAAGAACTCATTGATGGAAGTCTAGAGGGTGGTCATAAAATTATGATAGAGATTATGCATATTTTTTTAATTTGATACGAGATTTAGTTGGTTATTTAAATCCTTTAAACATATTATTATTATCATTTTTTTCAAAAATCAAATTCTTTTAGTTGTCAAAATTGTCGTCAATGTTGCTTTTGTGTAATACAAAGTTTAGAGTTGGATTTAAGGGTATTTGATCAAACTCCAGCTCATGGTCATATAGAACGTTAAAATATAGGATTGGGTTGTATACGAGCATATCAAATATCACATAATCTATAACACTACGATAAAGATCGTGAACCCAAGTCATGTAGTTGGATTTTAACCATTGATTAGACCATTGAAAATTATTAGATCTCAAGAACTACAAAGCTTGATCAACTTGGTACTAAACAACTCTTAACCAAATCTTCAAATTATATTTTGTGCCTTCTAGCTAAAATAATATTCTCATCTAACGATAGAAGATTGGGGTGGGAATAATTTCTTTAAATGATAGCTTGATTAGTTGTTGTTCTAGGTTTAAAGTTTCTTAGATAAAGGATATTGTGATAGTTTCTCACAATATAAATATATTGTTCTTTGTTATCTTAAGGACCATTGTTTTCTAGATTAATTTCTTGATCAAAAGGTAAAGTTAATCTGTGAAAGAAATAATAAATTTCTATATACATATTTTTAACATTAATATTCATGATATTCATCTAAATGTATTAGTTGAAGGGGAATTTTTTGTGAAGAGGAATTTTTTAATTATTTAATTATTATTATTGTTATTTTAATAAGTTATGCCTATGATCCCTTTGAGGTAGGATTTGTTCAATACCAACAATAAGTCAAATCCTCTTATAAGAATGTTAAATTCTTCACAACCTCAGTTTTGAACTAGTATAATATCAGTTTCCTAATTTTTGCCTATTTTACTTAAATTATCTTTTGAACTTTTTCTTTTAATTCAAGTTGGTCTTATGGAATATGATCTTCAATTTTAAATATTGCATATACTTTTATATTTGGAGTTTTATTGGGTATGTCATATTTATGGTCATCAAAGCTTCCCTTAACATGAATTAACATATCTTTATGGTAAATTACTTCTCCCTACCTCTTTGTTCCTCTTTGCATCTATGACATTAGTTGTTTCAATTTATAATTTATTTGGTATTTTTTCCTCAAGTTTTTTCTCCTTTAAACTAAAAACTATGAGATCTAAGGCTCTTTTCTTAGTTTCATGGTCTAACTCTATGAGTTTACTCATTTTCTTTTTTATGCGTTTGATATCCAATTTACTTTCCATACTATTTAGGACCAAATTGTTATTTAGCTTTTATTCTATCTATTTCAATTATATTTCACGTTAAGATTCTCTATATTATTCACATTTTCTTCTTGTGTTGATTTTTTCTTTCCTTGTCCTAGCTTTTCCATATCTTATAATCTATTCTCCATTTTTTGCAACTAAGTATCCAACTCTAATATTCTGTTGTCTATCTATTTTTTAATCAAGTACTTTATAAATGAGCTAAATTGTTCATATTGAAACAAAAAAATACACAGAAAGAATTTGTACATCTAATTAGACCAAGCTCATAGATTAGGATAACAGAAAATCCATGAGTGAAAATACTTTTAAGGAAATTCCAGCCAACTAAAAATGTAGAGGCTAGTACAATACTTGTCTTTACTAGTCACAGCTCAACTATTGATTTTATTTATTTGTCCTTTAATAAAATTGAAGACCCATACATTCTACTTTGAAATACATAAATTTCACAATATATTTTTTCCAAAAATGTTCTTAATTAAATTAATTTATTCTCAATTAAATTAATTCAAATTAATTAAATTCAAAAGATCTATGTAAAATAAAAGAAAGTGAGATTTTCACCATAACTAAGTAGGCTGGGGCTTTTACTATAATTAATTGTGGAAGATAAAGATTGTCAATTTTTCCAAGTACTCTTTTAAATAGCCATACTCAATTTAGTTAGTTTATGAGACTTGGAAAGATAATAATCATATGTAATATGCTCACTAATCCCGTTGGTAATACTTGTACAACGAGAATGGAGCATTGTTTGTGTCTGCCATTATAATTTTATCTCCAAAATATGAAAAGAAAAAATATAATCTCCAAAATAAGAAAAGAAAAAAGGGTCTCCACAAATAACTTTGGACGGAATTAAAGCAACGTGGCCAAACAGGAATTTCACATTTGATTTTAACTGTTGATACCTTGATACCTTCTTCCACCTGTCACAACTATGGACTCACCAAATGACAGGTCCATCATAGACAACCCAAAAAGAAAAAAATGTGTTTTTATTTCTGTCGTTTTGAATGATGCCACAACAACGCGGGCCAGATCCCAAACAGCAATGGAGCCATAAGGATAAGTGGCGTTGTTTCGATCGTGATATGAGAGAGCTTATGTACTATTAGGTTAATTTTTTATGTTTTCTCATTTTGTTTTTTTCACTTCGGTGTGGCCGCTTGTGGGAGTTTATTTATGCCAACCCAGACAAATGTTTCTGGCAGTATTTTGAATTTATTGTAATCTCCACTCTTGGTGGATCAATATGTCTTTTTGTTTTATGGGAAAAGATTAATGATTTGAGTGTTTTCAATCCCATGGCAAGATAGCTGGCATGTCGCCACGGGAAAAGATATGAGCGTTGCAGTGCCATGATAAGGTATATGGAGTATGTGAAAATCTCTGATACTGTTGCAATCATTGTTATCTGGCTAGCTCAGAATTTTCCACTTTGTCTAACTAAGAATTCTCCACCTCCACCAGGTCTGATGTTAACTGGTTAGTTCAGAATTCTCCATCTCTCTGATTCAGAATTCTCCACCTATTCTCCACCTTGTCTGACAATATGAAGAGTAGATGGCTTTCTTTAGGTTTAATCAAATTGTTATTATTAATCATAAGTGATTAATCTCAAAGACAGTAATTTATTTTATGGATAACGAAAATCTTAAATACAACAATGAATAGTAAGAAATTTTGATTCCCTTCATTATTTTTTTTTATATTTAAATTTGTATGATTTTTAATATTTTTTTGTTTCTATATTAATTTTAGTTTATATATATATTTTATAAAAAAAAATTATTTATAATTTTTTATTAAGTATAATGAATGATAAATTATATGACTTACAAATTATTAAAAAAAAAAAAAAAAAAAAAAAAATTATATTATAAAAAAAACCATAAAAAAATGATCTTATGCTGGGTATGTGATATATTCTCTTATTCATTATACACTTAATTTTGAATTTCAATGCTCAAAAGATAAAGAATGTTCAAAAGATAAAGTGCCATGTCATAGCTATACACCTTAAACAATACATTCATAAGAAATAAATTAACCTTCTATTACCTCTAGTAATAATTTTCCTATCAAGAGTAATCCAGTTACAAAATTCAAATGCTTTTACTTCACCCATAATTACATCTACCTTCATGTAATATGTCAAGGTACCATTTACATACTCTACTTATATGATTAAGGTCCAACAAAATATAAGAAACAATTCCATAAAACAAGGGTTGACATTATTCATTTATAAAACATGTATTCTCAACAATCCCCATTGGGATTTCTCCCATGGCATGGAATATAGTTTTATTATGGTATTAATTGACCACATGGTACTTGGTATATCGACGATGGATTTCTCAGCACACTGAGTTAATTTCTTCATAATTGCAGTACTATTGATTCAACTAGTTAATGGTAGCTATCAATTGCATGTATTTATATTTTAAACGATTACACTTATCTACGCTGTGTCCTAGCTCCATCTTGTCCGTCTGATTCTTATCTAGGAGATCAACGGTGTGGGCTCGGGGTGGGTTGGTTAGGGTAACCACCCACCCCATCCTCCTGTTTGGTCATTCACTTGCTTCGTCGACAAAAACTAACTCCGGGCTCTGCAACTCTTCATGGTTGTTTTGTGACAGCGTGCAAAGGCTCGGAATTCTTCTGAAATGATGCCCAGTTGGGATAATACAGTTTATTCACTCTTGTCGCAGAGGTTTGATTCAATCCCTTCTATAGCATTTTGCTCATTTGTGGTTTATAGGTTTTCAACTTAAATTTTCCCAGTTTATTTTTTTAAGGCCACAGATTCTACAAGAGTTTTCTTGTAAGGGATTATGATTTTTCCTTCAAATTTCACAAAGGAATCTTCTCCACCTCCTTGCAGGCCCCATCTCAGCTTACATATTTGCACTGTGTTTGGGCATGAAGACTCGAAGGCACACATATCAGGCCAAAATTTTGTCCCACGCCTCCAGATATGGTCCACGACTCCAAGCTCTATGGGTTATATATTTTTGTAGAATTAAACTATCGTTGAAGCTGTTTTTGTGGGTCAGTGACCTTACTTCACTGTCATCGCAATGTTAACAGGTTGGGTAACTGGCCAAAGCCGAAAGACAAGGTTTCTTGGGATTTTCCTCCCATGGCCTCCTTCACGGTATGTTTTAACTAATTCTCATGGCGAAGGGCTTGTTCAAGGGATTCGTCCATAGTCATTGATTATGGCATGCTATATCTCCTGAAGGGTTGTGGGTTTTTATCCGGCAAAATATTTCTCAGTCTTGTCGTAAGTCTTGTCTATTCAGTTTATGGTTTGATGGTTTGAGTGACGCTCACCCCTGCATTTTGTTTCGACCAGAACCTTCGTTTTCTTGATCAACCATTTACAATTTAACTAAGACATTCTTTTTACTTAACAATGGACCAAACTTCATATGGTTGTTTCAGTTTTATGTAGCCTTTAGCCTTCCTTTCGGTAATATATGTCATGGCACTATATCATTGAGCCTAATACTAATGCATGTAATAATTTTGTTCTCTATTGGACTTCCGAGGCTAAATTCGGTTTTGTTTTCGGCATTCAAGACTTTAACAGCATAATCAAAACATAGTATTTCTCTTTCAATATTTAAAGTCCGTTTGTTAATCTTTACTTTCTTGTTGATATATTCAAACTTATATTTCATAACTGATTTCCTTAGAATTTTCAGAGTTTTCCTCCATGGGTATTTTATCTCCGAGTATTCTCTATACAGGTTTTCTACCCTATGGGACTTGAATCCTGACCCTCTCTTTGGGTCCATGTTCTAAACCCTCAGGCGTAAACTTTAGGTTTTTATCTTTAATGTTATTCATATCCCCTCATGGCGCTTCGTGTAAATGGTTCGACTTCTAATTCTATTCGACTATATGTTTTCGGAAAATATATGGCCCATGTTTTGAAATTAATGGATATGATTTCCTATTTCTTATTTACTACATTTGTTAGATAGTATATGTATTTCTCACTTTGTTTTGTAAATTACAAGTTTACTGCATTTTCCTATTTGCAGCAGTCCTATCTGTAATCACGTTCTTGTAATGTATTTGCATAGTTAATTTCTGCATGATTTATATAAACACAGTCACATGCAGTCTTCAAAAAATTTATCATATTAATTCTAAGAGAATAGTAATTAACCCAAATATCCTTACATTGTAATTTTCAACAATAGACTTTTATATTTCCTACTGCTAAAATAGCATGAACCAGAACTCTAAGATACAACAACACCTAATTCCAGATGAAATATTTTTAAAGTTTGATGGTCCTCCCAACCATAACCGAGGCGATTGCGTCCTCAGCTCCCCCCTTGCTCCTGACTAGGGTCTAGGTGCTTCAATGAGACAAGAATTTGGACCTCGGGATTAAATCTAGTCTCTTCTTCTTCTAGGTATTTTCTGAGCTCCACTGGTTTCCTCGCCAGCTCTGGATTAGTCATAGCAACAACCTGTTGCTTCACCGTTCATATCATCTGCACAGAACCTGATTCCTTCTCAGGATTTTCCTATAAATCCTTTCTTTGGAATGTTAACTATCAGAACTGTCGCCACCATTTTACCTTGGCATCTTGGAATCATTTACCAATCATTTACTTCTTCCTTTTACTCAAGAAAAATTATTCATTAACTCTCTTTGAAAATACCAGAGATAATTTATTAAAATATTGTTAATGAATACCCTTATTCGTTACTCATTAAAAGTATACCATAACAAGTATTTAAATCCATAATTAAATTAAACAAGGTGTTACATCTTCCCCCACTGAAGCAAACACCATCCTCGATGTTATTTAATATAAAAGAACATCTTTGGATAGGATTCTTGAATAATATGTTCATCCTCCCAAGTAGCCTCCTCCGGGATAAAGTGCTTCCACTACACTTAAACTTGGGGAATCACTCGCCTCCAGAGCGTTATTTCTCTCCAATCTAGAATATGTTGCGGCTCTACCAGCAAATCGTAGTCCAGTTCTACCTGCATATCACAATTATCATCATTATTTTAAATCATAATTTTTTTTTTGACTCAAGTGTAATTCATTTTTAACTTACATGTATACCCTGCCAATGTATCACATGTTTAGGGTGATATACATAACATTTCAGTAATGATACATGAAACATGTTATGTACTAATATATGGCTTGGTAGAGTGAGTCGGTAGGCCACTGGTCCTATTCTTTCCAAGACTTCGAATGACCCGCAATATCTGGGGCCAACTTGGCACAAGTATTCCTCACAATGTGATTTTCTTTGGTTTAATTCTTATGTAAACATGATCCCGAATCACGAATTCCCGGAAGGTTATTTTCTTATCAGCATACACTTTTTTCTGGTCTTGAGTAACCTTCAAGTTCTATCTGATTTTCTTTAACTCTCGCTCTATTTATTCCAGCATGTCCGGCCCAAGCATCATCTTATTTTCTGGACTGCTCTAGTTTATAGGAGTCCAGCGTTGTCTCCCATACAATGCCTAAAAGGGGCTCATATTAAGGGATTCTTGAAGAAAACTCAACCAAATGTAGATAATCCTCCCATTTTGTTGGTTATTGCATTACATACATGTGCAGCATGTCTTCTAAAATCTTATTCACCCTTTCCGTTTGCCCATCCGTTTGTGGATGATAAGTAGTACTAAATTGTATTTATGTCCCCAAGCCACTAAATAATGTCTTCCAGAATGTCGAAGTAAATTTCACATCACGATATGAAATAAAAACTCAGGGGATACCATGTAATCTAAAAATTTCTCTCATGAAAATAACAACAATTTGTATCGTCTTGTAAGTGGACTGGACAGGGATAAAATGTGCCACCTTATTGAGTCTATCAACTACCAACATAATCAAATCATTATGCCTACTATTATTTGGTAGCCCAGTGGATAATTCAAGGGAAATAACTTCCCACTCCATTCTGGTACTATGATAGGTTGAAGCAATCATGCAGGATGCTGACGTTGAACCTTAATTTGCTGACATTCTAAACACTTGGTCAAATACTTTGCAATGTCATTTCACATTCTAGGCGAGGTATAATATTTTCTAATTGCAGTTAACATTTTCTGATATCATGGAAGTCTTGCATAGGACCTCATGTGATATTCATCCAAAATAATTATTTTCAGATTGTTTTGATTTGGAATATATATTCTTTTGCGGTCGACCAAGAACTGCTTATCATTGAGTTCAAACTCTGACTGCTTCCCTTGCTCTTTGTATGGTTTTTCCTGCCGCCATAAGAACTGGTATTCAGGGTCCTTCTTAGTTGCCTCTAAAATATGTGCTTGAAATTTGAATTCTATTTTATTAAAGTAAAGTTCATAGATGCCATTCAGATTCCTGCTTAATGCATCGACCACCTGGTTCTCTTTACCCTTCACATGCTAGATTACGAAATCGAATTCACTTAGGAAATCATTCCACCTATATTGGTGTGCATTCAAACCAACTTGTTTAAAATAGCTAGTTAAACTGTTGTGGTTGGTTCTCAGCACGAACCTTTTCCCTAGCAAGTAATGCCTCCATATCTATAGTGCATGCACTACCGCAGTTAGTTCGAAGTCATAGGTTGAATACCTTTGCTCATGATCCTTTAGCTTTCTATATTCATATGTTATGGCTCTTCCCTCTTGATTCAATACTACTCCTACATCCTTCTTACAAGAATCAGTACATACCTCAAATGCTTTACTCAGATCTGCTACTTTCAAAACAGGATCAGTAGTTAACAGCTGCTTCAATAACTCGAAACTGTTCTAACATTCTTGAATCCACTTAAAGACTCATACCTTCCACTGCAAGGAAGTAATTGGAAAACATATTTTAGAGAAACCATTGATAAAGCGACGAAAATAGCTAGCGAGACCCATAAATGAACGTATTTCTTCTACGTTCTTTGGGACCCTCCATTCCATGATTGTCTTTATCTTTCCTGGGTCCATGAAAATCCCTTTAGCAGAAATCATGTGTCCCAAATATTTGATCTGTTCTTTAAAGAAGTCACACTTACTAAACTTAGCATGGATCTGATTTTCTCTTAACATTTTCAGCACAATGCGCAAATGCTCCTTGTGTTCTTCCTTATTCTTGGAGTAAATTAATATGTCATCAATAAAAATAAAAATGAATTTATCCAAGTAGGGGTGAAAAATTCCATGCATTAAGCTCATAAAGGTGGTTGTTGCATTCGTTAATCCAAAAGGTAATACTACAAACTCATAACTCATAATGTCCATACTGGGTACAGAATGTTGTTTTTCTTATATCTTCATCCCTAATCCAGATCTGCTGGTAACCTGACCATAATTCAATATTGGAAAACATTGTAGCTCCTTTGACTTGATCGAACAAGTCATTTATACATGGTAGTGGGTTTTTTTTTTTAACAGTCAACTTCTTGAGCTATCGATAATCCATACACATGCACATAGTTCCATCTTTCTTTTTCACAAACAACACTGGTGCTCCCCATGGGGACACACTTGGCCGAATTTAGCCTTTATCCATTAATCCTTGTAGTTGCATCTTTAATTCTATTAATTCAGGCACACTCATCCTCTAAGGAGTTCGGGACACAGGTGCTGCTTCGAGTATTAGTTCTATAGTAAAGTATATATCCCTTTTTGGTGGAAGTCCTAGAATTTCCTTAGGAAACACATCCTGGAATTCTTGCACAGTATGAATATTCTCTAGCATAAAGTTGGAATCCTTTCCATATGCATTTACTTAATTGAGATGTGAATCCCACTTGAATGGCATAAAGTTGGCATCCTTTCCTTATTCATTTACTTAATTGAGACGTTGTAATGGGTCGTAACTGAAATGGTCTCTTAATGCCTTGCAATTCTTGTCGTGTCCCATCCTTTGATTTAAAATAAATAATATTATCCTTACAATCCACTAGTGACCAATGTCTCTCTAGCCAATCCATCCCCAGTAAAATGTCATAAGATCCCAAAGGTAGAATGTTGAGTTCCACAGTGATGTGCTGATCCCCAATACTCAACTCACAGTTTGGTACTTTAGCATTGACCCGCCTTCTTCCCCCTATAGTCAGCTGAACTAACCAAGGATTCTTAAATTTATGGTTCTGCAATTTACAACTTTCAACAATCTGAGGGTGTATATCGCTAAAACTAGCCCAGGATCAACTAAAATAGAAACAGATTGGGTTTGTAACTTACCTTCTAACTCTATCATGGTTGGCTAGGAGCCTGCTTGCCAATTCTCTAGAGTTGCATTGATTCTGGGTATGTCTCAAGCTACATCCCCCATAGTCGATGCCTCTCGCAGATTCTTTTTCTACTTCATTTCTTCCTTGATGAGGACATTTTTTGAAATAATGCGCCTCCCCACACCCCCAACATTATAACAAAGGATTTTGAGATTCTCTAATGTCGAGTATGCTAGAAGCTCCTCACCAGCCCACTTGCTCTTTGATTTACCTTTTCCATTCTGTTTACTCAGCAGATTCCTTACAACATCCTATAGTTTCCAGATCTGTTATTTTTGTTATTGGTGAAACTTTTCTTCCCTTTTCGGGGCGACCAAATTTTTCCAGTCTCTCCCTTATCTTTGGATTGCTGATAGCACATCCATGCTTTCCTTATCCCTTCATCCATATTTTTCAGGTTCACGAATTAAATCTTCTCTTTCATATGTAATGGAAAACTGCTAAAAAATTGCTACACTTTCGCCTTCTCATCGCGTAAATAAGGTAGATATCGTAATAACAAAGTAAATTTCATAACAAACTCATCCACAGACATTCACCCCAGTTTTAGATCATGAAACTCTTGAGACTTTTTATCGTATAAATGTTCAGTCAGATACTTATCTTTGAAATATTGTTGGAACTCATCCCAAGTTACATTTTGGTCTTCCACCCCACGCACATTCTTAACCTCTTCCCACCACATTGTTGCTTTCTCCCACAGTTCGTAAATGGCTAAACGAGTTTTTAGTTTGTTGTTATATTATTATACCTGGAAGTAATTGTTCATGTTTATGATCCAGGCTTCTTCCATTTCTTCAGCTTCTCCGTCAAAGGTGGGAGGCTTAATCTTCCGAAATTCACCCTGCAATTCCACTTTTTGTTTCTTCAACTCTTTTTGTTCTAAAATATTCCTAGATTCAGCCTCATTGTAGGTTTGACTCTTATTACTTTGTGGTGTTCTACTGCCTTCGGGATTATCATGTAGGGGTTGTTCTTGTTCTCCTTCCTCTTGAGTGTCCATCTAGGGACTAGATTTCACATTAGGATTATTTTGTCGTCAGAAAGGATTTTTAATATCCTTTCTTGTTCTCTCATCAATCTTTCATTGTCACCCCGAACCTTGAGCATCTTTGTTGGATTTGCTGCACTATTTCAAGCAACCTTTTTGTCTTTTGTTGTTGATCTGCCAACATTCTGCTTTTTTGTTGGTGTTGGTCTACGCTTATCTGCACCCACATTGACCTCAGGGTTGGTCATAAGATGGGTTTCTCCTGTGTTTTTGGGTGCCTAATGGCTAGATACCCTCCTCATCATAGCTTAGTGCAAATCTGTTCCTGTACTTTTCACAATTCCAACATTTTGAACTTTATGAAAGAAAAAACCGAAATAAAAATGATGACTATCATGTTATTTTTTTGGCCCAACTGGCCCCAGCATGTAACCACGCTTTGATACCACTTGTAACAGCTATACATCTTAAACAATACATTTATAAAAAATAAATAAGTCTTCTAGTATCTTTAGTAATAATTTTCCTATCAAGAGTAATCTAGTTACGAAATTAAAATGCTTTTACTCCACCCATAATTACATCTACCTTCATGTAATATGTCAAGGTACCATTTACATACTCTAATTATATGATTAAGGTCCAACAAAATATACGAAACAATTCCATAAAACAAGGGTTGACATTATTCATTTATACAACATATATGCTCACCCATCCTGATTGGGATTTCTCCCATGGCATGAACTATAGTTTTGTTATGGGATTAATCGACCACATGGTACTTGGTATATCGACGGCGGATTTCTCAGCATTCTCATTTAATTTCTTCATAATTGCAGTACATTTGATTCAACTACTTAATGGTAGCAATCAATTACATGTATTTATATTTGAAACGATTACATCTATCTGCACTCTGTTATGGCTCCATATGGTCTGTCTGATTCTTCCCCAAGAGATTGACAGTGTGGGCTTAGGGTGGGTTGGTTAGGGTAACCACCCACCCCATCCTCCTGTTTGGTCATTCAATCACTCGGCCAACAGAAACCGACTCCAGGCTCTAGAACTCTTCGTCGTTGTTTTGTGACAGCATGCAAAGGCTCCGAATTTGTCTGGAATGCTGCTCGGTTCGGATAATATATTTTATTCGCTAATGTCCCAGAGGTTTGATTCAATCCCTTCTACATCATTTTTATCATTTGTAGTTTATAGGTTTGCAACTTAAATTTGCACAGTTTATTTGTTCTTGGCCACAGATTCTGCAAAAGTTTTCTTGTAAGGGTTTATGAATTTTCCTTCAAATTTCGTAGAGGAATCTTGT
Source organism: Pinus albicaulis (assembly GCA_034641835.2). Taxonomy (NCBI): domain Eukaryota; kingdom Viridiplantae; phylum Streptophyta; class Pinopsida; order Pinales; family Pinaceae; genus Pinus; species Pinus albicaulis. Next base: position 399,922,851 of record CM076582.1, on the reverse strand, counting down.
GTACCTCCTTGCAGGCCCCAACTTGGCTTACATATTTTCACTTCGTATGGGCATGAAGACTCAAAGCTAAACATCTCAGGCCAAACTTCATTCCCACGCCTCCAGGTATATTCCACAACTCTTAGCTTTGTGGGTTATATATTTTTATAGATTTAAAATATCGTTGAAGTTGTTTTCATGGGCCAGTGACCTTACTTCACCATCATCACAATGTTAACAGGTTGGGTAGCTGGCCGAAGCCGAAAGACAAGGTTTCTTGGGATGTTCCTCCTGCGGCTTCCTTCACGGTATTTTTTAACTAATTCTCACGACGAAGGGTTTTTTTCAAGGGATTCTTCCGTAGTCATTGATTATGGCATGTTATATCTCCTACAGGGTTGTGGGTTTTGTCCAGTAGGAGATTTCTCTTAGTCTTGCTGTAATTCTTTTCTATTCAGTTTATGTTTTGAGGGTTTGAGCGAGGCTCACCCCTGTATTTTGTTCCAACCTGAACCTTCGTTTGCTTGATCACCCATTTACATTTTAACTAAGACCTGGTTTTTACTTAATAGTGGACCATAATTTGTATTGTGGTTTTAGTTTTATGTAGACTTTAGCTTGGCTTTCGGTAATATCTTCTATGGCACTATATCATTGAGCATGATACTAATGCATGTAATAATTATGTTCTCTGTTGGACTTCCAAGGCTAAATTCGATTTTTTTGTTGGCATTCAAGACTTTACAAGCATAATCAAAACACACTACTTCTCTTTGAATATTTAAACTCTGTTTGTTAATCTTTACTTTCCTGCTAATTTATTTGCACTTATATTTCATAATTGATTTCTTTAGAATTTGCAGAGTTTTCCTGCATGGGTATTTTATCTCTGAGTATTCTCTATACGAGTTTTATACCCTATGGCACTTGAAGTCTGACCCTCTCTTTGGGTCTGGGTTCTAAACCCTCAGGGGTAAACTTTGAGTTTTTATATTTAATGTTATTCATATCCCCTTAGGGTGCTTCATATAAATGGTTCGACTTCTAATTCTATTCGACTATATGTTTTGGGAAAATCTGTGGCCCATGTCTTCAAAGTAATGGATATGATTTCCTATTTCTTATTCACTGCATTTGTTAGATAGTATACGGATTTCTCACTGTGTTTTGTAAATTACAAGTTTACTGCATTTTCTTATTTGCATCAGTCCTATCTGTAATCACGTTCTTGTAATGTATTTGTGCATCTGTTTTCTGTATGAGTTATATAAACACAGTTGCATGCAGCCTTCACATAGTTTGTCATATTAATTCTAGTAGCACAGGAATTAACCCAAATATCCCTATGTTTTAGTTTCCAATAGTAAACTTTTATATTTCCTACTACTAAAATAGCATGAACCATAAATCTAAGATACAACAGTACCCAAGTCCATATGAAATCTTTCTGAAGTTTGATGGTCCTCCCAACCATGAGTGAGGCGATTATGTCCTCATCTGCCCCCTTGGTATTCACCAGGGTCTAGGTTCTTCAATGAGACAAGAAGTTAGACCTCAGGATTAAATCTAGTCTCTTCTTTTTCTAGGTATTTTCTAAGCTCTGCTGGTTTCCTCACCAACAATGGATTACTCATAGCAACAAACTTTTGCTTCACCCTTCATATCATCTGCACAGAACCCCATTCCTTCCAGGATTTTCCTATAAATCCTTTCTTTGGAATGTTAAATATCATAACCGTCTCCACCTTTTCACACTGGCATCTTGGAATCATGCACCAATCAGATACTTCTTCTTTTTACTCAAGGAAAATTATTCATTAACTCTCTTTGAAAATACCAAAGAGAATATATTAAAATACTATTAACCAATACCATTATTCATTACTCATTAAAACTATACCATAACAAGTATTTAAATCCATAATTAAATTAAACAAGGTGTTACATGCCATCTAGGTAGTGAGGATTATTTTAGTTTTATTAACATTTAATGTATTTACTATTAAAAAAATCCTCAAATTCAGTCCCTCTAAAATTTAGTCCTCGAAAGGATGAATTTTCATAGTGTAATGGTTTAAAAAAACAATTTTTATAATGTAAGCTTTAAAAAAAATTATTTATATGATAAATATATTATTATATTTAATATATTTTTACATATTATTTTAAATGGTTAATTTTTTGTTTTATAAAAAAACAAAATATTTTAAAATAATATGATATTATTATTATGGTATGATCACATTATTTTTAAAGCTTTGAGATGGTTGCAAAGTAATTTTAATATAATATTTATGTTTATTTAATTTATAAATGAAAGAAAAAAGAAAATTTATTTATTCAATTAAGTTTTTAATAATAATAATAATAATAATAATAATTTGTTTTCAAAGTTATTACTAAGTTAAATATCGAATAATTAGTAAATGAGTTTGTTTGTGAAATAAAAGACTTGCTTATCTTTATAAACACATAAAAAAAATATAAACAATAGAAAAAAAGACACAAAAATATATTTAATAATAGTTTTTGTAAAAAAATTAATAAACAAATTTCTACTCTAGCAAAATATTTTCCATTTCAAATTCAATACTTAATAATATTGTAATAATAAAAGCTAATCTACCCTATGATCTTAAGTTTAAATTAATTTTAAACACTGTAATTTTGATGTTACAAAAATATTAAAAATTTATAATAATAGTTATCAAGACAACTATGAAGCTACCATATTATCAATTTTCTTTGTCTTGTTTCAATTTTCATTTAAATATTTTTTATTTGATATTTTTATTTTATTTTATGTAATTGTATTTTTCTTTTAAATTTAAAAAAAAATAAAAAAATTATTTGACATATTTTTTTTCATTTAAAATCTGTAATATATATTAATTATTGTTTATATAAATTGAAAATTTCAAAAAATATAATAATAATAATAATATTTTGATTAAAATTATAATTTTGGATTTTTAACATTATTGTAAAGATACATTAATCTCATATACTTTGAATTCAAGTTTATTTTATAATTTTAATGATTAATATTTATAAAAGAAATAAATTATTTTAATCATGACACAATCTAATCGTTTTTATATTTTATTTTGAAATATACATAAAATATACCATAAATAACATTATGTACTGAAAATCTCTAGTAAAGACACTTAAATTTTGGAATCTAGTAGTTGAATATGCCCAAATACAAATACATTCAGAACCAATTAAATTAGAAAAAAATGTTTAGATTTGAATTAACAATTTCCACTCAAATATTTCACCAAATTAATGAGACTAGTAGAACTAAATTAATAATATAGTTGATATGCTTGGATTGGCATCATTTTTCCTTATAATAATACCAATTAACATATTACAAATATAAAATAATACCAATACATAAATTATAATTATATATTATTTAATAAATAAAATTCATAATATTTTTTTTAAAACAAATTTTTTAAAGGTTTTAAAAAACTAATTAAAGTTTAATAAACCACTCCTTAAACACATAATTTAATGACAACGTTATAATTTGTTTTTACATTCATTGTTATTCTACCTTCGTATATCTTTCTTCACTTATCTCAAGATTGTTTACATATATTTATGTTTTAATTTTAATCTTTTATAACAATGTTTTTTCTATAGTACAAGATTTGTCTAGCTTTAAAATTAGTATTTAATAATGATATTTAACTATTTAAACCATTATAGCATTTCATTAATTGTTTTTTGGAAACATATTATTTTTATGTTGATATGCCTGTCAATGTTAATTTCAAATTGAAATTGAAATTCGAAAAGTGTGAATATCTAATTATTATAAAGTATATTTAGATTTCAATATTTTTATTCTTTTTAATTCAAAGTTAATTTACACTTAGAAATATATCTTTTTTATGTTTACATGCATAATATCATAATGAGATTATCCATCAAATATAATAGAATTAAAACTAAATATATTAACAAAATTTAATAATTCAATCAATATTTTTGAAATCATAAATAAAAGTATCCCTGATGGGGTGTTAGGCTATAAAAGCCACTCGTCACGTGAAACTTAATAGTTGGCTCTTGGTTAAAGTGGAGGAGGGTAGGCCAAAAACCCCTCCACCATGTGGTAGTTAATGTCTCTAAGCTTGTATGTGTGAAAAACTCTCCCTTGTTTGTGTGCATCTAATTTATAATATTTTGAGTTTCAATGGCATCATCGCTTCTTCGGTTAAGCTGCATGGTTCGCGAAATTTTATGCTATTTTTTGGCTCGTCAAGGGACACACACTCCTCTATTCTCATATTTATCCTGGTCACTAGGCTAGGGTGGTGGCCATCTACATTTTTCTCCTCTTGCAAGCCTAATTCGGTAATCTCTCTTTCCTTCCTACAAACTATGAAACTTTCCCTCTCCTTCATACGTCAAAGGGCATGTCGTTTGAGGTTTTGGCTAGTTCTGTGTTTCATTGCTCTATGTTCTCTTGGTTTCTCACCTTCACCTTTCGATTGGTGCCTCTTGGGTCCTTTGTATTTTGTGTTTGTTGCTTGTTAAAATTGGCTTCGGGTCTCCTGGTGGTTTTGTTTTCGTTTGGGTGGAAGATTTGGTACAAGTGTGGTGATGGTATTCCAGTGTTATCATCCCTTGCTTCTTCCCATTTGAGGCCACCAGTAATAGACCTCCTTTTGGTGTTGCCTTATGGCTCTGGTGTCGATCTGGATTCAGGCAGCTCGCTTTTATAATTGCTCTGGTGTGTTGTTTTCTAGTCACCTTCTAGCCTTTCCTGTTGATGATTCATCCGCTTGTTCTAGTCTAGTTTGTTTATTGCCTTGTGGTGAACTTCCCGTGTGGTGCATTTTTGTGTCAGATTCCCTTTCCCTCTTAGTATGCGGTACTTGTTGGCAATATTTTTCTTGTGTTCTATAATATTAAATTGATTGTCCTTGATGGCAACTCTCTAGCAAAGGACGAAGAAACTATCTGTATGAAGAATCTCAGTAGTCTCTCAGAATTTTTGTGCAACAGATTGGTTATTTTTAATATGTCATAATGTATACGTAGGTTTGTAAAGGCCAAGTCGCGTATGCACGCGGATAAGTACGCCCCAAGTTGCGTATGCCTATTTGTGCTCCAAAATTATAATACCAGGGGGCTTTACCATGGTATTAGCCCATAGTATTGAGCGTTGTATTATCTATTTGATTTCATCCAGGATTACTATCAGCAGTTGAGTGGTTTTGACTCATGGTATTGGTAAAAGCTAAATCTATATAAGGAAAAGAATATCATAGTGCAAGGTGTGCATGTGTAAGGGTTGTTGATGAGTAAATTTCTCTAAGAAATATCTGCATGGATGAACTCTGTTCTTAAATGATAGATCTGAATCTATGATGCACCCATGGATATAATAATGGTTCAAGATCTCTAGATCTGATGATGATGAATCTCTAGAATGACCTACTAAAGGAATGATGAAGAACTGGCGCAAGTCTACTGAAGAAAATGAATAAATCTGGGTAAGTTTTATAGATCTGGTCTGTTCTGCAAAATTTATTTTTTAGATTTATACGCTAGTTGGTTTCAACAAAAGCACGTATATACGAGGGTTCACTTCATGAAAAGCGTGTATGGAAGTTAGGGTTTTCTGAAGAATAAAATACACAGAAGTATACGTGGGTTGATGTGAAGGAAAGTGTGTATGTACATGGCTTCAGTGAAGCAAAGTAGTATATGCTATTTGAATCAATGACTGTTCAGGGTTGAGTTTGTATCTGCATATCTATTCTGAAGTCTGGGTTATTTTTGAAGTTCTCGTCACAGTGTTTTCACTGTTCTAATTGAAGTGTTGGGCAAAGTTTATGATTGTTGATAAAGGGTTGTGTTGAAGCTGTTTGATCCAATATGAAAATTGAAGAAACGTGGTTTTCATTCAGTCTGAGGGTTGAAGCCTTCAGTATGGAAGTAGAAGCTTGCTGCCAGTAGAAGCTGGTGTTATGTTCAGGGGGTTGAAGCTCCCTTCGAGGAGTGGCTGGTAAATGAGATCAGGGGTTGAAGCTCCCTTCCAATAGTAGCTGGTAAACGAGTGAAGGTTGCAGCCTTCTGCAGGTAGAATCCTACGTACTGATATGATTCTGCATCAATACAATGTTGTAAACCTTTTTCCATATAATAAATATTGAAGACGGAGACGACAGTAGAGGGGGTTTTCTCCCGAATTGGGTTTCCACCTTAATTACTGGTGTTCATGTGTGTTCCACTTATGTGATGTTTTATACTACTATTACTGCACATATTTCCTATTTATCTAACCTGATGCATAACTGCTAAATCTGTTTTAAAGTATGTTTCTGAGATACTTTATAAACTAGAAATTTATATCAGTATACGCGAGTTTCTTTCAACATATCTGCGTGTATACATGAGTTCATTTCATAAAAGCCACGTATGGAATTCTGCAAAATAAAAATCTGAAGTCAATTATAAGCTCTAAATACTGATTCACCCCCGCCCCCCTCTCAGTATTTTTCCCAAAAATTGGTATCAGAGCAGGTCCTTCTGAAGAAGCTTAGCACCTAGGAGGAAGATCATCCAAGATGAGCAATCAAGATGGGACAGCATCTATCAAGCCTCCACTCTTCAACGAAAACAATTTAATCTTCTGAAAAACATGGACAAGATCCTATCTTCATTCTCTTGGAGCAGATGTATGGGCTATTGTTGAAGGAGGTTATCAATGTCCAACCTCAGTTCCAATAGATGCAACGACAAGAAATAAATATGAAACAAATTCAAAGGAAGTCAATGCACTATTGGGGATTCTAACGGAATCAGAATTAGTCAAGGTCATGCAGTTGAATATAGCAAAGGAAATATGGGACAAAATAATTATAAGCTATGAAGGTGATACAAAGGTAAAAAGTGCTAAACTCCAAACTCTTAGAATTCAATATGAAAATATAAGGATGCATAATGAAGAGAGCATTGCCAATTTATTTTTACGTCTAGATGATATTGTAAATCGTATGAGAAATTTGGGTGAAACCATAACTGATACTACTCTGGTTGGAAAAGTTTTAAGATCTCTAACTTCAAAATTTGAGTCAAAAGTGTTTGCTATTGAAGAGAAGCAAGATCTTCAAAGTCTTACTATTGTTCAAATTCATGGAATTCTAACTACATGTGAAATGAGAAAAGGAGGATCATCTGAAGTCAAAGAAGCCATATTTAGATCTTCTACAAAAGGAAAAGAAGTACAAGAAACAAAAGGATCAAGGTATGTTTCAGAAGAAGATGAGGTAAATTTTGTAAAGAAGCTCCAACTTGGCACTGGAATGTTTAGAGGTAAGCTTCCTTTCAAAGTTTCTGCTTGTGGAAGAGTTGGTCATTATGCTACTAAGTTTCCTCATAAAGAAACACATGAAAAAGGAAAGGAAATAGCAAGAATAAATAAGAGTCGGTTTAACACTAGAAAAAGTTATTATACTCATGAATATAGTGATGGGTTATTAGACATTGAGGAAGAATTTGATCAAGATCTTAGACTTCTCATGGCATTTGAAAAAGTGTCTAGCGAAGAAAATGATACCTTTATGGATGCTCTAGAAGACAATGATTTTCTTGAAGAAATCAATCAGCGCAAAATACGTTTGGAAGAGAACAAAATATCCATAGAAACTCTAAAAAATTGGCTTGAAGAAAAGGAGAGACACAATGAGAAATTAGGATGTGAAGTAGTAAGTCTAAGAAAAGAAATTGAGAAAGTAAAGACTTTGAATCTTAGATTTTCTAAAGGATCTAAAACCTTAGATGAAATTATCAAGGTACAAAGTTTTCCTATTATGAAGACAGGTCTTGGATATGTCGAAGAATATTCTCAGTCTTTAGCACCAAACTATCTAAAAGCAGCTACAGCCAGCCTACAACATTCTGCTGCTCAACAAGGACAAAAATAAACTTTACAGATAAAGCATGATCATCTCAATACAAAGAACACTATCAAGAATACCCTTCAGAGAAATATCAACCAACAGGTAATCACAAATAGAAGGTTCCATGATCGCAGAAATCTCTTTTTCAATGGACAGTGTTTTTCATGTCATAATTTTGGTCATAAAGTTGTATGATGTGTTGCATACAAAACCATCATGACTAGAGAAGCAAGAAAGAAAAGAATTGATACTGGAGTAAAGAAGAATACATATAACAACTTTTCTTCTCTTCAAAATGAAATTGAATGTTCTTATTGCAATAACTTTGGTCATGAAGAATCTGAATGCAGGAGAAAATTTCAGCCAAAAGAGCATATGCCCTCAACTTCCAAAGTATGGAGAAAGAAAGAATTACAATTTGAGAACTGTGGCATAGCTTTATTTGCATAAGGAGAAGAAAATCAATGGTACATTGATAGTGGATGCTCAAAACACATGACAGGTGACAGAAATAAACTTCTTGCATACAATGCTCTAGAAAGAGAAAAGAATGTTACTTTTGGAAATGATACTCTTGCTGTTATTAAGGGAAAAGGTTCTGTTTTTTTAAGGGAAAAGGTGAAAGCTAACAATGTTATGTATGTGGATGGATTAAAGCATAACCTATTAAGTGTAGTTCAAATGTGTGATCAAGGAACTGAAGTTGTTTTCAGCTCAAAAGAATGTGTGGTACATGATCTTGATACAGGAAAAACAATTATAAAAGGAAATAGAACACCAAGCAACTTGTATGTATTGAAAAGATGTAAAGAAAAATGTTAGTTGGCTAAATCTTCAAAAAATTAGTTATGGCATAGAAGATTGGGGCATTTGAACTTCTCTCAAATCAACAAATCTAGCAGACTCAATGTTTTTTGTGATCTTCCCAATATTACTCTGCCTGAGAGTACCATATGAAAGTCTTGCTAATTCGGTAAGCAAATCAGAGTGAAATTTAATGCCAAAGAAGGATCAGAAAGTAAGCCTCTTGAACTTATTCATATTGATATATGTGGACCTATGAGAAAAAGGTCACCCCGTGGAGAACAATACTATATTCTGTTTATTGATGATTTCTATAGAATGTGTTGGATTGGGTTGCTAAAACACAATGATGAAGCATTCGAAAAATTTCAGATCTTCAGAGCATTGCTTGAAAATGAATTAGATCTAAAAATCAAGCGTCTTAGATCTGATCGAGGAGGTGAATATATATTAGCTGAATTATTTGATTTCTGTGAACAACATGGCATAAAAAGACAGTTTTCTGTAGCTGGTACCCCACAACAAAATGGCGTAGCAGAAAGAATGAATAGAATAGTTCAACAGATGGCTCGAGCTATGCTTGATGATTCAGGAGCACTGGACACATTTTGGGGAGAAGCAACACATACTGCTATAAATATTCTTAACAAAGCACATGTTTGTGTAAACAGTGATAAAATTCCATATGAGTTCTGGGATGGTAATCTTCCCATTGTAAAGCATTTTAAAGTTTTTGGAAGCAAATTTTTTATCAAGAACAATGATGAAAAACTTGGCAAGTTTGAACCTAGGGCAGATGAAGGAATATTTCTTGGTTACGCTTCTAGAAGTAAAGCATATAAATGCTACAATAAAATACTTCGGAAGATTGTTGAATGCATTAATGTCATAATTGATGAATCTCTCTCAACTCCAAAAGGGGTAATACAAACAACAAATGAAGATGATGATGATGCATATCTTCCTGCATCAAATAGAGATAATATAGAAGGTGAACCCAATGAAGTAGAAGAAGGAGATCTATCTGAAAAGGCTCCATCCAGGTATGTTTAAAAGAATCAACCAGAATCTCAAATTTTGGGATAAAAGGGATCAGGTGTCCAAACAAGAAGAACTCTTTTAGGGTCTACTAGCTATCTAGCATTTTTATCCACCATTGAACCACAGAATGTCAATCAAGATAGAAAAGATGAATGTTGGATTCAAGCCATGAATGAAGAACTTGATCAAATTGAAAAGAATCATACCTTGGAACTAGTTGCAAGACCTCATGATAAAAATGTTATTGGAACAAAATGGATATTCAAAAACAAGTTAAATGAAAATGGAGATGTTATTAGAAACAAGGCTAGAATTGTTTGTAAAGGGTATTATCAACAAGAAGGTATAGACTTTGAAGAAACATTTTCTCCTGTAGATAGACTTGAAGCCATCAGAATGTATCTTGCTTTATCAAGCTTTCAACAAATCAAAGTTTATCAAATGGATTTTAAATCTTCTTTCCTCAATGGTGATCTAGAAGAAGAAGTTTATATACAACAACGAGAAGGATTCATTTTGGGCAATGATGAAAAATTTGTTTGTAAACTTAAAAAGGATTTATATGGTCTCAAACAAGCTCCAAGGGCATGCTATTATCTTCTTGACAAATATCTTCATCAACAAGGATTTTCAAAGGGTTTTGCTGATAGAAAATTATACACAAAAAATGAAAATGATAAACTATTGATTGCGGTTGTATATGTTCATGATATAATTTTTGGAAGTAATGAAGAGTGCATGAGTCAAAAATTTGCTTCTGTTATGCAACAAGAATTTGAAATGTCTTTACTTGGGGAAATAAAAAAAATTCTTGGCTTACAAGTGCAACAAGCAACCGATGGCATATTTTTATCTCAAGCAAAATACCTCAAGCAAATTTTGAAGAAGTATGGGATGGAAGACTGCAAACCTGTAAGTACACCAATGATAACTGGGTGTAACCTCAGTTCTCATGATGATTCTCCTGCAGTGAATCAACCTGAATACAGATCGATGATTGGAATTATACTTTATCTAACCGGGACAAGACCAAACATTATGCATGCAGTTGGGATTGTTGGACAATTCCAAGCTAATCCAAAAGAGTCTCACCTTCAGGCTGTCAAAATAATATTCAAATATCTACAAGGATCTCAAGACTTTGGACTATGGTATCCAAAGAATGTTGATCTCACTCTTCATGCTTACACAGATGTAGATTGGGTTGGAAATTTTGATGATCGGAAGAGCACTAGTGGTGGTGCATTCTATATGGGGCCCCGATTAGTATCTTGGTTCAGCAAGAAGCAAAGTTATATTGCCTTATCTACAATAGAAGCAGAATATGTGGCTGTCGCATCTGTTGCACACAACTTCTTTGGATGATGCAGACCTTACAAGACATTCAAATCACATGTTCACCTCCCATATCCATTATGTGTGATAATACAAGTGCCATCATTATCTCAAAGAATCCTGTTATGCATTCCAAGACCAAGCATATCCCTATCAAGTATCACTTCTTACATGAACAGGTGCTTGAAAAAAAGGTGAAATTGGAGTATGTACCCTCCAAAGAACAAGTTGCTGATATATTTACTAAACCTCTTCCCAGGGAAGCATTCAAATATCTCAGAAAAAAAAATGGGAGTTGTCTCTACCGCTCAGAAGATCAGATCTTCTTAGATTTAGAAGATTAAATTTGATACGCGGATTTCATAAAGGACAGTCGCGTATATATGTGAGTTTATATACATAAAACCATGTATGGGTTTTTGCTGGCACATTTTTCTTTTGGGTCAGCATTTTTAGAATAGTTGCGGTGTTGTTGGGTATCTCTGGTGATGTTCGAGTTCCCACATTTCTGTTCCATTCTCTAATATTTTTTTTATGAAGATGCCTTGATGATTTGATGTTGAAATTATTTAGGGTGCACAAGCTAAGGGGGAGCACTTGTCCTGTGGGAAAGGACGCATTATTGAAATTTTAAGTGTTTGTTGTGGTCTGATCTCATGTTTGATATTTATTGGTCTTGTTTATAAAAATTCATTTGATAAAAAGGACATGTTGAGATCTATGATGTAAATTGTTATATTCAGTCATATAAGGACTTGTTCCAATTTGTAAACCCACTTGGTTGGGTAGCTCATTCAAAATTTGTACACCCACTTGGTTGGGTAGCTCAGTCAAATATGTAAATCCACTTAGTTGGATCATTGATGCAAGTATGAGTAAATTGTAATAGGAAATGTCATACTCGATTGAAAATTCATGTAATTCATTGAAAAATATTTCTGAATATTCAAGCATGATCTCAGAGGGAGCATGGTAATTTCTATACAAGAGATGTTTATCTGCCCTTTGCCCTTGATGTCAAAGGGGGAGAATTTTGAGGATGGTTGAATACATATGCCTCATGTTTTAATGATTATGGTTTCCATCAAGTCCAAAGGGGGAGATTTTTGGCAATATGTTTCTTTTGTTCTATAATATTAAATTGATTGTCCTTGATGGAAACTCTCTAGCAAAGGACGAATAAACTATCGGTATGAATAATCTCAGCAGTCTCTCAGAATTTTTGTGCAAAATTCTATTGGTTATTTTTAATATGTGACAATGTATACGCGGGTTTGTAAAGGCCAAGTTGCATATGTACGCGGAGAATTACGTCCCAAGTCGCGTATGCCTGTTTGTGCTCCAAAATTATAATACCATGGGGCTTTACCATGGTATTAGCCCACAGTATTGAGCGTTTTATTATCTATTTGATTCTGTCCAGGATTACCATTAGCAGTTGAGTGGTTTTGACTCATGGTATTGGTAAAAGCTAAATATATATAAGGAAAAGAAGATCATAGTGCAAGGTGTACATGTGTAAGGGTTGTTGATGAATAAAGTTCTCTAAGAAATATCTGCATGGATGAACTCTGTTATTAATTGATAGATCTAAATATATGATGCACCCATGGATATAATGATGTTTCAATATCTCTAGATCTGATGATGATGAATCTCTAGAATGACCTACTGAAGGAATAATGAAGAACTGGTGCAAGTCTGCTGAAGAAAATGAATAAATCTGGGTAATTTTTATAGATCTGGCCTGTTCTACAAAAATTATTTTTTAGATCTATATACTAGTTGGTTTCAACAAAAGCGCATATATATGCGGGTTCGCTTCATGAAAAGCATGTATGGAAGTTAGAGTTTTCTGAAGAATAAAATACAGAGAATTATACGTGGGTTGATGTGAAGGAAAGCACGTATGTACGCAGCTTTAGTGAAGCAAAGCAACGTATGATATTTGAATCAATGATTGTTCAGGGTTGATTTTGTATATGCATATCTATTCTAACGTATAGGTTATTTCTGAAGTTCTCGTCACAGTGTTTTCACTGTTCTAATTGAAGTGTTGGGAAAATTTTATGATTGTTGATAAAGGGTTGTGTTGAAGCTGTTTGATCTAGTATGAAAATTGATGAAACGTGGTCTGCAGTGGGTCTGAGGGTTGAAGCCTTCAGTATGGAAGTGGAATATTCTTACCAGTATAAGTTGGTGTTATGTTCAAGGGGTTGAAGCTCCCTTCGAGGAGTGGCTGGTAAACGAGATCAGGGGGTTGGATCTCCCTTCCAGTAGCAGCTGGTAAATGAGTGAAGGTTGCAGCCTTCTGCAGGTAGAAGCCTGCGTACTGATATGAGTCTGCATTAGTACAATGTTGTAAACAGTTTTCCATATAATAAATATTGAAGACAGAGACGATAGCAGCGGTGGTTTTCTCCCAAATTGGATTTCCACCTTAAATACTGGTGTTCATGTGTGTTCTACTTGTGTGATGTTTTATACTGATGTTACTGCACATATTTCATGTTCATCTAACCTAATGCATAACTGGTAAATCTATTTTAAAGTTTGTTTCTGAGATACTTTATAAACTAGAAATTTATATATCAGTATACGTGAGTTTCTTTAAGGATATCCGCGTGTATACGCGAGTTCAGTTCATAAAATCTCTGTATGCCATTCTACAAAAGAAAAAGTTAAAGTCAATTATAAGCTCTAAATACTGATTCACCCCCCCCCCCCCCTCTTAGTATTTTTCCCAACAATACGGTTTGTTTGGCCTCTAATGGAAGGTGTCAATTTGTTTGGCCTCTCAATTCTTTTTTGTGTGATACCTGGTTCATTTCAGTGGCCATTGGTTCATTTTTGGGTATTTCCTTTGGGGCCCCAACTTCTTACTGATCTTCAATATGAAGCTTAGGTTGCACTACTCACATTCCCTAGCTCAAGCAAAGGTGGAAGGTTCATATGCTCTTGTAGGTGCTCAGGGTGGAAAAGAAAATGAGGGAGGTGGAAGCTCCTAGCAGGGCACTAGTTTAATGCGTGGTGTTGGGTGTGGGGGTAACAGAACTTGTAAGGGGCATAGGTCTTCAACCGACTCCATGATGGGTAGAAGCAACATAAAATTAATTCAAATTGGTCGTGGTGTTAGTAGAGGTGGGAAAGGATTGGGCCGCGGTCGTTCTATTACCTCTCAGGGACAGTGAAACAATTAGGTTCATGCAGGTTCAATAGGTCGTGCTCCTTCTAGGTGTCTCGAGATTTCCACGGTGATTCAGGAGCTAGTTAAATTTGTCACTGTGTTATGAAATCAACTCACAAAAGAGAGAAAATATATATCAAAGACTTGAGAAATAACCTTTTTGAGGGGAAAACCTATTTTACATTACATAAATGAACAATTCTTGGATGATACAAATGATAAGACCTTGTTTATATATATAGGAGTCTAAGGGGTCACAATATAATTATAGCCTACATAAAAATAATAACGTAAGGGAACAACAATAACAATAATGGGATTTTATGGGGCACAATAATAATAGTATGGGGGCTACATAGGCACAACAATAAAAATAAGGGGGCTACACTAACAATAATGATAAGGGGGCTACACTAGTATTATAGGGGCCTAACATTCCCCTCTCCTTCAAGAAAGTGGTGTCCTCAACGCTTGAGTAATTCTAGATGCTTCTATATAAAATTATCATCCTCCCATGAGGAATATTTAGTGGGTAAATTATTCCACTTAATGAGATACTGTAAAATTGATCAATAATGTAGTCATGAGATTCTTGTTTTCATGACTATTTTAGGCTTAAATATGGTTTTTCCTTCTTCTTCAAGTTTTGGAAACACCGATTGAACTGGAATTTTGTCACCAATAGCCTTCTTTAAGCATGAATGATGGAAAATTGGGGGTACTTGAGAAGTTGCAAGTAGCTCCAATTTGTATGCTGCATTACCAATATTTTTTAACACCATGTAAGGAACGTATTACTTGGCGATAACATATTATCCTTATTAGCTTGCTTGAGGGACATTTTTTTGTATGGTTGTAGCCGTAAAAATAACCAGTCGCCTACATCAAAACTTATTTCACTGTAATGTTGATATTCCTGTTGTTTCATTGGATTATGCGTGAGAGTGAGGTTATCCATTAAGAGTTGTGGAACTTATTGTTTATGTCTGATGTGATCTTCCACCACTTTAACCTTATAATTTTCTCTTAAATATGATGTGATGGATGGTGGACGATATCCATAAAGTTCCACAAATGGGGTCATTTTTGTTGCAATATGGAAGGAAGTGTTATACCATTATTCAGCTAGAGTTAACCACTTGACCCATTATGTTTGTTTATCAGATACAAAGCAACAAAGATATTCTTCCAAACCATTTTTCACTATCTCAATTTTCCCATCAAATTGAGGATGATAAGATGAACTATGAGCTAATTGAGTGCCAAGAAAAGAAAATAATTTCATCTAAAATTTCCAGTGAAAATGGGATCTTTGTCACTTACTATAGTCTTTGGATTTCCATGAAGCTTTTGAATTATTTCCATAAATACATTAGAAATTGTACTAGACTTAAAAGGATGATATAATGCACAAAAGCGTGTATACTTGGTAAGTTTTTCAACTACCACCATGAAGACACTCTTTCCTTCAGAATTTGCTAAACTTGTGATAAGATACATTGAGAACTCCTCCTAACTCTAACTTGGAATGGCTAAAGGTTGTAAGAAACCTGGGGTCTTGATTGCATCAACTTTATTTTTTTGGAAAACAGATTCTTCCACAAACTTGTGTATATCATATTTAAGGCCATCCCAAAAAATTCCATCTTAGCCCTGTGGTAATTTTTTAAAAATCCCTAGTTTCCTCCTATGGTAGAGGTGTGCAATTCCAAATGAATATTTTGTTTGTGTTGGGAATTCTTAAAACAATATAAGCGATCTTTGTACCATAATGAATCATTTTTCCAACTAAATGTATCATATGTGCTAGGATCTTACTGTAACTTTTGAATTATTTTCCACACCTCTTCATCATTCTTCAATTCATCCCTTTCTTTGGATATCCACTTAAGTTGGATAATAAACATGGTACAAAGAAATGCTTCCAAATCCTCATCCTTTCTTGAGAGTGCATCTACAACAACATTTTTCTTCCCTTTTTTGTAGATGATTTAAAATTCATAACCCAACATATTTGTGACCCATTTTTGTTTCTCTTCTGAAGATAATATTTGTTCCAAAAGTTATTTAAGGCTATCATGATTTGTTTTTACCTTGAAGTGTCTTCCCATTAAGTAAGATCTCCATTGCATTAGTGCATGTAGTATTTCTAACATTTCCTTCTGATAAATAGGTTTGCGTAAATAATTTCATTTTATTGGAAAAATTTCAAAAGAAATGATTCTTCCTTCTTGTATTAAAACAAAACCAATTCCATTTCCCGAGGCATCACATTCCATAATAAAGGTTTTCGTGAATTCTAGCATAGCTAAGACAAGTTCTTAGCATATTTCCTCTTTAAAATGTTCAAAGTCCTTAGTTTCTTCTGGAGTCCAAGAAAATGAATATTTCTTCAGTAATGTTGTTATAGGTGTCGTTATTCTCCCATAATTCTTAATGAGCTTATAATAATACCCTGTCAACACAATAAATCATCAAAGATGCATTATGGTTGTGAGGATTTTCCATTCCTTAATGAATTTAATTTTGTTAAGCTCCACCTTAACACCCTCATGAGATACAATATGACCCAAATATTCCATGTCTTGTACTCCAAAGAAAAATTTGGAGTTTTTTGCATATAATTGTTTCTCCTCCAATAGTTTGAGCACCTTCTCAACATGTTGAACATGATCCTTCCAAGACTTGTTGTAGATTATTATATCATCAAAAAATAATAACAAAAATATTCTAAGGAAGGGTCTGACAATGGAATTCATCAAACCTTGAAATGTGGAAGGTGCACTATTAAAGCCAAAAGGCATGACAAAAAATTCATAATGACCTCATGAGTTATAAATGTTGTTTTCAGAATTTCTTTAGTCTTCATTCTAACTTGATGACATCCTGATCAAAGATCCAGCTTGATGAAGTCAATTACTCCATGTAATTCATCCAAAAAATTCATCAATGATGGGGAAGGGAGATTTATATTTAATAGTGCCAGATAGAGGAAGAAATTCAATTCCTTGGCTATCTTACAATGAATAAAAATATGGGTACTAACCGAATCAATCAATAATATTACCTTTTCTTCATGATATATCCTTCTATATTGATATTTTACGAAGTGTTAATTCCTTCCAATGTATTACAAGATATGGTCGGATTCATTTCTTCTTTCTATGGGGTTGGTTCCTGGTGTATATCCTCTTCTTTTGATGTTTCTTGTTCCTTTTCTTCCTCCTCTTCACAATCTATGTAAAATAGTTTCTTCTCATTTCACTTATGCCGTTTAGTGTATTTTCTATCACAACTATAACAAAGCCCTTTTACTCTTTTTTACTCCAATTTTTGTGGTGTCAACCTTGTAGGTTTTCCAGTTCTAGGATCAACAACACTTCCATATTTATAGTTGTTATTGGTAGACTTCCTTGTTTCCATAATTTTTCTTTCAAATTTTCTTGCCACCCTGAATGCCTTCTCTAATGAATCAGGTTCCCAAAGGTAAACCTCATGTTGGATGTTATCCTTTAAAGTCCTTATGAATACATCAATCCTATGCTTCTCAGGAATATATGTTACCATGATATTCAATTTTTGGAATTCATTAATGTGCTCCACCATTGAACCCTTTTGTTTCAAATTTATCATTTGGGTAAAGAAGATGATTATCTTTGTATCCTCATAATGTGCTATCATTTCCTCCATAAAAATTGACCAAATGACAAGTGGTTTACAAGAACAAATCCATCGATACCATACAAATTGATTGGGTTCTAAATATAAAGTTGTGATGTGTACCAGATCCTTTCCATCAAACTTCCTCATATCGATCTTTGGGATGTGGTGTTTCTTAAACCCAACATTAGAGTATCTAAAATCATAGTTCATATTCATATTGTTCTCATCATGATTTTCATGGATTACCTTATCACCACAGGGAAGCATTTATTGCAACAAATTTATCAAACCTTACTTCAAACCTTTCATGAATGATTTCAAACTATCTATGTCATATTTGGTTTCTCTTTATGACAGTGAAATTTTTTGCATTTGGTCCCGTAATTTTGATATATAATGTTGCAATTATTCCTCTTCATGCATCATAGTAGATATTTCTTAGGGCATAATGGGTGTTGAATTATTTTTTTGGATACATTTAAAAAAAATATTGATATTTGTGCCTCAATATTCCCTTTGAATCACTTCAAAATGATTTTTCAATCAAAATTTATGCAAACTTTAAAAAATACACACAATTTGCTTACTTTTTGGAGCTCGATATTGGAATTGTTGTATCTATGTAAATTTGGTTTTCCAAGGTATGAAATTCGGTCCTTTGGTAGCCCTATGAATCTTCTTTCCAATGCCACAAGCCAGACCAATATTGGATTCCTCAATAAATATGTATTCCAGATCTCCCGCGATGACCTCATTATGGACTTGCTTAGTATATCAAATTATTACGGGATGCCAAGGGTCACTGTTTCAACATTCGGCACTAAAATTTCTACAGGACAAAATAAATTCTATGTAATTTCAGCCACTTCTTACGAAATTCAAATCTTAGGCCTAAAAATAAATTTATGATCAATTTCCCTAGGTCACCTATTTGAGATGGAATCTTGGAGCCTGCAAAAACTCTAACTTCCTCGGATCATATCTCTGAAAATGTAATGAGCCAGTATTTCAGCTCCATGTGGTTTGAATTTCTACTTCTGAAGCCTTGTAGAACAAAATTTATATTTAAAATGTGACGATGACCTGTTTGAAGCAAGGAAACCCTAGAATCCAAAGCTATGATACCAAATGTTATGGAACCAACTCACAAAATAGAGAAAAGATATATCAATGACTTGAGAAATAGCCTCTTCAAGGGGGAAATATCATTTACATTACATAAATGAGAAATTCTTGGATGATACAAATGACATGGCCTCCTTTGTATATATAGGAGTCTAAGGGGTCCCAATATAATCAAAGCCTACATAACAATAATAATGTAAGGGCACAAAAATAGCGATAGTGGGCTTCTATGGGGCACAACAATAATAAAATGGGGACTATATGGCCACAACAATAATAATGATGTGGTTATACTAATAATAAAAATAAGGGGGCTACACTATTATTATAGGGACCTAACACGTTACTCCATTGGAAGCTCTGGATATAGCCTGAAGGAAGGTGCATGAGGTCATTATGGCCGAAATTGAACAACTCTAATACTTCTAATACCATGTTCATGAGAGAATTATGGTTTTTCTGGTGCGGGAAAAATGCTTTGATAGAGAAAGTTGAAAAGTTGGAAGCTTGGCTTGCTCACCTTGAGAATCATGTCAATTTCATATATCTCCCTCCTCTTCCTCCAGGAACGAGGCTAGATAATCCTGCTTCAATTACCTCTAACGACTCATTATGATTACTAGTTTCCTTCGTGTTCTTTGAGTTTTCTAGTATGTTAGGCCTCTAAGTTTATGTGCCTCTCATCTGGGAATTTTTCTTTTTGTATGTTGTATGGTTATCACATTGGTCAACAAACCTGGTCAAGATGAGACCACTTGCATTTTTTCATCTCTATATATGTTTTTTGATTAATAGAAAATTTTTGACTTACAAAAAAAAAATCATAAAGGAAACTATTTTACTACCATAATATAAATAAAATAAAATTCAAATCAATAATTCAAATAAAAAAAGTTGAAAACTTAAAAAATATATAAATTAATCACTATATTACTCCATCCAAAAAATGGAGAGTTTAAAACTTATCATGATTCAAATCAAATTTATTTCTTTTATATAGTTTAAATTATTGGAATTATGATATTTCAATAATGATCTTAATAAATAAAACCTTTCCATCTTATTGTTTTTACTTTAATTTAGCTATTAATTACTTTTTGCATAAGACGTGGGTGCTAAGCAACAAAGTTTCGTATTATACTTGTTAACCTACTAGAAATAACTTATGAAAATTGGCTTTCCTATTTTATTGTTTTGTTTATATATATTTATGTATATATCTTCATATGGCTCCAAATTTTTATACTATTACATTATTAAATTAAAAATAAATTTCTATTAATGTTATAGAAATATAACTTGAAGTTTTGTTGTAGTTCAAGTTAGAAAAATTATAATCTACATTGATCAATGTTATATTAATAGTGATAAATAGGAAAACTGAATCCTATAGACATAGAACTAATAAATTGAGATGTGAAGTGGACAAATTAATTGGATTATGGTGGGATTAAACAATTTTCCTGCAAAGCTTATGAATAATAAATCAATACATAAATATCTAAAAGTCATGCATGAATATTGCAACCATATCATAAATTATGACATAAAGTAGGTGAGACACAAAAGGCTACAATACTAACATCAAATTATTTGAAGAATAGCCTTTTAATGATATTGAAAAATAAATATTTATTTTTCTAATTAAACATTATAATTTTCATTGGTCAATGCTAAACTAATAGTGATCAATAAAGATCAATTGCTATTATAAAAAGAATAATAAGGATTCACCCAAGGCCCAACTAGAGTATTGATTAGTTTGAGGATATGGAATACACTATCAAGGTGGTTTATCAGCTAGATTTTCAAGGCATGCACAAGAAGAGTTTGGATCCCATTGTGCGAGTGGTTTATCAACTTACTTAACAAGCACTGAGTGGTTTATCAAAGTCCTCAATAAGCACTTAATGATTTATCAGCTGCATTCAACAAGTGTCATAGTGGCTCAACTTACTTGCCTAATGGTTTATTAGCCTTCCAACAAGCACCCAATTGGTTTATCAACCCATTCAACAAGAACGAAGTGGTTTACTAGCTTATCCAACAAGCACTTAGTGGTTTATCAACTTACTCATCAAGCACTAAATTATTCAACTCTCCATTGGGCCTCTCACTTACTAATCAGACACAAACACATGAACCATGTCTCATTACAATCACAAGGAATGTTTTTCCCAACCATAAAGCACTAATTTAGGGATGTTCTTCTTCTGCAAATGTTCAAGTTTTTTTCCTACCACATGTTTTCTCCCAGCCACATAGCACTAGTTTAGGGATGTTCTTTTCTGCAACTCCTCAATTGTTTTTCTATCCCACATTTTCTTCAAGTTGATTCTCATTTGGTTATCTTTTGTTCCCATTTTCTTGGTTTCATGTTGATTTCCGTTCCCATATAAATAGTCATCCTCTCTCTACCATGTCCCATGAGGAAGGGACAATATGGGCATCATCCTCCACTTATTTTTATCATACTAAAACGTTATTTCTATTGGTGGAGGCTCTTAAATATGCCAGGACAATTGTTAATGAAAGTAAATGAGGTGGATGTGCCCTGATTTTAACACCACACAAGAAACCTTTCCTCCCCATAACTCTGAATCCATGTCCTCTCCTTCATTGTATTCATCAATTTAATGTTCACATAAAAATACATAACAATTTCACTTAATGACATTTGCACGGGGTGCATAAAAAAGGGTTGTCACATTTATATAGTAATTTTTTTTTTTAATGAGTGAAATGAGTATATAATATTTTTTATTTATGTCTATATTGGTTCCATCTACAATTATTGTAACTCCATACTTCCCAACCCACATCATTGCAATATTAGAGTAGGTTATCTAGAAAGTGATTTAACTTTAAGAAAGGAATGAAAATATTCTCCATTGCCTCATATCTTCATGGTGGGACCAATTATTTGGTTAAAATATTATCAGGCATGAGTGACATTCATTTTACACATTTTTATTTTTTCAATTAATTGATTATTGTAATTATTGTAGGGAGGCATTGTTGAGAGGCTTGGTTCATGGAGGAGGACAACCCCCCCAACAATTTGAAGTCTTTTCTAAAGTGACTTTTTAAGATTTGAATTATAATTATTGTTATTAAATGTATTAATTGATATAACTGTGGATAAATTTTGATGTGTTGGAGAGACATAGTACTCTAAGAAAAAATAAGGCTTGTGGTTGCTCCATCTTGAATATGAGGAAAATTGATTTTGGTCATGCGCCCAGGAGTGCCAAGTGTGACAATGGTGATTGAGAAATACATTATGTACATTATCTATGATGTGGTATTTTGAGCATAGGATGTCATTTGTGTGTAGAGCTCTAGCTACCATTCTCTCATTGTTCGTCATGATCTGTCATTATGTGTGTTGGGAACAAGATTCAATTTTGTATGAAAATTTTCAATTGGACCATATGAATTTTGAATTCTTTTAATGAAAATGTATTTATATATTTTTTTATTTATGATGTGAATTTTGTACAATATATTATGAATGTTACTTTGCTTAAATGGTGAATGTGGTTATCATGAGTGTTAATATAATTAATCATGTTCCATTGATTTTTCATATTGATTCATAATTTATCACAAAAAGTAATTCACATCCTAATTGGTTAGGAAAAAACAAAACTGTTCTAAACTTATGTATCTAAATTAACAAAAATGGCAAGAAATCAAAAAATAAAGGGAAAAAATGGTGATAAATCCCTATATTTTTCAAATAGTCAAACCATATATGTTAACAATTAATTCTTGTAATATTAAAGCTTAAGGTGATGTTCTTGGATTTAGATGACTAAAAGCATGTTTAGATCATAAGGCCTAGGTTTCTACGCCCAACCATGTTCAAGGTGCCATGCACATTATGCAAGAAAGATTAGTTAACACTTGAGTGTTTATATTTGAGGAATTAAATGAATAACTATTATGATGGATAATTGAAAACAAACATATTTGATGGTGTAATTTAGTAATTTTTTTATTTTGGGGAAAGAAATGAGTCACTACTAGGATGGATAACTGATCAACTACAAATTTGGTGTCGTAACTTGGTTTAGTCATTAAGTGGTTAAGTATTTATGTTGCTAATTAATTATGTGAATGTCAAATATTAAACAATCAATTGGAAAATAGATCAATCAAAACTAACTACTAAACCATTGATGGTGATGTAAATTCGTCAAACAAGGGTGTCTCCCTAATGTGAAGTCCCAATTATACCTCACACCATTTGGAATAGGAGCCCCATCTGGGGTATCAGCCCACTTTCCATATATTTTTATAGATATGCCTTGGATATTACTATGAGAAAGAGAGAGGGGTGCAAATGTGCCTTCAAAAAGAAAAGGGGTGTTCCTGGTGAGTGTTCGGTCGTATGTGTGTCTAAGTTATTTTATTGCAGAGGGGAGAGAGAAGTGAGCTTCTAAGCGAGAGGTAATAGTACCACCATATTAGAGACACACATAAACAAGAAGAATTCGTTCAACATCTAGTAGAATATTCCATAAATATGCAATGGTAATTACAACCAATAAAACAAGAAAGATCTATCTAATATCCAATGGAATAGACCACAAGGATGCGACATTGATAGCAACCATTACAAGACATTATCAATATGATAATTATCAAAATAACAAAAATAGTTCAACTACTTTAGCATAGATGAAAGCAAACATGAATTAAAAACATTCACAGAATAGTCATACAAATATTCATAATCCGTGCATGAAGAACATGTTCGCCATCGGGCTTCTTATATTAAGTAAAATTTCCAAGAAACATGTATACAATGAACACCACTAGCTCTAATATTGGAGTGTTGGAGACACTCCTTACTCCTCAAAAGAAATAGATTGTCTCTCTAGTGCCTTGCAGGAGGATCCATGGTGAAAATTCCTTTGCTCATACAATGAGGGTGTATATATAACCAATGGGGAGGTGATGCTTTACCTTCCTTGTGACTCTTTGACTAACCTAATGACTATTTTACTTCCTATGACTTTTAAAATTTACATGACTCTTAATATTTTGTACACATCCTTTGGAATTTCACTTTACAATACGTTTTCAAATATATAATTAATTACATAATCCACAAATAATGTGGCACGTGATAACTTGTGACATGACATGACATAAAATTACTGACAAGAACTTCTTAATGACATGGAAATGCTAAGCCATTCTTGCAACTCCTATGTCTTCTGCAAGAGACTTGCAATGCTTCATCTTCATGAAAGATATGATTTTTTCTTCATATCCATCCCCCAAAGGGTTGTGACTCACATGGAGTCCTCATGTGGTCCTGATCTTTCATTTTCTGTTGTAATCTATTGTTCCTTCGTCTTCTCACTTGATGATCATCTTATCTGTTCACCTCCATATGTGTCTTCTAGAATTTCCCCCACCTCCATGTCCATATTCATCATCTTTCCATAGCATGATAGAGTAATTTCATCTGCAATCCACTCATGACAAGACAAAAAGCCCCTAGTTTAAGAGGGTGCATATTGATCCACTGACTGAGCCAAAACCTGGTGACAGTTTGGGAAAGAAACTTCAGAATTGTGAAATTGTGTAGCTTAGGAATTCAAGGTTCAGGCTTGAGCCTTGAGACTATGAAATGTAGAGTTTAGGCTCAAACTGAGAAAAAATATTGCATAGTTGAGGAGCTCAGGGAGCTAGACTGAGGGATTAAGCACAATTTTTTCCCATTGCACAGTTTTGGGAGGTAGAGAAGACCTAGTTATTGCACAATTGTGTAACTCAATAGCTCAAGGGTTGAGATTGAGCTTAGGTATTGTGCATTGTGAATTTTAGGCCCAGCTAGAGGGTTGGATTGTGCAATTATGGGGGGGGCAAGGTATGGGCTTCAACATTGGAACTATGCAATGCACGGTCCTAGGAGGAAGGAACTATGCATTGCGTAGTGTCAAGGGGTAGTGTTGTAGTTAGAGGATTGGAACTATGTAATGCACATTTGAGGATGGTTGGAAAAGGGTAAGTTTCTTAGAAACTTTCGAAATTTGACTATGTGTGGGATGAGTGAAACTGATGTTGAATAATCTTCGTACATTTCGCACATTTCATCTGATTTTACAAAGGTCTTGGTTTGGGTTTAAAGACTTTTCTTGGAGGTTTGGTTTTAAGAGCATTTTTTGGAAGTAGACTGATTTTGCAAAAAATTGTTTTGGGTTTAAAGAATTTTCTTGGAGGACATTTCTTGGAGGCGGCCTGATTTTGCAAAAAATTGTTTTGGACTTAAGGAATTTTTTTGGACGTACGTTCAAAGCACATTTATGGGAGGTATGTGATACATTTTTTGGATGTTTTCTGTGCTTCATTTTTTTTTTAAATTATGGAGTTGGGCTTAATTTCGAAAAGACATTTTCTCGAAGTATTTTTTAAAGTGACATTTTTTTTTTTTAAGTTGGAGGCATTTTTTGAAGTGACATTTTTTTTAGAGTACGTGTTTTGAGTTAAAGTAAATCTTTTGAGCTTCGTTTCAATTTTATAAGACATTTTTTTCTCGAATTTTTTAAAGTAAGTGTTTTGGATTGGAGTATGTATTTTTTGCAAAAAAATTAAAATGATTTTTTTTTAAATTAAATGTTTTGTGATGTTTTTTTCTAATTGAGTTATTGTCTAATTTTTTGAAGGAAATTTTTTGAACTTCAAACCCTATTATCATGGGAAATCGAAGGACTTGTGTGAGAAAATATGATCGAAAAAGAGACGCTAAGGAACGTAGAGAAGAGACGAGACAATCTCGCAAAAGGAAGTTAGAAGCCCTCTCAAATATTGAAGAGGAAAATCAACCTCAAGCAGAAATTGAATCAGGTATGTAAATGTAAATATTATGATCTATTGATATATTTAAAATTTTCCTAGTGTAAAATGTGAAGCTTAATTTTTATTTGATGAACTAATTTGAAAAACATTTTGTTTAATGTAAACAGACAGAGATATTCCTCAAAACATTGATGATGAGATACAAAATTTTGAAAGAGATATTGAACCAATGATTGAAGATGGTGAAAATATTGAAAGAAATCCAAATAAAGAAATTGAATCACAAGGTATATATATATATTAAACACATGCACATATTATTGAAATTATAGATATATTTATTAATTTAGTTATTTATTGAATATGTACTATTTTTTCGAATATGTACGGATGAAATCACTATCGATAATGAGATGTTAGAAAATGTTGACACTCACACATATGGAGATAAAAAACCTGACCATGTTATACGATATCATGTTAACTGCATTTTTGAAAAGTATTTCTTAAATGAGCGGGTGACAGTTCAGGCTCAAATGTTGAAAGGTCTCCTATCATTAAGGAAATTAAAAGAAGCTACGACACTATTGGGTATTCAAAAATCAACCAAAGATAAAAAATGAAGGAAGATGTGATAAAAAATATGAGTAGTGCTATAAATTCAATTAAGAGATCTAGCGAGAAAGATGTTTCAATTGTACGTAGAGGAATATAGATGGCAATGGTTTCATCAAGTACTAAAGAGAATCATTTGGTAACATCTATGGCACGAGCACTGGGAACCTCGTGAAAAAATTTGCACAAACATCGGAAATTTCGGCTGCAAATAGATGTAAATGATGAACTCGCTTGTTGGAGAGCTCTTTGTAGGCAACCATACAAAGATAGACTTGGAGAAAATGTTAAAAAAATAATATATGAATATTGGAATAACAATTCACGTGTTTCGCCAACTACAAGGCATGTGATGCGAAGAAGAATAGCACGAAATCAATACGAAGAACATGAAAAATATTTCTTGGAAACCACTCAGATAGAGTTATTCAACAAGTTCAAAGAAGAGAATCGTCAAATTCATGTTTCACTCAGTTATTTTGTTCAACAAAAAACCATGGTATGTAAAACCTATCACCGTACGCAACACTTGTTGTTGCCGTTATCATGTGGAATTTGAGTTATATTATGACACATTCCTTGATTTAGGCAGAACATAAATGGAAGGATTCACCTCCTCCTTCCACTATCCGTGATTTCATATCTCAAATTCTATGTGAAAGAGAAATCGGATGAAATATTTTACAAAAAGAAATGTGTTGGTGGTAAAAAATGCGATGATTGCGGAAATTTGACTAAATTTCAAAACAAATATCGTATTGATATAAATGATCAATCATTGTCCAACATGAAAGTGAAATGGAAGAGATATGAATATATCGATACATCGATTCAAGGTGCAAATAGTGTTAAAAGAATTGAATTACTAGAAGACGAAATTTTTTTGATAGACTTTTTGAGAAAGTTTGAGGCAGAAATTTACAAATACACCAAGCATTCCCATAAAGCTTGATGGCAAGACTTGCAATTCAAAAAATCTCGTGAATTTTTTCCACCAAGGACCATTTTGTCAGTGATTGATTTTGCAGAAAACTACATATTTGTTCCACAAAAAGAAATTCAGAGTGAATACTATCATTCTGACCAAGTCTCCATGCTTTTCCATATTCTATATAGACATGTTGAACAAAATTTCGATCATATAGAAAGCACGAGTGAAAATCGACATATCATTAAAGAATATCACTTCTATATCAGTGACAATTGTACACATGATACATGTTTTGTACAACATTGTTTTGGAAAAATTTATGATTCCTTGAAAAATCGTGGAATAACATTCAATGAACATTGGATATGGTTAGACGGATGCGCAGGTCAATTCAAATCTCCACGATCATCCTTTTGGTTGTGTTGTCTTCATAAGAAAACCTGCATTAAACATTGTTGGAATTTCTTTAAGACTGGCCATGGAAAAGGAGAACATGACGGTGCAGGAGCATGCATAAAACGAGCACTTCGAAGATATCAAATGAACCACTCTGCAAGCCAACTTGTGAACGCTAAAGAAGTAGTTCAATGGTGCATCGCTGCTCGAAGCCATGAGACTAACCCATCAAGAGAAGTGTGAAGGTACATTCAATTTAATTTATATTGGAAATCTAATTATAAACATTTTACATTTATCTTGCAATGATTATCTTTGATTGTATTTTGATATTGATATTTACAAATTCTTCTTTTAATTTTCCATATAAAGGTTTTTCTGTCATATTGGGATCGAAGACATAGATAGATCAATTGGAAGTGACGTTGAAACAATAAAAGGGACTCGAAAATTGCATTCAATTCAAACAAAGTCGTCCATAAATGTGTTTGCATTGGATAAAAGAAAATATTCTTTTTTTTGTGATGTTTTCATAGACAACACAAAATCCAATGACGTTTGTGAAAACAAAATGTATGTGAACGATTGGAAACATACAGAGCTAAATACAAAGGGAAAAATGTCTGTTGCAATGTTTGAAGAAATGCAATCAGAGGAAACTACAATATCAAATGTAGATTGAAACCATCCAAAACTTTTAACCTTTAATTTAACAAAAAATTATAGATCACAACATTACTTCACATGCCAAATGTACTCTAAGCATCCAAAAATTAAATTTTAAAAACAAAACAAATTATAACACATGTCATTACATAACATGCCAAATGTAGTTCAGATGACAACATTAATTTATAGATGAAAACATTATTTCACATTCACATGCCAAAAGTACTAAAACCATCCAAAAATTAACTTTTTGAAATAAAACAAATTATATTAACAATGTAATAAAATATGTCCAAAAATTGTAGATCTCACAAGTATCAAACTGTATCAAGTTTAACAAATTTTAAGACCATCTAAACATTGAAATCAAATCTACAAATCATGTCCATCAAATAGAGACGGATCTAGCGTCTTTCCTATCAGGGTCTCAATCCGCACCCTATCATGTGAAGCATCATGGGAAACCTACATACACAATGCACATGTACTTGAACATTAAAATTTGATGTTTTAAAAATGAGTGAGAATATATATATCTAGAACTTCATGTAAAAAACAAAATATAACAAAAAAATCATGCAATACCTCATGAGGTTCCCTCTCCATTTGATGAACAAGTTCTCCCATAGGAACATCTGCAGCGGTAAACTGTACAATATACATGTACAATTAAATATAAATATATATATATATATATAAATTAAAAAAATTCAAATGAAAATGCACGTGTACATATATAAACTTATTTTCAATAAAATTAAAAAAAGGAACTAAAGAAAACTTGTTCAAATGTTGTGGATGTTCCTATCTCTGTCGCTAGAGTCTGCGGATTAAAGAAATCTTCTATAGGAACCTAAATTCAAAAATTTTTAAATAACTCAAAATATAGATCTCTCTCTCTCTCTCTCTCTATATATATATATATATATATATATATATATATATTAAACATAAATTTTAAACTTGTGAAAAATTGTCCATACTTGTGGCTCATCTCCCAAGGAAGTAGAAGGTACATCTCCCAAGGAAGAAGAAGATACCGCCATCCCAAAAACATCAGACGGAATCGGTAGCTATTGAAACATTTTATCAAATTATATATACATACATGTACATGTGTGCACAATTATTAATTTTAAAATCACTTAAAAAACACTAACATTTTCCAACATATCTTGATGGTCAGACCCATCTGCATTGTTTGAACCAAAGGTCCCGAACGTGATATTAACATTTTTGTCATGCATCATGTGTGAGAACTGCAAATGGTGTTTTAACATATAATCATACATTTTTGTTAGATTAATGTAAATACAAATAAATGTATAGATGTACATACACATGTATTTATTACAAATTGTACACATGTATATGTATGTTAAAATAATTTCAAACCCTAAGGTCATTAGTTACACATACCGTTCTGGTGCCCACTTCTTCATGAATAATTAGGTCTTACAAACCATTGCGACAATTTTTTGCATATATTCGGAGATCTTCAACATTCATGTTTTCAATCTCCTCATCTGTACAATAGACAAAATTGGCACATGCATTTTCACGTGCTCTTTGTCGATTTAAAAAAACATCAACTCCACCCAATCCACTACAAACATTGTTGATCATAACATCCCTTGCTTCTCGACTTATTTGAGAAGTCACATCCATCTCTGACCACAGAGTTTCGATCCGAAAAGGTCGACTCACCAATGGCAGCTCATAGCGAGGCAACTCCACATCTCGCTTAGCGCCCTTATGGTTATATAATCGACCTTTCCCTGGGCCAAAAAATTATGATGGAAGGTCATTATAGTTAGGTTTCATACCCCAAAAAAATTATGCGTAAAACAATTGTGCAAAATAAATAGGAACCTCATCGTTCCATGGGAGCCTTCCATAGGCCGCAAGGTGCCTATCATACAAAAAGCAAGCTATGTCTGGGTGCTTGAAATATTGCACCTTCAACATTTTTCTTTTTGGCCCTTCCTTGAAATTAAACATTGACTTGGCCACATCTTTTGTAACTTTTTGTTTTACATCCTCCCATTTATCTGGACCCATTACTGTTTCCTTTCTCTTTCTCATCACTTATACAAATGTATCGGTCGTTGGCCCAAGATTTTTGTACACATTTACAATTTCACCCAATGAATGTGTAACTATTTCAAGGCTTTGTCGACTCTCAGCAGGTAGAGACAAAACCACGAGATCTCTCTGCAATTTTTCATGAAGTCTTTCACACCTTTATAAGGTGCATTGCGCCATGTTTGTTTCCCATGGTATATCAGTAATTTCAGTCGGATAAGTTGTGTTGGGTAGACAACCTTCTTCTTGAATGTAGCAGTTTTTCCTGCATCTATTTTGACCACTAGTTGGAACATTTTCGGCCTCTGCATCAATATATATAAAATTTTGTATATTAGAAAAAACACATGTAAAAAAATTTATACAAATTTAATGAAAAAAATATTGAAATTGATAACAACCTTGACATTGTTGGTTAGCATCTTCTCCAACATGACCCTGCTGAGAACCAGACCCAGAACGACCCTGCTGAGAACCAGACCCAAAATGACCCTGTTGAGAACCAACAGTCATTGATTGGCCTCCGGGGGAATAAATATCACCCCCTTCATGCAACCTTCTACCACTCATTGATGGCCCTCTAAGTGGATTTGAACCACCACCAACCTCTCAATATGAGAGAGAAGCTTCATAAACAAATACGAATTTATAATCAATTGAAAAATACATTCATGTGTACATATAAATACATATACATATTCATTGATTAAATTGCGTGAACCATACCACGACTGGTTGAACCATGAGCATGCTCCATGGATGGAGTAGAAACCCTTCTCCTATTACCTCCTAAAAATTAAAAAATGAAACTTATTAATAACTAATTTAACTCACAAAGTTAATAAAAATTAAATTCCATATGTACACACATGTATGGAGATTTAAGATTATATTTAAATACCGTGAACATCCCCCGATCCCTGAACCTCCATATGGGATTTGGCTGATCTTCGTCATTCATCCTCCATGATATATATATATCTGTTGGTGGAAATTTACACAAAATAGATTTCAGAAAATCAATTTGTAATTTAGTGTACACAAATTATGTAGAACACAACTTTCAAAGCAATAATTGATGTGTGAAACTCAGTTTAAGAAAAAAAGAAATTATAAAAATGATAAGTTCACCAAATTTCACTTTACATGGTGGGAGCACACTTGGTATAAAATTGAAAAAAACACATGGTCATTAAAAAAGAAGCGTGAAACTTCAATTAAACAGACTCCATTTAAACAAAAATTTCTTGAAGTCCCCACATTTTAATTTTATAAAAATGTGAAGTTCACTTGTTGCAAATGTGAAGTTCACCAAGTTGCGCTTTACATGGTGTGGTGGGAGCACACTTGGTATATAATTGAAAAAAACACATGGTCATTAGAAAAGACGCATTTATAAGTACACAACACAAACATATCCAAGATATGTTACAATGTCCATCAATGAATTTTGAAGGGGAGCGTCTCAACACTAATTCATCTTAGAGAGATTCATCTTGAATTTTTGAAGAAGAGCATCTCAAAACCAATTCATCTTTGAGAGATGAATCTTGCATTGGAATTTCTTGTATAATTCTAATTCATATTTGATAGATGAATCATGAATTGGCATTGCCCCATGCAATAGGTCAGCAGACATCTTATTCACATTTGTACAATGCCTTATACTAAAAAATTGAAATTGGCTAACAATATTGTTTGCTATTCCATGCAATTCTTTTAGCCTCTCCTTTTTAAATTGGCACACGCCATTCATCTGGTTGCACACAAGTTCAGAATTGGTGAAAACTACAATTCCATTTGATCCATACTTCATCGTTGTTCCCAAGCCTTCTATCAATCCAATATAATATGCCTCGTTGTTTTTTATTCTTCCCTGTATATTCATTTTCCTTTGGACGACTTTGCTAGTCGTAATATTGGAAAGAACATATGTAATCACTGCTTTCCCTGGATTGGGATAGCAAGAAAATTCTATGCATAATTTCCATTTTTCAACCATATTTAATTTTTTTCTTATCCATGAAAAAAATAAATTCAATAAAAATATATATATTAAATCCACATTTATTGCTAATGCATTAGAAAAATGACACAAGATCATGAGGTAAATGACATGTGCATTTTTTATCTTAAATTTTGACTTAAAAAGTTTATGGTAGATTTCACATCTAAAATTAATGGGAGGAAGCCTTTAGTTTGTGGGACAAATGACACATGTACATAGTTTACCTTAAATTTGTTGTGTTTTATGGATATTAGAGGAAGCCTTTAGTTTGTGGGAGAAATGACACATGTACATATTTTACCTTAAAGTTGTTGTGTTTTATGGATATTAAAATGAAGAACTTCTATTTAGATCCATTCCAGAGATTGACTGTAGGGGAATTTACTAGATATGTCACCTTTCATAAAATATGAGATCCAGAGGCTACCTGGCCCTTTACAGACTTTGCCTATAGAACTTGTAGAAGTAAACACTAGAGGCATTAACAATATCAAAGAACGTTTTCATGCTCAGACATGGGAATGTCTCTCATTCCCTAAGCAAGTAAACACTAGAGGCATTAACAATATCAAATAACGTTTTCATGCTCAGACATGGGAATGTGTCTCTTTCCCTATGCAGAAAAATAGTTCAAGGTAGTTAATCTTCATAGACATGTCATCAAGCAGGTCAATTTGATCATCCCCAACTCACTTTTCATGAAATTAGGCTTGGAATCCTCTACAACCTGGTGGATGGAGTTGAATTGGAACTAGGTCAAGGCCTTTACAAAATACATGCTAGTGAATAACACTTACTAGGTTATGCCAATAAATAAAGTGGGAGAAATTTTTTCTCCTCGAGGTTATCCAATTGGGTGTGTAATACCAACTTCACCCATTTCCTAATAGGTTTCTCTGTTAGGTTACAAAGTGTCTTAGACCATTAACTTCCATAGACCTCAATAGATTATTAGAGCTGGAATTCTATTTCTCAAGTGTGTAAGAGAAGAAATAATTCTTGTTTAGATTTTAACAATGGCTAAGATGGTCAAATTTTTATTTCGGAAAAAAAATAAAATACATATGCAAGACTTCAATATTTAGATGCAATTTTTTTTCAAATGCAAAAGTTAGTAGAATGTGCAATATCTATGCCACTTGCAAGAATATTTAGGGGGTCTCTTTGCACTATGAGCAGGAAACAATTTATTGGTTCTCATACTCCCGAGCTGCTTTCTCTATGGAATCACAAAATTCTAGTAGAAGGCCAAGTCATGAATCTAATTTTGTTGATTGCTAAAGGCAAGAATCACCATAGCTAGTCCATGTAGTCCTCCACCACTACCCCAAATTGATAATTTGTTAACAAGTTTCCTCATTATTTCAAAGAATAAGAAGCCAACCAAATATTTTTATCATGTTAATGATGTTTGAATTTACATTATCACAATTTTTTAGGGAAATAATAATGTTTGTGGTCCATTCCTAATGACAAATAAGGTACCCCTTTAATTGTAGGTTTCATCATGATAGTTAGTGAATCGTTTGGAAATATATGAAACCCCCCTCACATTTTTCAATGAAGGTTCTATCTGAATGTTAGGGAGCTACACATTATATAAATTCAATATGATGTGCCAAAAACTTTACAGACATCCCAAAAACAGAAACCACCTATTATATGTCAATTAAATCTACATGGAACCAACAAGCAATATGGTAAAATATAGAATTACGAATCCCTTCAATTAGTAAAAAAAAAATATATGAAGAAAGCACCCAGAGAACTAGAAATAACAATATAGTAGCGAAAAAGAATAGTATCTCAGCAGCATAATTGCAAGTCATAAATTAATATCATATATTCCAATTTCAGCACTAAAAGCAAACTCAAAATAACATAAAAGGAGAGACAACATTGTTTTACATGTAAGTAAACATTGTTAATGGAAATATGCAACATGGATTGGCATAATCATGCCTTTATCAATGAAATTTCATCAGACCGTTGAACAATTGTGCGCTAACAATATTTAAATAAGTTAAAGGAAAAAATTGACCTATATTGTACAGTTTATAGGACAGAAATCAATATGTAGAAATATTCACTTGGTTTTTATAATTGGATAGAGGAATGACTTAAAATTACCTTGTATGTCTTCTCGTTTTAGAGCTCAAATTTTTAGGAAGGATTTAAGCATCCACATTTCAAGAATCACTAGAAGAGGTTGATAAAGAATATAGGAAGACAAAAAACTAACCAGTGGTGTAATAAATGGATTTCTTGGGAGGTAGATTTGCATATGGACTTTTGGTAGCTAGAAATTTTCCAAATAAGTGAATGTATTTGAAAACCGAACCTCTAGTTTATTTTGGTTTAGACAAGGTCTAGAATTTGAAAAGTGAATTCCCTCTTTCTTCCTCTTACATGTCCAATGATCGAAATCTGGATTGAGGGAAAAAAATTTCCTAAATAAAAATTTTGCATTTTATTTGTTGTACACATGAGTTTTTAAAAGCTAATTAACTCATAAATTTCTCACAAAATACACTTAAAGCTTGACACATAAACCCCTTCCCAATTGGCTAAATTTAGACGATCCTAAACACATTTTTATTTAACTGATGAGGGAGATAGCACAACAAAACTAGTTTGTCCATACTCAAATCAAGTTGGTATCAAAGTACAATTTAGTTCATTTTAGTCAAGTTTAGCTAGAAGAATTAGCTATTGGTTTTTGTATTTATGCAAGGAGAGTTTAGTTGTGTGCAAGTTTATGTGTGTGAAGAGAAATTCAATATTGAGAGCTCAGTTCTAAAATCACGACAAAGAAGCTTTTTATGCATTACAAGTGTGATGGAAGCTTCATCGAGTATCTCTTTTAATCAGTCTTCCTTAACAAAAATCTTTGATAAAGAGATGTTGCAGAAGCTCTACATCATGAATGATATGGTGCAAGAGATGTATGAAGATAATAGGGAGAACATTATCCTTCAAGAGAAGTTGATTTCCAAGAACGAGGAGAAGCAAGAAATTCTTGAAAATATGCATGAGATGGAGACTCAACTCCATATTGCAAATGAAAACCAAGCAAGGATGCATGACATGGAGATTCAACTCTATGATGCAAAGGAAGCCTTAGCTAAGTATGTGAATGAAAAAGAGGTATGCAATTCAAGTTTGTCTTCAATTTCCTCTCAAAGTGAATGTGTACGTGCTTTTGAGAGACACACTAGAGGAATAAGGTCCAAATTTTTGATGAAAATGGACTATGAAAGTAAAGGGTTAAAGGAAAACATGTGCAAGGCATAGTTGAGCCAAATGTTGTTGAGGAAAGGCCTAATTATTTGGGTCTTGGTTATGGAAAACATGATGGAGAATGCTCCAAAGCCAAGGAGGCACATGAAGCTGTTCCAAGAAGGAATTTCATTTCGTGTTCATTACCTCAAGCTTGTGAAGTTTGTGTTTATGATGAATGGAAAATTTTGACACCCACTTTGCAAGAAGATGTTAATAATCATGCAGCTAATGAGAATGTAAAAGAAGAGGATGTTGAAAGCTCTAGAGTCATTGAATTCATTGCTAGTATTCAGAGGAGAGCCACTACCTCATCAAATTCACCTCCTAAAGAAGGCGATAATGATGAATGTTCAAGGTATAAATTTGCCTCTAATCAAATTGCTTTTGATTATGATAAATATGGTAAATATTCACATAAGATTTGGAAAAGAACTTGCATGTTCCTTTTGTGGTTTGAATAATCATAATGTTTATAGATGTTGGAAGAAGATATCCATGCACATGAAACTTTCTAAATAAATGAGGCAAAAATTCAAAGGCCCATTGGACAAGGAAAATGATGTTGAAAATAAGATGCAATTGTTTTGCACTCATTGCCATAAGAAAGGTCACCTTGTAGACAAGTGTTGGAATTTGTATCCAACAAGTCATCCACGACATTTGAAGAAGGTGGAAAGAGACATTGACGACATTTGAAGAAGGTGGAAAGAGATATTGAAAAGAATGGAAAAGAGGATTCCATAATTGATGAGGGTCACGATGATTCACATGATGAAGTGCAGCGGAAAGAAGCGCCATTGAAAT
The DNA here is from genome assembly GCA_034641835.2 of Pinus albicaulis. NCBI lineage: Eukaryota > Viridiplantae > Streptophyta > Pinopsida > Pinales > Pinaceae > Pinus > Pinus albicaulis. Next base: position 399,886,180 of record CM076582.1, on the reverse strand, counting down.
GGTTTGGTAAGGGATGGTTAGATTTCTTATCCAATTAAGGCCTTGCATGTATTTTGATGTTTCATGAATTTCTTTGCAAATTCAAAGTATGGTGCATGTTGCATGAAGCAAGATGTTGAAAGTAGATTTATGTTGACACACTTAAATGCAACAAATATGGAAATTTGTACATGAGCTCTATTATTTGACTTGAGAGTCAGCTGTTTGAAGAGGCATGTTTTGTCGACTTGTGTTTGGTTGATGGTTTTGTACACCAATATGTAAGAGTACATGGAGATATTCACATGATGTGAATTTTTTTTTCTTTGAAGGAGAAAAATGATATGTCAGCGAGCTATGTTTCTTGCGTGATGTGTTTTCAGTTTGATGGTTTTGTTTGTGACAAGATGTCACAAGATTTTGGGAAGGTCCACTCTTGAGCGAGAGCCTCATGATTACAACCTAATCATGAGAATCAAATGGGAGTGCATCCTTATTTTGAAAACAAACCTCTAGATAGGATACTAAGCTACCTAGGACTCAAACCATTATTTTTAAATTTGAAATATCATGGTGTGTTGTTTCAATGCCTAAATCCACAACACTAACATAAATTGTTTTATTCTTTTTTTGCAGGATTTAGTTGGTTATGTTAAAAGTCAGTTGAATTTAAAATTATTGGCTTAGTGGCATGAACCAAACATACTGTGTATTAAATGAGGAATTTCGCTCTCCCAATCATTTCTAAATCACCCATATCACCAAGAAAACATGTTTTAAAAGAAGATACTTTGGTATGGGAAAGACCTTAGGTCCTTTGACTGTGCACATGTGGTGTGAAAAATTGAAATTGACAATGCAAAAAATTGAAATTATGAATGAAACCACGAAAAATAAAAACCCAAAAGTGGTAAATGATTTAAATAGACCTAATTAATTATTTACCAACATAAATTCTTCAACTTTTAGCAACTAAATGATAAGTAAAAAATAAATAAATTTTTAATTATGGTTCGAAAGTTACATAATATTAAGAAGCATTTTAAATTAATTCTATCTCATAAAAAGTATCCCTCCTAACTTAAAAAATACTATCTCTTCCCATAAGGTTCACAACCTCCCTTCTTTAGCACACAAGACATAAATACAATTAATATTTCAATATGTTAATTCCTATCGAAACAAATGAAAATTTGTATAGATGGTTTCAAATATTATAAGAAGGTTTTTGATATGGCTGAGAGAATGTGGAAAATAGAATCCATAAACAAATTATTTTTCAAAACGTATTACTTTCAAAGTATCAACAAGGAATGTACAAGGGTGTTCAATGAATTAACACTAAATTTAAATTCCATGATGTATATCTTACTCATAATTTTAAGAAATTATTAAATAATGATCTAGATTGGATAATTGTATTATTTTTCATATATTTTGATGCTTATAGAGTGAAAAAACTGAAAGAATCAACTTGTAGGGTCATTTTAATGGTGGGTGGAGAATTGGGGTCTAAAACCTTTTGGAGTCATTTTGAGGTAGTAAATGACATTTAGTAGGGAGTTTTCTATCTAATTCACATATCTCTAGATCCCTACTATTAATTAGTAGTTTCAATTGAATTATTAGTTTTCTATGAAGTTCCTTAATGAAGTTAAAAGTTAACTATAAATTAGTAGAGCTAACTTACAGTTAACATTAAATGAAATATGGAACTATTAACTATCAATTGAAACTAAACCATGGGGTGGATAACAGAAAATTTTCTATGTTAAGCTAAGTTAACTTCAACAGAAACTACTATAGCTCCCAATCAAAAAATAGTCATACAAAAACAGAGCATATTTTGGTTGCCTCTAAGTTATTAACAAGAAAAATAGTTAACTTTACAGTAAATTACCTATATGTTTAGTTTCAACTCTAATATCACTTTTCATGGGTACTCTTTTCCTTGCAAGATTTTCCCTTAATGAGATTGACATTACTTCTTATCCAGTATTCTTCTGGTTATTTTCATACATTCATGGCCTACCAGCAGGTCAAGTCTAATGTCATAGTTCTTTTCATACATCATGGATAGCCTCAATAGAGACTGTGCTACTAAAAATCATCAGAGAGACTGAGGTGGTACTAAAGTCAACTAAAAAAATGAAAACTAAAGCATTAAATTGGACAAGTGATATTGCATAATATGAGATTATGCCATATTGTCAAATCTATCCACTAATTTGAAATATGCACTACGAAAGTCTGTCCCAATGTTATGCCACATAATTACAAGTTGAGCTGAAGAGTTGAAGGTTTCATACATCAGTTAAAAAAAAATCAGATTTTGAGGTTCAGGAGGAGAAGCAGTGTAGTGAAGGGGAGTAGTAGTGTAGAGGGATTTCATGGAATGATAAAGAGTAAACTCATCCCATGTTAAGATAGACCAGCATTACAGAGCTGGTAAAATTCAACTGACACCTAATGATGCTGTGTCCAGACAGAGAGGACTGATTAAACTGATATCAAACTCCTTAAACTAATATCAAATTGATACTACTATGATGATTACTTGCTCGTTAAAAAAATTATGCATGAATACATTTAATGAAGAATTTGAATCACTTGTGGTGTTGGAAAAAAATCCTGGGTCCAAAATCATTGATTTAGAAACTAACTCGATAATATATTGGCCAATTCAGAAAAGAAAAAAAAAAGGAAACCCACAAACTCCAAACCAAAAATGATCCGAATTATACTAAACATGAAATGAAAGCTAGCAATAATAGAAAACAAATTGAGAGATACAATGAAAAGAAATTTCTATTAATGAAACAACCATGACAAACCTACAATGACCAAAATGGTGGTAGCTATGTTTAAAAGAAATGTCTATTACACTCATTCAAAAAAAATTCCATAACAAGAGGAGATGTTATAAATGGTATGTATTCCCCGGCAAACAGACAAGGACTTAAATGTTGATATACTTCTAAATATAAAAATATATGAAAGTTAATATTTATAAAAATTTAAATAAATATGAAGGCATATTGAATGTTACAAATTTTAACAAAATACACCATTTTCAATAGACCATACCGCGCGTACGAGAGGAGAAACATACCTGGTATTGCAGTAGACCAACAGTACGGACGGGAGGAGCAACAGCGCGGACGGGAGGAGCGAAAACGCGTGAACAAACAGACCTGCAGTAGACCAACAACGTGGACGGGAGGAGCGAAAACGCATGAACAAACAGACCAGCAGCAGCAGTGACAAAAATACGTGTGAATAAAGAGACCGGTAAACAAATCAAATTCGCGGGCGATTTATTTATAGAAACTAGTTCGGCCGAACTATTTTAAAAGTAAAAGTTCAGCCGAACTTTTGTTCGAAGTTCGGCCGAACTTTTGTTGCCGGTTTTCCCATCTCCGGCAAAAATTCTGTTTGCCCACGCCATCAGTGTGTCGTCAATCTAAACGGAATCACGAGTTCGGCCAAACTTTCTAAGAAAGTTCGGCCGAACTTTATAAAAGGTTCGGCCGAACTATTGCCGAAAAAAGTTTTCCGCCCTCGATTCTCACAAAAGTGTAACCCAGCTTCACGTTTCCGCCCGTGAACAATCACGGGAATTGATTTTGATCACACACTTAGACACTTGATGAAACAAAAAATATCATCTAGAACACATGTATACATACTTCCTTTATTTGTGGAAACCTTTGCGAAAACTTTCAACAAGAACGACACTAAAGATACACTTTGTGACGATTGTGATGACACTTTCACGACAATGCTCAAAACTTTTGAAATGAGTACGAAAAATGTTTACGTGGTAACATTTACTCATTTACATAAGGATAATCTCTTGAAACCACCAAAACAAGCCTGTGTACATTGTGTGACACTTAACATGCTTAGAAGACGACAAGTGCTAAAGTGCGAACAAAATTTGTGATATGTAAATGACAGCAAAAGAAACACATGCTAGAGATAAGATGAAATGAAAATGAAACTAATTAGAATGAAGGAAAGAAAAAGAGAGAACTGAAAATAATAAAATGAAAATTGTGAAAAAAAAGGTGTGTGAAAGCGACAGTTTTTAAAAATCACAAAAATAGAAGTAAAAACGCAGGTAGAAGTGAGAAACTATCAATGTCAATGTGAACTGACTATAGACATGGATTGAAAATCACACAAGCACAATCTTGATGGACCATGCTATGCTTGTTCAAACTTGCGTAAAATAATGCGCTCATGAACTCGTTGTGGACTAAGCATGTGTGAAAAAGTACCCTTGACACTTCTAATCCAAGAAGGGAGCTCAAAGCATCAACTAAAAAATACATGACTATGGAACGGCCGATTGCAAGATCCAAAATAGGCTCCAAAACTTGAGTGTAGGAAAAATTTTGGAGGGTTTTTATTGCAGCAACAAAATTTGGCGACACAATGGAAAAACTCTAGCTTCTTTGCCTTGGTCAATTATTTCATGCATTGTCTAGTTCTTCAAGGAGAATTGATTCACAATTCAGATTACCATGGCTTCCCCACTTACCCCATGCATAACATATTCCCCTTCATTCCTTTAATTGGTTAAACACAAACATAAGAGCATCGATCACACAATGTTTCGAATGAGGATATGGTAATTAAGTTCGCGAGCTTTAGATTTTCAGAGTATATTTTTTCATCTCTTATGTTGTTGCACTTCCAGTAGGACCTGGAGAGTACCCCGACAGAGTCACTTCAGGATCACAAACATTGTTCCACTTCCAGCGAGCCTGGGAATTACCCTAGTGGAGTTTCTAGCTTCACCTCTCTACACAGGAAGCCTTTATCTTCTTTCACCTTTATTTATTTATTTATATAATACTATGCATTGGTACTTATTTATTTCATGGGAAAAATATGGATCCCAAATTATTGAGAGAAGGAGAGTTTTTTCCTTCAGAGAATCATATATAAGACCTTTGATATTAGTTTTCTCATTTAGATTTTCCCATTCTCCTTCTCTACTTGATTGGATCAACCTGAAAGCACTAAAACATAAGGACCCAAGTGTAGGAATGTGGTTTCCAAGATAGACATGAAGATTTTGGTTCAACATAAGGATTAACGCAAGGATCATATTCTCCATCGAAACATCATTGATCAAAATATGTAACCAAGAGAAGTAAGGACACAGGTTTATCCAAATGTTGCAGTGTCACAAAATCATTTTCTTATTGCCACATTCCCTTTTGAGCCAACAAAGAATCTTCATGCAACGTTTAACAAAATGAAAGGAAAGACAAGACACGACAAAGGAAAAAAAACCAAAGATAAGACAGAAAGTGGGTAAACCAATTTATGGTGTGGAACCAAAACCATAAAACACAATACAAACCATAAGAAATGAATGCAAGATGCATGTGCAGGTAAACTAAAATGCAACTAGACATACTCCTAACCTAATCATAAAGAATTTTTGGGTCATGTATAATGAAATTTCCAATGAAGCCACCGTAATTGCTTCTCACCTACATTCAAAAATATATAGAAAATTAAAACTAATATAAAACAATGTGTATTGGAACATATACGAACTTGAATAACTTGCACAAAAATTTGAATGTATTTCCTATTAGCATAAATATAGGCCATAGGCAGTACTTCTAATTGATTTGCATTCTTACCTTTTTTATGAAAACCATCATTCAACAAACCTCAAAATCTTCTTGTGAATGTGTCTCCAACTACACTGGAATACTTTGAAAGACGCGAAAAGATCGAAGCTTTTTATTTGCAACAGATCCTACCAAGTAACATTGCTCCAACCATTCAGCGATTGGATCATAAAATTTGTGACAATCCTCTTGAAAACCCCAAAATATTTGAAAAGATGAATATTCAATTAGAGGCATGGGATTACAATGAGAATTTTTTGAGGGAAAATATATATGATCATATTCAATAGACATGTCATAAAAGTGAGGATTTGATATAACCATTAGTGAGTGCGGAAGTGCCTCAACTTCTTGACCATTACCCGGGTATTGAGATGTTAAACCATACAGATCAAAGGGCATAAAAAATTTTCATTAGATGTAATAATGGGAAAATATTAAGTTGAATTTTAGCCATCAGAGACAGAATCATGATCAGATCGGTTTACTAAAGCATGATATTCCAAGTTTGTAATTACCAAAGATAATTCAACTTGAATAGTTTTGTGAGTGATTAACATAATAGAATTAGCTTCCTCACATGATGAGTGTAACAATCTATTTTCTGGTAGTTGGTTACACACTAAACTAACATTGTAATCGTCAAAAGAAATAAAAAGGAGTGCTAGTAAAGTAAACACATGAAACCAGTGAGGGTAAAATGAGTGAAGAAGAATTTGTTTGGTCGAATAATCCATCCGTTCACTGAAGCTCAAGAGAATTTCAAGTGCGATGAAGAAAAATATTAGCATCATAATATTCATAAGAAGGATCAAGAGTTGATTGTTTTCAAAAGAGTGTGACATGTATGACTCCTTTGGCCAAATATAAGATTTATAATAATCAACTTCTCAGTTCATTATTCTATGAGAGATACACATTCCAAACCTGAGTTTCATACCAGAGATTTTCATGAATATGAATCACTTTGAATCTGATCAAAAAATGAATCTTGAAATTTTGAAAGATCATATCTGCAATGCCAAATATATTTCAAGAAAGAAACTACATTTAATGAAACCATGTAGAAAAAAAGAGCTTTTCGAATAAAACCAAACTTGACTCAGTTTAGGGGTCTTACCAGAGTTGCGAAATCCTAACATAGCCATCAATAGAAGTTGAAGTTCCTCGACTCTCTGTAAAGTCCCAGAAATTTCAAGGATTGTAAAATAAAATTCTAAAGATTGAACCAAATCATACATGGTGTGAGGGTAGCTACTTTCACTAATTTCGATAAGACCAATATTAACTGGATGACAGCCATCTCTGTCACTGATTTGATCATATTTTGCAACTTTGACAACCAGATTACTCAAGCCGAAATATTCTTCAAATCAAAAATATAGAAATGGATAAATTTCATGATGAAGTTGATTTGAAGATTTTTCTTCATGCAAAAGAATAGATGATACAAGATGGAAAGGAAACTCAACGATCTGATTATTTTCTCTTTCATCATGAATAACCTCACTACCTTGTGTAAATTGAGAAGTGAGCTCATGCGATGAATAACTTGAAGATTTCAGAGTATCTTCATCGCATGTAGATGCATTACAAATAGGAGAGCACAAGGGATAATGGGACAAAGAGGAAGTTTCAATAAGAGCATTTTCTTCACCTGAAATAGATTCCATATCTAAATTTTTCAAATTAAAAATTTCATGATAAATTAAAATATTTACTTGTGCACTTGGGCTTTCATCATCACATACATCAACAAAATCATCATCTTCAAAATGTTTGATTCATTATCGAGATTAACAGATTCAATATATGTATGAAATGAGGAGACATCATCTTCACATGGAGGTTTTGAGAAAGAGATTAAACATTGAAAGATTATTAACCTTCTTTTTCCTCTACCTATGTAATGTAACTATCTTGAGCCTGATCACAATTTGGACTGATAACTTGAAAATTAAGAGTGTGAAAAACTAGTTGATGGAGAAAATTGATCAAGAAGATCACAGTATAAATAATCACAGCATGTAAATGATAGAGGATAATAGAAATCTGAATTAGATTCAAGACTAGAGTTATGAGTGTTAATACCATCTTGAGGAACGTAAAAATTGGTTTTCACCATAGGATTCATGAGCCATTCTGGGATTTCCTCTATTGGATTTGAATCGTGAAAAGAAAAAGGAGGATGAGAAGATGGATTAGGAATTTGATATGCATATTTCCCAAATTTTCGATCATCGCAAGGAGACAACCACATCGGAACTGAAAAATGAGGACAAGGAATAAAAGTAATAGCAAGTTCCTCCTCTAAAATTAGGAGTGTATCTTGATTTACAAGAGTTGGGGATGAATAAAATTCAGTTGGTGAGGATTCACTGTGTAAAAATATATGAACCAAATGCTCAAACTTTTGTTTCAAGAAATCTCGATTCATATATTCTTTTGGAAATTCAAAACAAAGGTGAAGGAATCGATTAGATAAATCCTTAATTGATTGATCACGATCCATTCTAAGTTGATCGATTCTTTTATAAACATTTTGGTAATCATAGATATCAAATGCTAAATGAAGCTCCTTGAAAATATGGTTAAGAGAATGAATGGAAGTAAGCAGTAGAGTGTGACACCATCAACTAACTCGACCTTCAAGGGTGAGATAGAAAAAAATACAAACCACATATTCAAAGTAAATTTCATAATATTCACAAAACTTGAAAAAAGAGATGCATGCTCGTCAAAGGACCTATCACCCTCACCATCAAATTTAAGTTGAGAAAATTCATGGAGAGACTCATCGGGGATTGAAAGTTCACAAGGGGATAGGTTAGAAAAACACCTTGGGAGTATGATTTTAGGATGAGACATTTACAATAATAGATTCAAAACAAACTCAAAGGGCTCAGCTTGTCATATGGCCCTTCTTATAGCACCATTTTTTTATGGTGCTGGAAATCTGTTAACCAAGGGGGTCTCCTCAATGCGAAATCCAAATTAGACCTCACACCATTTGGAATAGGAGCTTCATTCGGAGTATCAAACCAATTGAAATATATTCTTATAGATATGCTTTAGCTCTTACTATGAGCAAGAGAGAGGGGTGCAAATGTACCTTCGAAAATCAAGGTGGTGTACCTGGTGAGTGTTTGGTTGTATGCGTGTCAAAGTTATTTTACTACGGATGGGAGAGAGAAGTGATCTTCTAAGAGAGAGGTAATAATGCCACCATATTAGAGACACGCATAAACAAGAATAATGTGTTCAACATTCAACTAAATATTCCACAAAGATGCAATGGTCATTACAAAAAATACAACAAGAAATATTTGTTTATTATCTAGTGGAATAGTCGACAAGGATGTTAAAATGATAACAAACATTACAACACATTATCAATATGATAAGTACCAAAATAGTTGAAACAGTTCAACTAATTTAGCAGAGATGAAAGAAAACATGAATTACAAACATTCACATAATAGTCTTACAAATATTCATAATCCATGCATGAAGAACGTGTTGTCCATCATGCTTCTGAAATTAAGTAAAATTTCCAAGACACATGTATAAAATGAACACCACTAGCTCTAAAAGTGGAGCGTTGGAGCCACTCCTTGCTCCTCAAAAGAACTAGCTTATCTCTCTAATTCCTTGTAGAAGGAGCCAAGGTGAAAATGCCTTTTCTCATACAATGAGGGTGTATTTATAATCAATGGGGAGGTGATGCCTCACCTTCCTTGTGACTCTTTGACTACCATCATGACTGTTTGACTTCCTATGACTTTTCAAATTTACATGACTCTTCATATTTTGTAACATGTCCTTTGGACTTCACTTTACAATACATTTTCGAATACAGAATTTACATAATCCACAAATAATGTGCCACATGATGACGAGCGTGACATGACTTGACATAACATTTTTGACAAAAAATTCTTAATGACATGGAAATATCAAGCCATTATTGTTGCTCTTTTTTCTTCCACAAGATATGTGAAATGCTTTATCTTCATGAAATAATGCTTTGTTCTTCATATCCACCCTCCAAAGGGTTGAGACTCAGATGGAGTCCTCATGCGGTCCTGATCTTTGACTTTTTGTTGTAATCTAGTGTTCCTTCGTATTATCACCTAATGATCATCTTATATTTGGAGCCCCCTAGCTTTCCCCCCAAGATTCGTAATCAATGGAACCTAATTCTCCTCCATCTAGAGGGAGCGACCCTAATTAGCTTCGGATGACAAGATAACTTTAAATGGAATCCAATTGGTGGTGAAAATTTAGTCATGTCGAGATATGGAAAGCTACAAGAAGACCATCAATAGCTTGAATGGCCTCTCTAGAAATCCATTTGGAAAATTGAGAGCCTTCCTAAAATTAATTTTTTTTTGGACAATGCTTAAAGGTAGAATCCTAACTACAGACAATCTCAGGAAAAGAGGTATACATGGCCCCTCCATCTATCCTTTTTTATTTATAGATGAAGAAACCATTCATCATCTTTTCATCAATTGTAAATTCTCTACTGAATGTTGGAAAATATTGGTCAATCCTCTTGAGGTCCATATCAACTCAAGTCTCAGTCTATCAGAGCTTTTTGCAAACTGGAACTCCAACTATCCCTACTCGTTGAAAAAAAATAATACGCTAAAGATATTTTGGACCAGCCTCCCTTCATTCTTATGCTGGAAGGTTTGGCTAGCAAGGAAAAAGTTCCTTTTTCAAAGAACAAAGCCAGAAGCTCGAAAAATCTTGGCCAAAACTTGGAGCCTAGCATCAGAATTCATCCTATCAAAAGGGATAAAAAAAAATGGTTGACAACCTTATTCAATAGGAAGAAATAAATTGGATCAAATTCATGTTTGAATGACCTTCAATTGTGGCTTGCCTTCCTAGAACAAATTCTCTCATATTTGATAATTGGAAGATTCGTTTGAATGAAAGGGATTTATCATTTTGGCTAAAATCTTTCAAGAGACCTTGTCTCTTCTTTGATGGAGCCTCCAATTCAAATCCCAGTTATGCAAGAGCTCGAGCTATTATAATAGACCATTTCAGATCAAATTCAATTATTTTTGAGTGGGGTGTGGGCATTGACTCATATAATAATGCGGAGGCCTATGGTTTTTTGATGGGTTCCCAAATACTTAGTATTGAAAACTATATGAATCCAATTATAATTTGGGATTTTTTTATTCTAATTCAGCAAATGGTCATGAACTCGAAGCCCAAAAATTATGATCTTGCCCAAATAATCTCCAGAAACCATCATTATTTGAAAAATCTAGGAGAGGTATCTTTCTTCCATGTTCTCATAGAAATCAACAAGATAGTTGATGAATTTTCAAGGAAAGCTTGTGCCATACCTCAAGGAGAGACCAGAATAAATCAGAAAATCTTTACAAAATCCATCCCATAAGTCTCTCCCTTCAAATGTACAATTCAATCTCAGAATTCTTCAAATCCACTCTCCTCCTTCCCAAGGCCTATCATTTTCATTATATCTTCATAACCTCCTTCATTCAAAGCTCCATCTTCAATGAATATATGAGACCCACCTTCATTTTCCTCCCTCTGACTGCCACACATATCAAATCCAAAGGCATGATGATTCAATGGGATCACTAGCTCCTCTTCTCTTTATATTCTCTTTTCCTCCTCCTTCAATTTGTGGAGATCTTTTTTTTTTCTTACCTACTTCTATGCACATTATTCTACCTCCTTCCTCTACTGGTTCTCCCCCCTTCCCTTTTCTTCTCTGCATGCATCCCCACTCTCTCCCCTTGATTCTCAACTGCACCCATTCTTCTCTATCTCCTCCTTGCTCCCATGTTCTATTTGAATACTCGCTCATTTCTCCATGGACCCGATCGAATGCTTCCCACATTGCAAGTCTCTCATAGCGGTATTGGAACAAATTCAGGATATGCATAATCAGTGAAAGGAAAAATGCAGATCTGAAATTGGATACCTCAGCGACCAATGCAATGAGCGCAAGAAATCTATTGACCAAATAAATAATCGTTGTGCTCACATCAAGAATTCTCTTTAGACCGAGAAAGATATGGTGGGAAAGAAATCGGGAGAAAACTCAAAGTCGATGGATCGCAGCAGCAGGTATCAACAAAATGAGGAAAAATCCATCAAAAAAGAGTAAAAGAATCAGGCAGCTTCAAGACTCATCAAGACCTGTTTCTCTCACTATTAGAATGCAAACTCTATCTTTGCATCTCAGATCTCTCTTTAGTTAGATATGAACAGTAAATGTTTTACCCTTATTCGACAGTTTGTTAGAATATACAAGCTAAATGTAGTAGGAAAATTATGAAGCTATGAACTATATGTAAAAGCTGGAAAAAAAAAAAAAAATAGGAATTTTGTCAAATCCTCCTTCCTGATATGTTCAAACACTGTGTGCTTCAGATTCTATCTCCCCTATTTTTGAATGAATATACCATACCTGATCTTGTTAAAAAAAAAGGTTAATAGGAACTGAATAATAAATTGCTATATAAATATTTTTAGCATTAATATCTATAGTCTCTATCTACATATGTGAATTAATAAAATATTTTTTTGTGAATCCTAATATGAAAATTTTATTTATTTATTTTTAATTATTATTATTATTAATGTAATAAGTTAGGTCTATGATCCCTCCAAAGTGAGTACATACGTACTTAGATAAATACGACTATTACACCTTTATTTACTCTTAAGTGCGACCGTGCTACCAACCTTGATATTTTTGAAACATTTTACCACCCTTCTCTTTACTTACCAAACCTAGTTATTAGACACGTGCTTGGGTCGTCGAGCACTTAGACCTTGAAGTCTAGTATTACCTTTTTGCCGGAAAGAATTTCTTCAGCGGGATATCTTGTTCCATACTAACAATAAGACAAATCCTAAAAGAGCATTAAATTTTTCGTGCCTAAACCAAGTGATGTTTGTTCTATGGTAAAACATAAATACCATAAAGGATATAGGTTGTTCTAAATTACTATTTATTAAAAAAAATTTAATATATTTTTGTTTTTTTATTTTTTTCTTTCTTTTTTTGTTTTTTAATTTTTTATTTTTTTTATTGATATTTTTACTTTTTAAACTTACTTCCTTAATTTAATTTGGTCTTATGAAATAATTTTTTCATTTTTAAATATTGTATATTTTTTTTATACTTGGATTTTTATTGCATATATTATATTTATGGTCATCAAAGCTTACCTATGAATTAACCTATCTTTATGGTCAATTATTTCTCCTTACCTCTTTGCTTTTATGAGATAATTGTTTCAATTTGTAATTTATTTTGTAGTTCTTCCTCATTTTTTTTATCTTTTGTAATTTATTTTGTAGTTCTTCTTCATCTTTTTTATCTTTTATACATACAACTATGAGAACTAAGGCTCTTTTGTTACCTCCGTGGTGTAACTCTATGATCTTACTCATTTTCTCTTTGACGCTTTTGATATCCAATATCCAATTTACTTTGCATGCTATTTAGGATAGATTTAAATTGTTATTTAGTTCTTCTTTTATCTATTTCAATTCATACCTAGGTTATTCTAGATATTATTGACCTTTCCTTCTTGTGTTGATTTTTCTTTCTTTGTTTTGGTTTTTCAATATCTTGTAATCTATTCTCCATTTTTTTGAAAATAAGTATCCAACTCTAATATTCTATTGTCTATGTATTTTTGAATCTTCTCTTTCATAAATGAGCTAAATTATTCATATTGAAACAGAAAAATAAAGAGGAAATAAAATTATAAATAAGAGCCCAAGAAAGAACTTGTATATCTAATTAGACCAAACTCAAAGATTAAGATTGTAGAAATATTCATCACTAAAATTAATTTTAAGAAAATGTCATATAAAAACATAGAGACGAACAAAATACTTGACTCTATTAATCACATAGATTAAATATTGATTTCATTCCCTTATCCCTTGATAAATTTGAATACATTCTACTTTAAAATAGATAAATTTACTCCGTAAATTTGATAATATTTTCTTTCAAAAATGTTTTTACTCGTATTAGTTGAAATGTTCAATTCAATAGACCCATGAAAAATCAAAGACAATAAGGCTTTCACCATAATTAACTATGAAGAATAAAATAATAAAAAAAGTAAGACTTTCACCATAACTATATATGATAAAAATTGTCAATTTGCATAAATTGTGAAAATTAATTACACTATTTTAAGAAGCCTCACTAAATTTCGTTTATGAAAATTAGAAAGATAATAATAGTATATAATTTTTTTACTAATCCCCAATGGATAAGACTCTCACCATAACTCAGTGTAGAGGACAAGGGTTGTTAATCTTCGCAAATTGTGAAGGATAAGTACACTCTTTTAACCCCTACTTAAGTATGGGACTTGGAAAGATAATAATCGTATGTAGTATGCTTACTAATGCCCACTGGGTAAGAACATGAGCGAGAGTACAATGAAAGGGAATTGGAATAAAGAAACAAAAGCCAAGAGTTACGTGGAAGAGCAATACAGAAAAATGGAGGGCAGTGGCAGGAAAAAGTATTTTTCAGAAAGGAGGGGGGGCAGGTGGCAGGCCAATTATTTTATGATGTGTTCCCACCATTAAGGACTTGGTACAACCAGCATGGAGCATCATTGTTTGTGTCTGCAATTATAATTTTATCTCTGAAATTATAAAAGTAAAAAGAGTCTCTACAAATGACTTGGGATGGAAGTAAAGCGACATTGCCACACTCAAGAAGTTCACATTTGATTTTAACTGTTGATACCTTGTTTGATTTTTCTTGATTGGCTGCTTTTACCTGTCAGCGGTCACACCTACGGGCTCACCAAATGACGTCATGATGACAACCCAAAAAGAAAAAGAAAAAAAAAGTGTGTTTTTATTGGTCTTTTTAACCACGCCATTTCATTTATATGAAGTTGTATATATGTAGGTTTCATTTATATGAAATTTTATTTCTGAATCACCTGTGTTGGTTTCTCCTCTTCTGTCCCTCGTTCTCTCTCATCACGATGTTCAGCAACCACTGTTGGATTTCAGTTCCCTCATCGGCAATGAATCCATATAATAGAGCACCATCAACTTCTTCAACATCAACAACGAAAAGCGCGCCTGAAATTTGTTTAGAGAAGGGAATATATGGGGTGATGCAGATTTATAGATAATGAGTGTGACCACTCTGTCAATTGAATGATGGGCAACCAGATCCCTATCAGCAATGGAGCCATAAGGATCAGTGGCGATGAGGGACCTGAACTCCAACAACGGTTGTTGCCATTATTTCGAGCGTTGCAGTGCCATGGTAAGGTGTAATATGGAGTATGTGAAAATCTATGTTACTGTTACAATCTTTGTTGACTGGCTAGCTCAGAATTCTCCACCCTGTATAACAATATGAATAGCAAATTCTCCACCCTGTATAACAATATGAATAGCAATTTTTTTTTATTGCCTTCATTATTTGTAACGGAATTTGGCTTTCCTATTTTACTGTTTTGTTATATATAGCTTGTAAGTTTCAAAATATTACTGTTAGTGCAAGTGATTTTTATTTTTTTTAATCTAAGGCTTAAAAATGATTGATTTTTAAGGGAATTTGCTTAGTTTGAATGTTTATCCACAGTAGTAAATGTTTCCTCCGAATGTCTATCAACAGCAGTAGTAGATGTTTCGTCTGAATGTTTATCGGTCTATCAATAACTGTAGTAGATGTTTCGTTTGAATGTCTATTAATAACTGTAGTAGATGTCTATCAATAACTGTAGTAGATGTTTAGTTTGAATGTCTATCAATAACTGTAGTAGATGTTTAGTTTGAATGTCTATTAATAATAGTAGAGGTTTCGTCTGAATGTTTATCAATAGTTGTAGTAAATGCTTTTCTGAATATCTATCAACAACTGTAGTAAATGTTTCCATTGAATGCTCATCAAACTATAGTAAATGTTTCGTCTGAATGGCTATCAACAACTGTAATAGATTAGTTAGCATGAATTTCTTTGATGGTGTGTTAATTATAGTGAAACATTAATTAAAATTAAAATTATATGTTTTGTATTATTATTTTTATTGTTATATATTTATCAATAATAAATACAAATAGTAGATACCAATAAAATCTTAGATTATATTAACGACAATCATATTTTATTATATAAAATCTTTGATTATATTAACCACAATCATATTTTATTATATAAAATCTTAGATTATATTAACCACATTAATATTTTAATGTGATTGTGTTATTATGTTGTTTTAAACTAAAAAATAAATTTATATTAAAATATCATACCATCTATCATTATAATTAAAAAAAATTGTAAAGGTTAAATTTTTTTTTTTTTTTTTTGAAAATTAAAAAAATTGAAAATAAAAAATACTATTCTAAGTTCTTCTACCATGAAAATTCTCCTTATGAGGTTACGATCAGGGAGGGAGGTAACGCCATAACCATTTGGGAAGAATGTGCGGTGCCACCTCTCCTCTCCTTTAAATGTGGGTTACAACATTTATTATCAATGGAATCAGAATTCAGTCTATCACTTCCATGTAAACTAAGTATTTAAAGGTCTGGGCTTGCATGGTTTTATGATTATTAAGAGTTTATTTCTTGATTAATTGTTTATAGAATTATGTAAAAACGAGAGGGGTAGAGTATGTATGTCTTAGTAGACTTAGTGGTCAGGGTAGAGTATGTATGAGTATGTATGCCTTCGTAGACTTAGCCATCTCTTGTCCCACAAAACAAACAAGGGATTTCATACACCAATTTGGTGTCTGGCTTGGCCATGACCTTAAAATTGGATAATAATAATAACTAAGCTCCAAATATTTTGCTTCCCTCATTTATTATTTTCACACTTTGAAATTCTTTAAACTCATTTTTCTATTTCTACCTTTTGAAATTTTTCAAAACCATTTTTTGGATTTTGTGCTTCAGAGTTATCCACTCTTTTATCTCAAAGAAAAGTAGTATTTGCTTCTTGCATCTAGTTTGAATCTTGTTTTTAACTCAGCCATGCAATCCTCAACTCAATTACTACCTCAGCCATGACCAAACAAAGAGCTCATTATGAGATGGAAGATTGGCTCAAGTTCTAAGGAAGAAATTGGTTTGGATGCCATCAAACGAATATCTTACATTATCCTAGCCTCAGCCTTCAGTATTGCATCATAGAGGTTTAATTTGGCTGAAAGATATTTCTGTGGAAAGAGATACAAATTTGCAGGTTGGCATTACCCGGAGGACAAAAAAGGAAGATCGATTAACATGGAATGGTTGTAGGGTTAAGAGTCAGTTGGCTGTCACATAAATCTACTGGCACAAGTCACAGGGCACCTCTATGGTCATTAGGAACGCTTGGTTCCAAAAGTCATGGAAGTGGGATATCTCACAAAAGTTAAAATGTTCTAGTTGGTGGGTGATCCATAATGAAATTTTCAAGTGGAAGAATTTTCTCAAGATTGAAATGTTTGAGTTAGTGGGTGGTCCATAATAAAATTCTCAAGTGGAAGAATTTAGTCAAGATTTAAATGTTTCAGTTGGTGGGTGGTCTATAATAAAATTCTCAAGTGAAAGAATTTACTCAAGATTGAATTGTTTCAGTTTGTGGGTGGTCAATAATTAAATTCTCAAATGGAACAATTTATTCAAGATTGAAATGTTTTAGTTGGTGAGTGGTCCATAATAAAATTATCAAGTTACTCAAGATTTAAATGTTTCAGTTGGTGGGTGGTCCATAATAAAATGGACAAGTGGAAGAATTAACACAAGAAAAGTTTCCATGGGCTTGTTAGATGTGCTCCTTGCTTATTAGAATCGGAAAATGTAAACCACCTTTTTCTCACGCCCTTTGCTGATGCAGTTTGGAAAAGGCTCTGCCATATACTTCACCTTAAATCTTATTGGGACCAGTTTTCTATTATTTCCGGTTTTCAAAGCATAAGGGATACAAAACTTTGTCCTTCTGTATTTTAGGGGAATTTGGAGAACTAGAAATGCAAAGATCTTTGATCAGTCTCATTTGGAAGTGGGGAACTTGCATAAAAATATCGCCATTTTATTTGAAGAAAGGAATCCAAAAACAAGCAGTTTCCGGGCAGGTTTTTTTTACGGTGCTGTGGAAGTGGGATGATGTTAGTCTTGAGAGCAGGAGATTATTACAAATTCAGTTTGTACAGTGGCAAAAACACGAGGGTGGAATTACTTGCTCTGTGTGGCATTCTATTGTGCCAGGTGGTTGGAATTAGCTGAGCTCGATGTTTTCGGTCGGAGATTATAAAGTGATTGTTGAATGGGCAAATATGAAACATTCATTAATTAGGGTTCCAGATCTCACACACTGGATGGAAGACACTGATCTCGAATTTTAACAGGATTGCTCTGCAAAATATCTTCACAAAACAAAATATGAAGGTTTGAATTTAATAAATAAATAAATAAAGAGCATAAATAAATAAATATTTAAAATAAATTTAATTAATTTTATTTTACTTTATTTTATTAACTTATTTATTTGTTTTATGCTATTTATTTATTTATTTATTAAATTAAATATTTTTATTATATTTAATTTAATTAAGTAATAATTTATAAGTCCATTTTAATAAAATTGTATTTAATTATTATTTAATTTTAATTTTTAACTAATTAACTTAATTTTAATTTTTAATTTATTATTTAATTTTAATTCTTAACTAACTAACTTAATTCTAATTTTCTACCTTTCTCTATTTTTATTATATTTAATTTAATTACATAATAATTTATAAACTCATTTTTAATAAAATTTAATTTATTTAATTTTAATTTTTTACTTCTTTCTATTTTCTATTATATTTAATTTAATTACATAATAATTTATAAATCTATTTTTTAATAAAATTTTAGTTAATTAATTAATTTATTATTTAATTTTAATTCTTAATTAACTAACTTTCTTAACGACTAGTTCTTAAAAAGTAGTTCTCAATTTACTAGCAATGATGCATCTCCACTATTTATTCATTGAGATCCATTAGTTTCTCCACCTCAATGAACCACATTAGCTGGTCCAAATCCTAATGATGTGATTAATCCAAAACACATTTATCTAAATTTGAAAAACTATTAATCTTTTATATTATTTAAATTTAAAATTAAAATATACATATAGAAATATATATTTTCATAGTTTGAAAAAATGTTAATATTTTCTTTTATATAGAGATTAATATAAGAAAAAGAGACTTCTCTTCTTTTATGTAATTGTCATTTAAATGGAATATTTTTAAAATAATATTAAAAAAATATAAATAAAAATAAAAAATATAATGTAATATAACATTTCAATGAATTATAATTTTCACCCATGTTAATCATTACATTCTTCTATAGTCTATCATAATATAATGTTTCATATAACTTGAAATTTTAACAATATATGTTTATCTTTGTATGATATTCATTAAAGATATTAGAATGTGTTTATTAGGAGGGAGAAATTAAATAAAAGAGTAGGGTATTACCACATAGATGTTGTGTAATAGGAGTTCCCCTTTATTTGGATTAGGCTTATGCCAAACCTCGACTTTCGGTTTTGGACTTGGCCTAAAATGCTCATGCATTAGTGAAAATGACATAAATTTTTAAACAAGATAACATGTGCATGTTACTTTTTGCATAAAATATGGTTGTGGAGTTTTATTGCTTCCCTCACTGATGTGGTTTTCCATTTGCAAACAATTTTCCAACACACTTAGAAGTGGTTTCCCATTTGCAAACAATTTTCCAACAAAATTACAACACGTCCATGCTCCTCAAGGTTTGTAACTCTAAGAGGTTCTTGGGTCATTTAGCTTTCGAGGTTAGTCATCTTTCATTTCATTTTTTTGTTTGTATGAAAGAAAATTTTCATTTTTATTTTTTTACAGTTTTTTCAGATTTTATATTGATTATATCCCATTACAATGGTTGAAAACCCAGAATCAAATCAAGAAACCAACCTCACAAAAGAGCCACAAGAAAATATTAATTCACAAATACCAACCCACAAACACAAATTATGAAATATTTAACTTAATGAAAAATAATGATTGAAGAGTTTGGAAGCATAAGGGAACCATCACAAGTTTCATTAGCCACATCCCATGACAACATTGTTGCCTCCATTGATCAAGGCCATGGTCAATTTATAATTACAACTGAATATAGGATGAGGATGACATAATTCTGCTCCATTGGTATCAATAAAGAGCAAGTTAAATATTTTAATATCAGAAAATAAATGATTATGAGCTTATTTATTGACCCTAGATCCAACCAACCCCTTAATCCATGGAATGTATGTATTTGCATAGATTGGTGTACATTTGATCCATGAGAATTGATTGGACGAGTCATTGATTTATGGTTTTTATAAACCTCCGTCTAATAATAAGGAGGTGCCATTATTTTTTCTTCACAAATTGTAGGCCAAGATCATAATTGGTCTCCACATGGATTATTTTAACATTAATGAGTTTTATGGGGTTGGCCTTGGTTCTGTTTATGATTGACCAAATGCTAGGTGTAGTCCATTAAGAGAGCCACCTACTCCTAAGTTCATGCCCAACCCCTCTGCATAGGAAAGTTAGCTTTTGGATCACCTTGATTACACTAGAACCACAATAGCACAACTCACACACAATCTAGTGTAGCATAGTTCATTTGTGGCAATCTCTTGATGAGATCCATGAGAGGAGCATCTTAGACTTCAAGGTGTAGGCCGTGGGGCCACCCTAATTATATACCATCTACTCCATCTACGTAGGTCAATATTTCTATGATCCGGATGGATCATTATATTTTTTTCATCAATATTGATGCATTCATAACAGAAAAACTGGAGGAATCAACTTACATGACCATTTTTTCTAGCGGGACCTAGTTTGGAAAAAGGGGGTCTAAAACCTTCCAAGAGAATTTTTAAGCATCAAAAGACATTTTTGGGGTCTAAAACTTTTCCGCTTTAACATTACACCATTTCAAGTTATTATAATATATATATATATATATTTCCAATGACATTATAAGTGCATCACTCGGAGTCTGTATGCAAAAGTTATTCCACTCATAAGTTAACCTTCTTGTTTTCACACCTATAGTTCGGGAGGATGCCACGTCAATGTAGTGTCCCACCTTGGCAAGGTTAGTTTTGTGACATTTAGAGAAGGTGATTTTGATGTAATGATATAAGATTATGCATGATAAACTTAAGTAAATGATTATATGCTATAGGCCTAGTTTTGGTCACCTGGTTGCTATGATTATGATAATATCTATGGTTCTGTGTATAGTAATTGATATTGCTTAAGAGAATATTATCAATGTTTTATCTTTCGGTATCCTAGTTTGGACATAAGTGTATGCCATGGAAGGGGATCCAAGATTGAGAAACATATATCCATGGATGATCATGGTTATGTGGAACATATGGTTAATTGTGATTTATGGATGATACATGATTTATATGATTATATGTGCTTAGTCTCATACTAAGCATGATGTGGTAGGGGACTTGGTCATTTCCAACAAGGATTCTTGAGTTATAAATGACTGCAGAAGTCATTTCTCCAAAACCAAAATGACTATGGAAGTCATGCACAATCCTTGGTAAAATGTGGATAAGTTAATTATGAAATTCATTTTATTCCTTTGAACTATGAGATTGTGATGTGTGCAGATATTGGAAGAAGACCTTAGCAATGAACCATCAGATGGGTATGAGCTCACAATCAATACCTTAAGGTGAAGCACATAGTTTCAAACCAGAGTAGATGAGAAGCCATAGAAATTAGCGTGCGAAGTCCTAAATCCATGAAATATAAAGATGTGGAGTCTTAGATATATAGTAGAAGGATTACGGTGCAGCGTCTTAAATCCATGAAAGATAATGATGTGGAGTCTTGGATATAAAATAAAATGTTAGGGTACAAATTCTTGAATAATTAAAAAAATCAAGGTGTGGAATATTGGATCTTTAGAGTAGATCGGGGTGTGGAGTCTTCAATCTACTAAGGCATGAAGATGCATGCAATAGGGGTTCAGAATCCCTAGAATCCGAAAGAAAAATACCACTCATGGGCAGCTCAAGGATGAAATTCCTTAATAAAATCTCATTCCTAAGAATTTTGGAGTGACTTTCTAAAAATAGAAAGTCATGTCTAGCATCTGAACTATGACTTTACAAAAATAGTAAATCACCTCCAATCAATGGGTAATCAAGTATACTTGAAGGAAACCACTTAACTTATTATTAATAAATCCTAATAGTTCAATATCAACTTAATCCTCAATATTATTAATATTATTAATATTATTATTATCTTTTCTGAGACTATGATATTATTATTAAAATGAAATTATTTCTCCTCAATCACTTCAAACCTCTCTCCTTGATGATTCTCATTGCTCTATTTTATGCACCCATCAAATAATGACATATTCCTCTTACACTCATTAAATACATGTCATAAAAGATTCCTCCTGCACTGTCTTTAATGCATATGTTACACTCTCCTTAACTAAGGCATGCATACCTATCCTTAATGGCATGAGTAACACTCCTCTAAATGGAATACAAGGCATGCATATTACTCCTCCTTTATGACAAGAATTTGTTGCTCCTCATATATATGTGTCTCATGTATTGTTACTTGAGGGGTGGGGGGAGGGGATTGTGATGCCAAGAGTTGGAGAGATTTGAAAAATATTATGAGAGGGAGAGAC
This sequence comes from Pinus albicaulis, assembly GCA_034641835.2. NCBI lineage: Eukaryota > Viridiplantae > Streptophyta > Pinopsida > Pinales > Pinaceae > Pinus > Pinus albicaulis. Next base: position 399,863,777 of record CM076582.1, on the reverse strand, counting down.
TTGGATAGTAGCCAATTTCTTTCTAAATGAATTTGAAATTCCTAAACTAAATTACTAAGTAGCTATACATGTTGGAGCTGACCATGAGTGTTATTGGGAGGAATTGAAACTTATCTTCCTCAACTTTCCTTATATATCTCTCTGCTGCTATATTTTGGTACTGATCATCAACTCTTACAACTCGAGGTTCCAGGGGGAGAAGTTCTCCCTAGATATGTTTAGGTGTAAAACCGGATGGTTCAAATGAGTTGGTTAAGGGATCAAAGGTGGATCATATTCTCAATGATTGGAGCTGAATATCTCTTCATGTATACTTTCCATTGTCCTAAAATTATAGTATAGCTTTAGCATAAAATAAAAAGTAGAAATTTAAATTGTTGTAAGCATCTGTTTTTGGTTTAAGCTTATGTTATCTAGAATATTATTTATTAGTTAAAAGTGAAGACTAAGAGCATTCTATATGTATGGATGTTTAGATCTCAATATTGGAGTTATTATTGGTGTAGTTTATGGTACTAACCTTCATATTGTAGCATTTGAGAAAGGAAAGCCAAATATATATATATTTTTTAAGTTAGGCTAAAATATATTAAAATCATAAAAAGAAACTTTACAAAGGCTATGGACAGGGATGGAATGCAATGCTTAGCCAATCCCTCCCTTAGAAGTTTTCAAAATAAACCATGTTTGGGGCTTCCTCATAGGAGGAAACCAACCCCTTAAGAGAGTCAAACAATATTTATTTACAAAATATTCAGTGACACATATGAAAATAAAATAGGTAAAGTATGTACTGAGAAGAAAAAAATCAGAGATGAACCTTGCTACCAAGCAGTCATGGAGTTCCTCCATATTCCTCTCTCGTGTGGTCCTCCTCCTCAATTAGGCATCCATAATCTCTTGCAATGGATTCCTCCTCAGCTGTACGCACGTAAGGAGGCTTCAGAGGGGCTGCGTCGATGATGGGAGCAACAGGATACTCAACATCGTGAACTATGGTCCAGACGCCAACTGAGTCCATAATCCAAATGTTTGTCTCCTCCTCCACAAGCTCATGGACTGGAAGCGGTTCAGTTTTCTGGGGTATGGGCAGCTAAGATTGGGAAATAGTGGATTTTATGCAGCCTCTTCTACCCTTGGGCTTCTTCAACAGCTGAACAATCTCCTCTTGAGTATTGTTAGTCGTATGGGTAACTGGCATATCATGGCGTCCTGATGAGGTGCCTTCATTAGATTCTAGATGCTGGTCTTGGCGATGGTGAGAGCGGCCAGAGATCGCCCCTCTGTAGATGTCCCTGATGGGATTTTGACGTTGTTGTGGGGCCATGGAGAGGCTATCGAGCCGGGGATGGGGAGCCAACTCTGAGAAAAGGTTGAGAGCGAGGGGAGCGCAGCAAGGGGGCATGCAACAGAGGTTCGCAACAGGGGAGCGTGTGCCAGGGGATCGTGCAGTAGGGGGGGCACAATAGGGGGGCGCACAACAGGGGGGCTCGTAGCAAGGCGGGGCGCAGTAGTGAGGAGCACAGGGGGAGGGGCACACAAAAGGGGGCCACGCAGTAGGGGGCTCGCAGCAGGTATGGCGCATAGTAGGGGTAGAAATGGTGGTGGTAGAGCGCGAGGCAAGCTTGAGAAACAAGGAAATTGCAGAAAGAGGAGAAGGAAAGGTAGAGAGAGCTAGTAGGACCGGTTGGAGCAGCAGTGAAATGAATGATTGAGGAGCCTCTGTGAATTTTGAAGGCATGAGGCACTAAATTTGAGCGTAGAGGCATAGAGGTACAATCCAAGTGTGCCTGCATGTGATGCATGGTGTGTTGAGAGGCCAAGTGAGGCAGAGCACCGACAGAAATGATTAGCGATTTGAGTTTTTGCATCAGGTAGGAGCTGGAATTCTAGGGAAATGTCAGACTAATCATGGGAGGAGCTTTCCTTGCTCGTTCTGGAGATTTCACCTGCATCCAGGGGAGTTTTATCCTTTTGAAGGAGAGTGAGGGAACTCTCGTGAAGGATTTCTTCCTGGATATGATGGAAATTTGAGTGGTAAAGCATTAAATTTCTATCCACTTCTTTGTGGCCCAGGAGATCAACGATCGTGTTCGTATTTCTATGAACGTGGTGGAATTTCATGGAATTATGATGTTGCAACATTTGTTCCATCTGATTGAGGTTTTTGGAAAGCCTCTAGCTCGTATAGACCTTTGTGGATGAATAACAAAGGAGGATGAGAGTTTCAACTTGGATAATGAGTTGAGAATATCCTTCCATTTCCAGTGGGAAAATTGAGCTCAATGGCTATGGAGATCCCCATGATAAGCCCATCCAATTCCACGTATTTGTTGCTATCCCACCCCAGGTTTCTGTAGAATACATGTAAGGGGTGTTGAGCTCCAAAAATGTTCTTTCTTCTACCACATTCCACTCCATTTATTTTGTCCATTATTAATCCCAGGCTCAAATGATCAATGAAATTAGTTAAAATTGCTTTAAGAATTAATATCATGGCTAACTTGCTATGTTTTTATGATTTTTTCATTGTAGTACTTTTTGAACTGAAACTAGCTATAGAATGCAGACATTCTGTAGCTAGTTGCCAATTCTGCAGTCGTCTTCATGTTTAAGCAGGTTCCAGATGTCCTCTCAGAGAAAACCACATATGGTCGTATTCCAGATCATGCCCTCAGCATTTTTTGCTCTCCACGAAGATTGAACAAAATTCTGTACGTGGTTATGCATGTGGGAACTCAAACTAGGAGATAGACTCCTAATAGGACAAGGACAGTCCAGATGTGCTTTGTCATATTACGATATCACCTTTAGAGTTCTACTTCGGTTTTAATATGGAAAGACAGTAATCCATGTATTATATCATGTTTTTTTATGTAAATTTGCTATAAATGTAGCTCGGGAAACCGAGAGACAAGGTTAGATTTTGTGGCTGGCTGCTAGATTTTTTAAGTCCGAGAATACTCTGTTTTGAAGTGATTCCTCTTTAATGAAAGAAGCAGCATTTCCTTGAACGCGTTGAGTCGATCTTGAACTAGATTTCGTGCTACTCTGGTGGTAGAGGGCCCCTGCCTCTTGAGCGGCCTTGTTTATACAGTAGATAAGTATTTTAGTCTCGCTTTTATTTCTAGTTTAGGCAAGTTTCTGAAGTTTATGTTCATACTTGTTTACATTAATTATCACAGATAGAATTACTCTAATAAGCTCTTCCAAAATATCATTATGATGAATAAGTCATAGCTGTGGTATTGTAGGTTTTAGTTTCTTGTTTACACTAAGTGTCACAGCCAGTCTTACTCTTACAAGCTCTTCCAAAATATCATAACAATGACTAAGAAACAGCTGTGGTGTCTTAGATTTTAGTTGCATTTCCTTTTGAATTTCTGTTTACACTAAGTGGCATAGCCAGTCTTACTCTTACAAAGCTCTTCCAAAATATCATAACAATGAGTAAGAAGTAGCTTTGGTGTCTTAGATTTTAGTTATATTTGCTTTCAGTCTTGTGTTTATGTTCAATTGCATTGAATAATACAACCATACTTGTTCTCACAAACTCTTCCAAAATATCATTCATACTGAACGAGATGGGTTGTAGAATTCCTTAGGTTAGTTGCATGTTAATTTAGTTATAGCACTCCAGAGGTAGAATGCATGTGGTTCAGCTCTGTCATTTCATTTCCAGTTTGATAATGGCTTTTCAGTTTAACATTGTTCACTGTACTTCAAATAGACTAGTGGTACTCTAGTTTAGTTTTAGCTCACTGTATTAGCACTCCAGTTTAGTTGTCATCCATTGCATTTTTAAATTATATTAGTTGTTAAATTTAAATACCACGGTCTTCATTATTTACAAGAATTCTTTTGTTCCAAACTCATATTAATACATAATTATCTAGACAGAAGTTAGTATCAGTCTAAAGGCCGGAGTATTTTGTAACCTTTTTCCCATTTCACAAACAAGCCTTTTCTCAAAGACTATTTTAAAAAGAGAAAGCTATAACTTTTGAGTAAGGCCTAGTGGTGCTAGATTGAGTTGCAGAATAGAATTAGAAGCTAGTTCAGAATAGAAATCTTATGGTGCTACAAATGTTCTTTTCCAAATATATTCCAATAGACCTTTAATCATGGATGAGATGTTGTAACATTGTAAGTTGATTGTATGATTGTTTAGTTAGGAGAACTTCATTTACACTTAACTTGCCCATTTCTCAAGCTCTTCCAAAACATCTTTAATGAATGAATTGAACAAGTTTAAGCTCATGTTGTGATTTATTTCCTTGAAGTCATTATCAAGCTTTGTATTTTGCTAGCCATAGTTTAGGCTTTGTTCTATTTCAGTATTTGCATTTGTCATTTTCCATCCATAATTTAGGCTTCACTCTGTTTTTAACCAGTAACTTCTTTTCACCAGCATTTAGTTCTTTCCCTTGTGAACATAAAACCATAAAAAAAACAAAAACATCATAAAACACTAGACACAACGTAGTGAGAAACAAATACCTAGGCACATATAATGCACCACACTTCAGTAGTTTACCAACCCTGGTTGACAATTAATGAACTCAATTTAGGAGACTAGGTTGAGCACAAACATTTTGGCGCCGTTGCTGGGGAAGTGTAACTAGGTAGCCTTGTTTCTTAACTCCCAAAAACAATTATATGCGTAGAGAGAGAGACTCAAGGGGTAGATTCATAAGAAGTAGCAGCAGAAGCTTGATCCCTATAACACCATTTGTTTCGCCTAGACCAAGAGCCATTACACCTCCAACTCAGACCCACAATCCATCCTTTACTGATCCTAGACTCCCAGAGAACTTAAGATCAAATATTCCATTAGAAATACCTCCCACTTCATCCACTGAACCTGCCTTAGAAGAGGATTCAAGGACCCTTGCTAGAGACACAAACTTTTCCACTTCCACAGAAGAATCAACTATGGAAGAAGAAGGGGGAGGAGGAGTCTTTAATGGAGAACACACATTATTTGGAGGGGGTAGAGGTAGAGGTAGAGGAGAAGGAGGTAGAGGTGTAGAAGGTGAAGGAGGTAGAGGAAGAGGTAGAAGAGAGATGGGAAGTTCTTTTGGGTTTCCTATAGTAGATGAAGAAACCAATACAACTATGAAAAATATTTCACCCTCTATCCTTCCAAACTTCTATGGACTTATAACTGAAGATCCTAAAACCTTCCTATTTGAATTTTAAGTCTTGTGTAGAACTTATGACTACTTACAAGATGCTCAAAAACTTAAATTATTTCCTTCAACATTGAAAGGAGAAGCATTGAAGTGGTTTATGAGTTTGATCAACAGTTCTATTAGGACATGGGAAGACATGAAACAAGAATTTTTAGAGAGGTATTTGGATTATTGTATGCCAATCAATCATAAGGAGGAAGTGTTTAAGATGATACAAAAAGAAGATGAAAATTTGGAAGATTTGTTGGAGAGATTTCATTACAACATCAAAAGAGGAAAAATGGAAAACTTAGATCAAGACACCTTAAAAGCTCTCTTGTTGAAAACAATTAGGGATGAATGGTTGGATATCTTTAACATGATGGGAAAAGGGGATATATCTCAGCTCACATTACTTGAAATATCTGAGTTATGTATCAACCTTTCAAGAGGAAAATCCAAAACTGTAAAAGGCCCAAGAGACCCCGCTCTTGCATGGGTAAGTAAGTCTGCTTCTGGGAAAATAAGTAGGGCAGAGATAGGGCATATGCTTGATGAATTCAAATCTTAGGGAGTCTTAGTGAACAAATAGACACCCTTAAGTTACAAAACAAGCAAAAAGCTGAATCTGATGTTTTAGCAATCTTTTGTCCCAGATGTAGAAAGAAGCATGCCTTAAGAGAGTGTCCTTTGGATGCAAAAGTTGTAGAGACCTGTGTCATTTGTTCGGAAAAACATGATACCAAGAGTTGTCCTTCACTTCCTGGTCTTAAAGCTGTCTTTCAAGAGGAAACTCCTACAAGTTCCATAGAATCTCTCAATTTTGTCTCTAGAAGGCCTTGGCAAGGTCCTCAAACACAAGGATTTCATGATCAAATGTATAATCAACCTCCACCAAATTGGAATTCTTGGCAGCAACCTTGGCCCCAATTTCAAAATCAATCTCAAGCTTGGGCACAAGGGGCACAAAATCCCTATGGAAGATACTCTCAGTACTATCAGTATCCACCATCCTATCCACCCTATCCACATTTTCCTCAACAAAAAAATCCTCAATATTTACAACATCAAAATAAACCACTTCCGTTACCATTTCCTCAAAAATCAAATCAGTTGTCTGTTCAACCCATACCAAACCCCAACAATATAAATCCTCAGAATACATATATGATAGAAGGCCAACAATTTCCAACTTATTTAATTACTCCTCTAGACCTTAGTGATGTTCAACTTAGGTCTGGAAGAGTACTTGAAAAAAGGAAACCTTTTGTGATTATACAAGAACAAGACAACTCTGAGGAAGATTCTCTACGAGAAAATAAAAGTCTTGAAGAAGACACATCTTTTTAGGACCCAAACATTGAAAAATCAAAACAAAAAGAACCAATAATTTCAACTCCTGTATTAGAGTAGCCATCAACATCCACTCCTACACCTCCCTTTCCAGAAAGATTACAAATTGATAGAGGTGTAGAAAAACAAATTATGGTGCCTAATTATGATTTCCTAGACGAGCTAAGAAATGTTTGCATTAAGATTCCATTATTACAAGCCATCAAGGAAATCCCAATTTTATCAAAGACAATAAAGGATTTGAGCATGAAGAAAACAAGAAAAAGAATAAGACAGACAAAGAAAATTCAACTGGTAGGAAAAATTGCAGACATTATGATGGGTAAGATTTCTATTCCAAAGTATCTAGACCCAGGAAATCCAGTTGTCAAAATTCACATCAATGGAATTGAGATCCAAAACACACTCATTGATTTAGGAGCAGCAATCAATATCATGAGTAGACAAATCATGGATAAACTGAAACTTCATAATCTTCTCTTTACACCCACATTATTACAATTGGCAGACAGATCTGTGATCAAACCTGATGGGGTAATAGAAGACATTCCAGTGTCCCTAGATTCTTGGGAGTACCCTGTGGATTTCATGATCCTAACTCCTAAGAATAATCTAGGAGGACATCCCATTATATTAGGAAGACCTTGGTTAGCTACAGCTGATGCTTTCATTAGTTGTAGATCTGGTGATATGTACATCTATGATGGTAGTTCAACTAAGAAATTCACTTTGTATCCTCCAACAAGGAAAATTATAGATTTAGATGATACTCAATGGATAGAGGATGAAGAAGACTTACAACCTCCCTTCACAATTTTAGAAATTAGTGAAGATATTCAAATTCTGAATACTTTAGAAAACTTTGAATCCTCTTCAGAATGCAAACATGAAAAATTTCAAAGAGAATCCAACATTGAGTTTTTATCATCAAGACAGATGTCTCTTTATTCTATGGATAAATTTGGCAGCTCTACAATTGAGATATTTCCAGGCAAAACTTTAAACATAAACAAGAACCTAGAAAAATCTCAACAAGAAGAGCTAGTCAAGATCTTACAGAGACATTCTTCTACATATGCATGGGAGTACACTGATATGAAAGGGATAAGCCCCAAGAATTGCACTCATCACATCTACATAGAGGAAAATTGTAAACCAATCAGACAACCTCAAAGAAGGATGAATCCAAATCTTAGGGAGATTGTTAAAGAAGAATTGCATAAATTGTTGAATGTCAACTTTATCTATCCTATTTCAGATAGTCAGTGGGTTTCTCCTTTGGTAATTGTGCCAAAGAAAAATGGTAAATGGAGGGTATGTATTGACTACCGAGAATTAAACAAAGATACTCTTAAAGACCATTTTCCCTTACCTTTCATAGATCAAGTGTTAGATACATTAGCTGGCAAAAAGTACTTCTCATTTCTAGATGGGTTTAGTGGTTATAATCAAATTCAAGTAGCACTTGAGGACCAAGACAAAACCACATTACCTGTCCTTGGGGTACCTATGCTTACCGAGTATTGCCATTTGGATTATGCAATGCACCTGCAACATTTCAAAGGGCATTATTAGGAATTTTTTCAGATCTAATACATGATTGTGTAGAGGTATATATGGATGATTTCACAGTTTATGGAAACACATTTGAAGAACCTTTAGCAAACTTGGAAAAAGTCTTAAAAATATGTAAAGAAGAAAATCTTTCACTTAGTCATGAAAAGTGTTTTATGATGTTTACTGAAGGAATTGTTTTAGGACATCACATTTCAGGGGATGGGATTAGAGTTGATGAGTCAAAAGTTGAAGTCATCTCTAACTTATCTATTCCAAGTTGTCAAAAAGATGTTAGGAGTTTTCTAGGATTTACAGGATATTATCAGAGGTTTATAGAAAACTTCACCAAGATAGCATCTCCACTCTTCAAATTAATTACCAAAGATTGTGAATTTAAATGGAATTCTGATTGCCAGTTAGCCTTTGAAACCCTGAAAACAAAAATTTTCGAAGCACCTATTTTAAGGGGACCTAACTGGAAGTTACCTTTTCATATCTCAACAGATGCTTCTGATACAGCTCTAGGAGCAGTATTGGGACAAAAAGACCTGATTCCTTATGCCATCTACTATACCAGTAAAAATTTGACTCCTACAGAGTTAAACTATACTGTAACTGAAAAAGAGTTTTTAGCTGTTGTTCATGCCATAAACAAATTCAGACACTATATAATAGGCTATGAAACTTTTGTTCACACAGATCATTCTGCAATTAGATATCTAATGAAAAAATCAATTACTAATGGCAGAGTCATAAGATGGTTATTTCTTTTACAAGAATTCAACATTACCATTCTAGATAGGCCTGGAAAACAAAACACAGTAGCTGATTTCCTATCTAGACTCCAAAACATCAAAGATGATACTCCAGTTGAAGATCAATTTCCTGATGAATATCTTTTTGCAATTTCTACTCAGACTCCTTGGTTTGCTGACATTGCTAATTATTTAGTTTTAGGGAAATTTACTTCAATAATGAATGCAAGAAACAAAAGAAAAATCATTTATGACAGTGCAAAATATTCATGGGTTGCTAATGAGTTGTACATGACAGGTCCAGATTTTATCATTAGGAGATGTGTTCGGGAAGATGAGATGCCTGAGATTCTCAAAGCATGTCATGATGAACCTTGTGGCGGACACTTTGCCGATAAGAGGACAGCCTATAAGATCCTTCATTTAGGATATTATTGGCCATCCTTGTTTAAAGATGCTAAAGAATATGTCAAAAGGTGTGACAGTTTCCAAAGGGTAGGGAAACCTTCTCCTTCAGGTGAGATGCCATTGCAGCCTCAGGTACATATTGAATATTTTGAAAAATGGGCTCTAGATTTTGTAGGACCTATTAGTCCTCGATCAAGACAAAAGAGATATATATTAGTTTGCATTGATTATGTTACCAAATGGGTAGAGGCCAAGCCATTACTTTTTTCTAATGAAGCATCTGTATTTAATTTTCTTTTTGAGGATATTTTTACTCGTTTTGGTGTCCCAAGGGAAATTGTTACAGATCAAGGAGCTCAATTCACATCAAGGCTAGTGGAACAAATGATGGAGAGGTACAAAATCAAACACATAAAATATACTCCCTATCATCCACAAGCAAATGGTCAAGTGGAATCTACTAATAAGGTTATTGAAGGGATCCTAACAAAGACTATCCATTTACATAGAAAATATTGGGTAGATAGGCTTCCTGAAGCCTTGTGGGCCTATATAACTACATGGAGAAGCACAACAAACCATACTCCTTATGAACTTGTTTATGGAAAGCAAGTTTTGTTTCCCATAGAGTTCCAGATTCAAACTTTCAAAATGGCAGTTCAGCTATGACTTGATCTATCAGAGGCGCAAAAACACAGATTGGAGCAGATTAATGAATTGGATGAGATCAGACAAGATGCAGTTCAGAAAACCAGTATAGTCCAACAGTAGAGGGCTAGATGGCATGACAAGTACATCAAGGAAAATAAGTTCAAAGAAGGTGACTGGGCTCTCTTGTTTGATTCAAAGTTCAAAGACTTTCAAGGTAAATTTCAAACACATTGGCTTGGGCCATATGAAATTGTGAGAATTTTTTACAATGGAGCAATAAAAATCAGGACAATAGATGAAGAAGAGGTTACTTTTCTCGTGAATGGTCATAGATTGAAGTTGTATCACAAACCACTCTCAAGAGAAGAATTTGTCAAGAAGTTCCTGGAAAACAGTGATGTGAAGTTAATGAAGAAGAATCTTTCTTCTTCATCAACTTAATTAAATTTTCTGAAGTCAAACATATTGAAAAAAATAAATAAATAAAGTATAGACATGAAAACCGATCACTGATTGGCATGTTTATATAGAAAATATAGAGTGAAAATCAGAATCTTTCTGACACTCTAACTTTTCCATTTTGTTTTTTTTGCAAGCAGTTGTTACAAAATCATAAGTGCAAATCCATTTCACTTATGATCCATCTCATTTCACTTCATTTCATTCCATACTTCATTCATTTCATTCCATTCATTCATATCATATCTTATTCCATTCATTCATCCACACTTCATCCATTTCACTTCATGGTCCACTTCATTTCCATTTCAGATCTTTAAGTTTGATCTCCTTTCTGCAATTGATTAATACACAGCAGAAATTGCAGGGCACTTTTTCACTCCATTTCATAAGTTTTGATCCATTTCACTCCATTATTCACTTCATTCATACTCCATCCTACCATATTTAATTATTCATTTCACACAACCTTTCATCATTCCAGCTTCAAACCATATTTCAAGTCCTCTACATGTACATTCTGCAATCAGTTGGACATTCTGCAGCTAGTCAAACATTCTGCAGCCGGGCAGACATTCTGTAGCCAGAGAGCCTAAAAGCACTGGCTAGTAAACATTTGATTTGCAAAAAAATGATCCTGCATATCCATGAACAAGCAAAATCAAGAAGGTTATGAAGACTCAAAAAGTAATGATTTTCATGGGAGAGAAAAGCATATGAAGATCACGAGAAAATAAAAAAAAAGGCAAAGGTATGAAGTGATTATAATGACATATCATGAAAATTTTAGTATAGTTTAGTTGTATATTATTCAAAAAGTGTTTTAATTAATTTTGTTGATCTTTCCTAACAAACCTTCCGCAAAAACTTTGGATAAAACTCCTTCTGTTCCACCATTTCAAAACCCATATCCGATCATCATTTCAAAATCTAAATAGTTAAAGTGCTGAAGTGATTGGATTAGTCACGTCACTAAGCATTTAATGATTATTCTTGAATTCATTACAAAATATCTCTGCGGTCTTTTCACTCATTGGTTCGTTTTCTTCACCTCACCTCATTAATTCATCCTGTAACCACTCCATATCACTCTTTTCTGTAGCCAACTCTTAACCATTTCATTCTGTAAAACAGAGGTATCTCTGTAACAACCATTGTCACCGTGAACAGAGGAAACATTTGGGGAGCAAAAACAACTTGTTAACGACCATTCTCACCGTGAGAAAAAGGTTGGTGAATTGAAGATTGAAGAAAGTTATGGGCCTCATCGTGATAACAGAACCAATTGGCACTAAATACTTGGAAGGCTATCCCCAAATCCGAGAAATCTTAAAACAAGCAGGATGGTTGCAATTCCTTGAAAAATTCAGTGGCTTCCACAACGAGGTTACTAAAACCTTTGCAAGATCTTTTAATGGGGCCGAGGTTGAAGTTGGAGATATTAAATTCACTGTCACAGAAGCTTTTATTGCAGAAGCAACAGGACTGCCTAGACAAGGAGAAAGGTGGTTTAAGAAGAGAGAATTTCATAACGAAGGTTGGAAGCAGATACTCAAGTCACCAGGTATGGATGTCACTATTTTTAAAAAGGGTATCCCTAGCTCTGCATTAAAGAACAAATGGAGGAACATGTTGCTTATCCTGCAAAAATTCATCACTTGTGAAGGTAGATATGGTACTTTCTATGTTTACCATATTAGGTTGATAATGCATTTCCTAGAAGAAGAACTTAATTTTCCCTATTTCTTGCTTCAAAGTTTAAAGAAAATGGCTTCAAGTGTTCAAAAGAGAATTCAATTTCTAGAGACAACCTTATACCACCATGGTTTAATCAAGATTTTAATTGAACATCATTTAGCAAAAGTGGGAGACACTTGGGATAACTTCTTGGTGAGAAATCACTTTGAGGAACCAAAGGAACCTCCACCTGAACATGAACCTACAAAAAGAAGCAGAAGATGGAGATACTCCAAAACTGAAACTGGTAAAACAATACAAGAAAGCAGTGAAGAAATGATCTCTAAAAAATTAGTTCAGATTAAGAAGCAGCTTAAGAAAGAGAGGCTCATAAGAAAATTTGCCAGAGAAAAAGGAGAAGGGCCATCTCAACCGAGGAGGAGCCACAGACTGAGGGGAATACTAAAGAAAACAAAAGTTAAACAAACTGGAGTCATAAACATAGAAGATGAAGAAACACCTACTGAGGAGGATTTTGATGAATAAGTTCCAGAAATTGATCCTGCACAGCAAGAAATTTACAACTATGTTGAAACATTGGAGAGAAAAGCTTCAGAGAGTAGAGACAGAACCCCTAGTCCTCCATAGTCCGAAATAGATGTGCTAAGAAGAGATAAGTACGAGCTAGAAGTACTTAATAGACATATCAGGACTGAGAATGATATTCTGAGGGAGCAAGTTCAACTAAAAACCAGTATGAACTCAACCCTGTCTCTACAAATGGACAAAGTGGAAAAGGCCAATGAAAAGTTGAAAAAGAGAAACAAAAAGTTAATCAGGGCACTTACCAATTTAAGGTTCAAGTTAGTCATCAAGAAGCCCAAAAGGTCTTTAACTACCAGGCAAAGCAGAAGAAGAGGGTTGGATGTTCTTGCAGAGGTCTCTGAGTTCATGGAATAGTTCCATGAGGACATGCAAGAATCTAGCAGTGGGGGTATGTTGAGCTCCAAAAATGTTCTTTCTTCTACCACATTCCACTCCATTTATTTTGTCCATTATTAATCCCAGGCTCAAATGATCAATGAAATTAGTTAAAATTTCTTTAAGAATGAATATCATGGCTAACTTGCTATGTTTTTATGATTTTGTCATTGTAGTACTTTTTGAACTGAAACTAGCTACAGAATGCAGACATTCTGTAGCTAGTTGCCAATTCTGCAGCCGTCTTCATGTTTAAGCAGGTTCCAGATGTCCTCTCAGAGAAAACCACATATGGTCATATTCCAGATCATGCCCTCAGCATTTGTTTCTCTCCATGAAGATTGAACGAAATTCTGTACGTGGTTATGCACGTGGGAACTCAAACTAGGAGATAGACTCCTAATAGGACAAGGACAGTCCAGATGTCCTTTGTCATATTACGATGTCACCTTTAGAGTTCTAGTTTGGTTTTAATATGGAAAGACAGTAATCCCTGTATTATCTCAAGTTCTGTTATGTAAATTTGCTATAAATGTAGCTCGGGAAACTGAGAGACAAGGTTAGATTTTGGTTAGATTTTGTGGCTGGCTGCTAGATTTTTTAAGTCCGAGAATACTTTGTTTTGAAGTGATTCCTCTTTATGGAAGAAGCAGCATTTCCTTGAACGCGTTGAGTCGATCTTGAACTAGATTTCGTGCTACTCTTGTGGCAGAGGGCCCCTGCCTCCTGAGCGGCCTTGTTTATACAGTAGATAAGTATTTTAGTCTCATTTTTATTTCTAGTTTAGGCAAGTTTCTGAAGTTTATGTTCATACTTGTTTACATTAATTATCACAGCTAGACTTACTCTAATAAGCTCTTCCAAAATATCATTATGATGAATAAGGCATAGATGTGGTATTGTAGATTTTAGTTGCTTGTTTACACTAAGTGTCACAGCCGGTCTTACTCTTACAAGCTCTTCCAAAATATCATAACAATGACTAAGAAACAACTGTGGTGTCTTAGATTTTAGTTGCATTTCCTTTTGAATTTATGTTTACACTAAGTGGCATAGCTAGTCTTACTCTTACAAAGCTCTTCCAAAATATCATAACAATGAGTAAGAAGTAGCTGTGGTGTCTTAGATTTTAGTTGTATTTGCTTTCAGTTTTATGTTTATGTTCAATTGCATTGGATAATATAGCCATACTTGTTCTCACAAACTCTTCCAAAATATCATTCATACTGAACGAGATGGGTTGTAGAATTCCTTAGGTTAATTGCATGTTAATTTAGTTATAGCACTCCGGAGGTAGAATGCATTTGGTTTAGCTCTGTCATTCCATTTCCAGTTTGATAATGGCTTTTTAGTTTGCTGCCTTGTTCTTGTACTTCAAATAGACTGAGTGGCACTCTAGTTTAGTCTTAGCTTGCTGTATTAGCACTCGGTATTCAGTTCCAGTTGCTATCCATTGCATTTTAAATTGTATTAGTTGTTAAATTTAAATACCACGGTCTTCATTATTTACAAAACTTCTTTTGTTCCAAACTCATGCTAATACATAACTATCCGGACAGAAGGTAGTATCATTCTAAGGCCTGGAGTATTTTGCAACCTTTTTACCATTTCACAAACAAGCCTTTTCTCAAAGACTATTCTAAAAGGAAATCTATAACTTTTGAGTGAAGCCTAGTGGTGCTAGATTGAGTTGCAGAACAGAATTAGAAGCTAGTTTCGAATAGAAATCTTATAGTGCTACAAGTGTTCTTTTCCAAATATATTCCAATAGACCTTTAATCATGGATGAGATGTTGTAACATTGTAAGTTGATTGTTTGATTGTTTAGTTAGGAGAACTTCATTTACACTTAACTTGCCCATTTCTCAAGCTCTTCCAAAACATCTTTAATGAATGAATTGGACAATTTTAAGCTCATGTTGTGATTTATTTCCTTGAAGTCATTATCAAGCTTTGTATTTGTTGTTTGCTAGCCATAGTTAGGCTTTGTTCTGTTTTAGTATTTGCATTTGTTATTTACCATCCATAGTTTAGGCCAATAGCTTCTTTTCACCAGCATTTAGTTCCTTCCCTTTCCAAACATAAAACCATAAACCAAAAACATCAGAAAACACTAAACACAATGTGGTAAGAAACAAATACCTAGGCACATATAGTGCACCACACTTCAGCAGTTTACCAACCCTGGTTGACAATTAATGAACTCAATTTAGGAGACTAGGTTGAGCACAAACACAAAATACAATACTGATTTAGAGCAACACACTCTCACTACGGTGAGGATCTTTGATGAACTCAAGGAAAGGTTAAACACTCATCCTACTTACTCATTGTTGAGCTGTACACAACTCTTGGGGTTGGAGTATATATTTTTGAAGGATGGAATGAGCATTTTCCTCTACAATGCAATGCAGAACTGTGTACTCAATAGTGAGCATGATCTAGAAATAGTAGATGTAGCATCATGGAGATCAGTAATGCTGTCCTTGAGTAGAAATGATGAGTTGGGACCCCAACCATTAGTGGGGCATTCCAATGATTACTCCACATGTGTAGCAGAGGATAGACAGATGATTGATGGGATGTATCTTGTTTCCCATTACTATGATGGTTTTCTTCATCCAGAGAATGAAAGTGTTGGGAAGGAGGATAGACACTCACCATTGGTTGGGTGGGTGATGTTGGAGAGAAAGAGGTGGGAAAGACCCTTGCAAATCTATGACACAGGGCAGTAGGTGGAAAATCTGTGTTGGCTACTCTTGATAGAGTTTCGCCATCATGTTATATACCCTTTGTCAAAAGGTATGTTATGGATTGAGGCATTGCATGGCACCCATATGATATGGCATCAGAATATTTAGTTGTATGGGGCATTATAAAATTCAACCATATGACATTACTCTATGGCTTGTATGAGGGAGAGATAAGGGAGCAACAATAGATGTTGTTGCCTTGGGATTTCTTAAGAGGATATGGGTTGATCCTCTCCTATGCTTTACATGATGTTGTAAGAGTAGGAGGTGGCACTGTCATGGTGCAAAGGGGCTACGCCTTAGCCTTGGATGATCAAGAGATTATTCCACTTTGGAAGGAATTTCCTATATATAGCAGCATTGTGGGAGATGTCTTTGAAAATGGGCATTCCAAATAATGGAGTTATGAATTGGCAGGAGCCTATTTACATAGGCCAACAATGTTGTCACTTTGGAGCTTGAGCTTATGGATGGAGTGTGTTAGCCCCCCTATGAAATTCTTGACAAGCAAGCTGGGGGCTGTATTATGTTGGAGACCTTCAAGGGATGCATCTCCCCTGTAGACACATCATCCTTGAAGTCTTCTGCAGGCCTATGCTTTGCAGTGAAATCCCCTCTGCTGATTTCCCATCTAAAGCCTCACTGATTATCCATTCCGCTCCTCAAATACCATTATTTTACCCCTTTCCCCTTGGTCAAAGTCCCCTTTGGTTCCCCCTAAATTCCCCTTCTTACCTTTCAAATTCCCCCAAAACCCTCTTTAAATTTCCCCCCTAGCCTTTGTTAACCATGTTTCCCCCTTACTCCTCTATCATTCCCCTTCCTTGGCCTTCTAATTCCATTTAAACGGGCTAAAACCCACTTTCCAACCATATAATAGGCCTAGCCCCTTTCCCGCTAGCCCTGCTGATCTTTGTCCCCATGCAACCAAGCGCTTAGGTCCCAAGCACTAATTGCAATCGGAAGATCGGCGGAGGTCCAATTTCCTTTGTAAACTTCGAAAGTTCCGATGCGATTAAGTTATAACGTTAAGTCTCGTGATGTGTTTAACACCGTCGATCTATCACGAAGATCCGACGGCGTAGCGCTAATCGCAGGCCCCCGCCCAATCGCAATCACAATATTTATGTGCGTCCCTCCGATCGGCCCATCGCAAACACTTGCGATGCGATTGATCGCAGCCCTGTCTTCCGATCCCCGATTTCTGCCATCCTCCGATTGCATTTCCCGCCGTTGATCTGGACCCGAGATCAATGGTCAGCGCTCAATCGCAACCCCCCGCCCGATCGCAATCGCAAGTCCCAGTGGTGCCGCCCCGATTGAGATCCCCCAATCAAATCATAACCGTCCATCCTCCCCGCTGATCCGACGGCCATCGCTCTCCCCGCTCTATTGCAATCGTAACTTCCAATCGCTACCACTTTTCTCCCCTTGCGATTGCGATTCGTCGATCTGATCTCAACCATTCGTTTCATTCAAGATCTAACGGCTCAGCGCTAATCGCATCATCGCCCATCGCCTCTCCACTTTTCCCCCCGATTGAGTGTGAGCCTTTGATCTATGTCCCCGGATCCAACGGCCAGCGCTCAATCGCGCTCCCACTTCTGGTCGCAATCGGAACTTTTTGAATGTGTCACCCCTGCTTCCTCCGATTGCGATCCTCCGATTTGATCCTGACCGTCCATTGGATCTAAGATCTAACGGTTCAAAAAGAATCGCCCTCCGCCTCTGGCTAGGTCCCACCTCATCGCATTTCATTGCATTCCGGTCGCATTTCTTTGTATTTTGTTCATGAGTCAAGGTTTAAGACTTTACACCAAAGTCCTATCTTTCATGACTGTTCCATCCACTTTCATGTATTGTTCCGCCGCTCGACCTCCGCCGTTGATCTTCGTCTCCAGGCCAGGATCTAATGGTCTACGCTGCATATCACCACCAAACCCTATTGTTCGCACATTTCACCACTTCAAAGCATTTTTACCGTTATTTCACATAATATCATTGTTTCCGCCGCCGCCGCACCACCATATGTTTCACCCTCCACTCCACCAGTCTTCCATTGCATTGATTTTCCTCACACAGTTGTGAGTTTCTCGCGGAGTACAAGAGTTGAAACGCCACCATAATTGCACAGTATGGAGGCAACAGCAATTTTTCCACTGACAGGGGCAAAGGAGTTAATGAATAGCAGGTTTATTACGTCAGCCGAGTGGTTTTCCCCATCAAAGGACAGATTTAAAATCTGCAAACCCTCTCTGGCGCTATTAAAGCTCAGAATGCATGAACAAAGACAGTACGGGAACAGCATAGGGCTTGAGGCAGTAAATAGAAGACTTTTGCGCCCTCTCAAGGATTTTAGGAAGCAAAGGAACCAGTTCAAAAGCCCATACATCACACATAAGGTACAACACGAGAGATCAGAGTATCAGGGTTTTCATATCATCAGAAATGTTTTTCTTCATCAAAGGAAAAAGTGCCCATGCAGCTTTTATTATGTATAATGTCCCTGAAGGAATTCCCACCCTAACATCAGTTCCAAAACCGCCAGAGCATTTATATGACAGATCTCTTAGTAATTATTTCCATTCTTGTTCGAAGCACCAGAAGTACCGCAGCCAAAACATGTCAAACTCATATCTGAAGAAGATCACTCCCGCATGGAGAGGTGACAGAAATTAAATACACAGCAATCAAACAGAATGGGTTTCGACCCTGCATTCATTTTGTGATTAAAATCACATTTAGTGTTCACCTACCACCTCAGTCGACCTCCTGTTCATCATCTGCTATAAAGCACAGAAGGAAATTATTGTAATGGTTGTTGATGAGATATCAGAGAAATGCAAGCATTTTCCTCTTGAGACAAGTTCTATGTGTAATATTGTAAGATAGGCTGAGATTTGAAGTATTCAAACTGAATGTTCAAGCTGTGGGCAATGATGTGCCTGATTGGTGTTGTTTTTGATATGACAAGCATGTTTCTTTGGATCCTGATCTAAAGCTGCTGGTGATGTTTTCCTATC